>OY720441.1:328450625-328868596 GCA_963082915.1 Dolichopus griseipennis
TCACACAAGCAGCATGTATTTGTTGATACGTTGCTTGAGCATGAGAGACCGACGGAGTGAGTTGGTGAAGTACATTGATAATTATTAATAGCAGGAATGTATATTTGATCCCACCTGTGTGACAAGAGTAGCTTGCTTACACATTAAATGATTTAATATAAGCACCTACAATTTAGTTTCTGTGAAATATTATTTCAATGAAAATAATAATCTTGTATATTCTCTTAAAGGAGATGGAAATATTCCTACGAAACCTATTGTGAAGATTATTAACTGAAATTTAATATTAGTAATCTTATTATTATTAAATTATATAATTATATTAAAATGATATCCAAGTTAAAGTTGGATAAACTTTGTACAAAAATTAATAATATTGAACCAAATAAAATATATATAAAAATATATATTGTAATTATCTATATATATATATACAATATATATTACAATTCAAATTTTTGGATAGGATACTTAAAGAGGAAATTTTATACAAAAAAAAAAAAAAAAAATTAATATATAACCATTCGATACATCATTAAATTGTATACACTTGTAAATGACACATACTGGAATTCAATTTATTTTGTTTTCCAATTTTTTTTTTTTTTTTTTTTTATTAATTATTAAAAAGATTTAAAAAAAAAAAAAACAACAAAAAAAAATTTGAATAAAAAAATTAAAAACAAAAAACGATTTATGTTATCGGAAATGGTCCCAAATGCATTATTAATCCATGGCCGCCATTTCGTGGTATAATAATACGGATAAATGTGCTGGTTTTACAATTTTTTTTACATCATACATATTTATTTAAAGCTATATATACATATATATATTGTTTATATATATATATGTATGGATTTTTATAATATGTTATATTTTTTTTTTTTTTTTTTGGATAAATAAAAAATTAAACACCCATAAGACCACCTATTATACACTCTGGAACCATATTCATTTGTAAAAAATAAAAAAATTTAATTCAGAATTTTCCCACCAATTCATTTTATATGAAGTAGCAGTTAAAAAAACAATATGCCATAATAAAAATTTGCATTTTTTTTTTTTTTTAATTACATACTTATTCACATAATAAAATCATATGTATGTCATATTATATGTATAATATAATTAAATTGATCAAAGTAGGATAATTTTAAATTTTATATAAGAAAAATTATAAAGAACAACACATTTGTCATTTTGTCTTCAAACTTGAAGTTTTAAGCAAAGGCCGGCTTCAATTCAAAGTAATAATCCTTTAACGGTAAACTTTACATTCTTTAGCTTCAATTACTTTAAGGCAAATTGCTCTATCCAGTAAAGTTATATATAAATATCGGGTCAGAATCACCGTACGGGATTCATCTGGGGAGTTTTGGATCTCTACCAACTAAAACCGTTTTTTAAACCAATCTTGGAATGGACCTTGAATACATATATGTATTGTTTGCTTCCTAGGATCGGGATTGGGAAAGAAATTAGGGTTAGGATTTGGGAATTGAGAGGGAATTCAGGAAGATGGATATTATTGTTCTTTATAAACTTTATAGGATTGTACATATAAAAACTACCAACTTAGGGAAACACATTACATGGTAACTGATTCCATAATTTCGATGTACGCACAACAAACGAACATCCAAAGGCCGTGTTTCGCCATCTTACTAATTCAACAGTACAGCGATGACATTCTGTCGCACTTCTTGTTTCACATTGAAAAAATTTGAGAGGAGACATTAATTGTTTGATTTCTCTGGAACAGACGTTTGTACCTACGCGAGGTATCTATAAAACAGAGTTAGTGACCAAATGGTTTACCGATGGTTAAGTGAAGTGCGCGATTAGGTAACACTGGAGTCATTTATAAGACGAATAACTCTATTTTGTACTTTACCGAGATATCCCACCGTCGTTTGGGGGGGATCAAGTTCAAATATGTGCATTATACTCCTTTTTTGGTCCAATGTAAGTTTTATAGAATTTTAGAAGATGAGGTGCACAAAAGTAAGTTTTAAAGCGGAACTGAAATTTGCTATGACTTTTTTTTGTAATTTCCTATTTCACCTCTTGTGACTCGTTGGAAATGTTTGAGATATAACATTAGTGATTCTAATCCAAATGAACTAGCGTCATTAGCTCAAGATATTTATAAGTGCTTATAGACGTATTACACAATCAAATCTCCAACTTTATTTCCCTAGAGACTAGAAACCTTATGGCTTGTATTGAAAGAAACTTTTTATAAGTTCTAAACATCATTGAAGATACATAAAATTCACCGGAGAATTTTATACACTGAATAGAAACTCAATTTGGAGAGAATAGGATTTTCAGGCTATAGCTGGCAAGAACAAACTTCGGCAGACTATGGAGAATATGGAGATCTACAGAAATAACCGGGACAACAAAAATTTGAATATTGTACTAATGTGTGAAATCAATTTTCCTATATGACAGCGAAACTTGGCTGATGAACAAGCGCTGTATTAAAAAGTGGCGGATTTTCATCAACAAATGTTTCGCATTACATGGAAAGTTTTCTGTCTTCGAAGAATAACTATTTGGAGAATTGTGTCTAATAACGAAACAAGAGCATTTCCGGATATTGATAACAAAAAATAGGTCCAGACAATTAGGATATATACCAAGAAGAGACTCCATTGTCAAACAAGCATTAGCTTGGAAGTCCGGGAAATAAAGAAGAGTGGTTGTGCCCAGAAACATGAGCAGAAATCAAGTTAGATGACTTGGTTTTATTAATACCCTATGCTTCTAAAGAGAGAAGAGAAGAGACAATAAAAACTGGTTACGGAAATAGTTCCAGTTTTTGTCAAATGGCAAGAAAAAAATGTACATTACAGAAAATATTATATTTATTTACAACTTATTAAAATGCTCAAGCGTTTTTTTATTTTTCCATTGTAAGTATATTTAAAAAAAAAAATTAAATTTATATTAAAAAATTCCTTCGGACCTTTTATTTGAGGAATTTTTTTAATCAAAGGATTTTATGACAATTGAAATTGAAATAAATAAGTCATTGCAAATGAAAAAACAATGTCAATTTTTGACATCCAATCCACGCACAAATAATACGATAAATATTAAGTAAAAAAATTGTAATATTGTAATAAATACGTTAATAATAAAAATTATAAGGTATTTAATAAAAAGAAATTGAAAAAAAATTTTAAATGAAAAAATAACAAGTATGAAATGGATTTTAACGCAGAAGATTAACGAAAATGAATAACGGTACATTTAATCCCGATTCGCGAAACAATTCTTTATACTAATTAGTATTAAATATATAAATTCTTGCAAAAGCTTTTTTGGGAAACAGTGTTGCCAAATCAAATTACAAAATCAATTTAAATTCAAGCTATCAAAATCAAAATTAAACGTAGATTAAGTACCACGTCACGAAGATTCAAACTTCTAAGCAACTTTGGAAGGTATAAGTGTATTATAACAAAGCCACATGAATCTAATAGAAATATATCTGTGCATATATGTTATAAATTTTACAGGATTCATTAAATATCATTTGTATATTGTTAAAAAAAATCAAAAACCGCTACTGAGGAAATAAGTAACTAAATCAAAATCAGCTAAAAAGTTCAGTTTTAGCAAAAAATTTAGTTTCGCATAACGATAAATCAACGTACCGTCTGGTAACCCTACATATTTATTTAACATATTATATTTATTGAGCTTATAAAACAGATATAATTTAAAAATGAACATTTCAAAACGTCTGTAATGACAGTTTAAGTACACGACTTATTTTTTAAAGTGTATAGAAGTTTTCCCAACTGCTAGGCAGACACAGTAAAATTAAACAAATAAACATTTTTTTTCAAAATTTTATGAAATTGGACCTAAAAATATTTTTTAACCATATATATATAAATCGGAACCTATAATTATGATTTTGATCCTTTTGTTAATCCGATATTTAAACTTATATACTATTTAAATTATTGATAAGATCAAACAACTGAATAATAATTAATTAACGAATTTAATTAATAAATTGATTATTATTTAATAAGAATTTTTTTTTTTAATTACTGATTGTGTGTAAGTAAGTGTAAGTGTATAGTTTAATGAATATTTGCAATAAAATTTTACGGAATAATTATCCTATAAAGGATTTACTGGAGGATTATTATATTCCTTTTTTTTTGACAGTTCATTTATAATATTTTTCTTTGTTTATTATTATAAAAGTTTTAATGTTAATTATTAAAAGTTATTGTATAATATGACAGTTTTTTATTTATTAAAAATTAAAGATTTAATAATTTTGTTCCAGAATTAAGTATTTTATTTATAGAAAATGAAAATTATCATTTAACATTATTTGACATTATACGCCATCTTTTATCTAAATTGACACATAATATCTACTAGATACTACCTACTACCTACTAATCACAAATCATACAACGACACATGTCAAAAAATATTTTGACATAAGATAAACAGATACTTAAAATATCGAACTTAATTAATTAAATAAAATGTTATATAACTTTATCACGTTTTATCAGTGAAATTGAAAAATATTTTTAAAAACTCCATCAAACAAGATCTAATAATGGCAATTGAAATTATTAGATTTAATTATTTAATTGAAGATATAATTTTGACTAAAAACTTTATTCTAGAAAAAAATAATCTTTTCATCTTCTTTTAAGATAATTAAAAAAAAAAAAAATTTAAAAAATATTAGCAAAACGACCGATATGGTTTAAATGTTTAATAACTTATTAAATTTATTTATATTTTCTATTTTTATTTCAGAATTTTGTGAAGAAAAGTTTGGGAATTGGAAATGGAACAGCACACAACAGAACAGACATCAACAATTGCTAAATTTTATTTTGAAAATCTAATGTTGAATTTAATTTCGAAATTTTAATTTGATAATGTGCGATGAAGCCCATTTCCAATTGAATGGTTTCGTAAACAAACAAAATTGCAGGATGTGGACTACGGAGAATCTAAGAACAGTTCATCAGCGCCAATTACACCCACTTTTTTTTGTGCAATGCGATGTATTTCTGAATGGATCATTGGTCCATATTTCTTTTAAATGCACATGGCGCCTCAGTTACGATTGCTGGTGCTGAATATCGAACGAAGCTTAATAATTTTATGAGGCCAGCTGTAGAAAACCATCCACAGTTGTGATTCCAACAAGATGGAGCCCCAGCCCACACTGGAAGGAACACAATGGCTCTGTTACGAGACCTCTTATATTTTTAGCTTATTTACTTAAGCTAAAAATATTTCCCATTAATATACTGTATAACCAAAAAATAGTAATAATCATTAACCATTAAATAAAAAGTTATTAAACATTCAAACCATATCGGTCGTTTTGCGTCACTCTGTTGTAAAAGAGCAACTCTCTCCGTCTGGCCGTTGTGTAAAACACATTACACAATTTAAAATAACGAAAAAAAAATTTTAGTAGCAAGCAGGGATTGCAAAAAAAAACTATTTCATGGAAGACCTTTTTACTGTAGCTATATTCGTTTGGGTGCTACAGCCCCACGCCTTGGGCGGAAAAGTCCTATATAATAAAAGTCAAGGAATGTTTTTAATTTAGAAACACCAAATAATCGTTCTCTTAAAACGCTTTAAAAACATAAAACACAAATACACAGGGCTGCCACATAATGCCTTAATCAATTTTTGCTAAATTCTTAATGTTCCAGCACAAGTTCTTCCAAAAGTTTGATTATGTTCCAAAACAGTTTGATATACAAACATAAAATTTTAAGAAGTGTTAGAACCTTACGAATATTTATATATAGTAAATAATAAAAGTTTACCATTTAGTGGCTGTAACAGATCAAAAATTGAATATAAGAAACTTTTTAACACCTGTAACTTGAATACTTGTCCAAATTTTTTTGAAGTAAAAAAAATAAAGCTCTAATATTATATTTTACAATGTTTTACAAGTGTTAAGAGCAAACCTATTATGGAATGTTGTTTAATTTTAAAAACTCCCTTCTTAAAAAACCCCTCAGATTTTTTAAATACTACTAGTTTAAAAATCTGATAAGATCTTGCAAAAACCGTTATTAGAGAAATTTCATGCAGTACATTACATGGTTTAATACTTATTCGAATATGCAATAAAATTTCCACTAAAATGTTTGTTAGGCCTTAAATTTAAAGAACAAAAATTAATTGAAAAGTTTACAAAAGTGCCGAAAAATTTTAATTATAAAGACTAAAATAAATTAATTAGAAAGACAAATAAAATCATTTAGAAATTTTTTTTAAAGGTTTATAGATGTAGTCTGCGTACTTGAATGCTTGTATATTATAATATTTCCCAGATTCTTAACCATTCAATTTTTTACACTTAAACCTTTTTTGACATAAACCAGCAATTTTAAATTATAAGTTCTATCTAAGTTCAAAAAAAAACTTATTAATTAAAAAAAATCATGACAATTTTTCCTAGTGAGTATATCGAAGTGACTCCGTATATAATTTATAAAAATTTTTAGATTATCTTTGTACTTCAAATAATAAATGAGAAACAATCGAGTGGACTGCAAATATATTACATATTGACAAATAATTTTATTATATAAAACAATATTTGAAATTTTTATTAGATAATATAAATTTTTACTTTTAATTTACTTAAGTTTTTTTATTTACTTTCACTTCTTAATTTTATCAATATTTTTATCACTTTCCCGCATTCATTCCGTAATAGATTGATTTGATAACCATATGATCGTAGGTCGAAGAGTATACAAAATTTTTAATTACGTTTGTGATGCAAGAATGGAGCGGTGGTGGATATTGACTTAAATGTTTGAATCGTATCAATATCGAAATATAAGTCGATCTAGCTATGTGTGTTCGTTTGTATGTACTTCAGTCGGTCCGTACAATAACTCAAAAACCAAATCTGGGTGGCACAGTGGTTAGAGTGCCAACCTTTCATGCGAAAGGCCCCGGGTTCGAATCCCAGTGAAAGTGAAAAAAACTTTTATCTGGTTTTCAACTTGACTCAGCTACCATTCGCCTTTGGGTTCAAATTAATGGCTTAATTAATAATTAATAATTATATATCTTTAATAAAAAATACATAAATATAACAATATAAACAAATACAAAATGTAAACAAATAATTCAGTTAAATAATATAACTCACTGATATAGAATACCATATAAATCTAATACAAAATATTACAATATAAACAAAAATAGAACTGCATTTATTGAAAATCTAAGACATTTCTACATGTTATAAGGCGTAGTACTATCTCATGTTTAAATTGTATGTGGAATTCATTTGATCAGTTCTAATATATGAATATATCTCCCCTGTTCCGACATGCACATATATAGTCAGGCTGTTTAGCCTATCACAGTGAACAGTTAGCACGTAGAGGTGCGGGCAAAAAAAAAAAAAAAAAAAAAAAGTGAGCTAGGATTCTGAAATTTTCATAAATTCATTTTGTATAAAACTCGTCATTGCTATTGAAACCCAGCCAATTTGCTGAACAAGTTCGGGGAGTTCCTGTATTTCAATAGCAATGACGGCTGTTCGGGTATAAATGTTCGAGCTAGTTAAATCTATTGCTTTGGAAGATAAGATAGGTGTAGCAGAGCTAATGTGTTGGGACTAGTAGTAAACGAAGAACAGGATTAGGTGTGATATCTATATGATAAAAAAAATAAATGGCAACAACTTAACAACTTATTTTATTGATATAAAATAGGGAAAAGGTTTTAATTAGTACATATAACGGCACTAACCAACTCTTTTAAATGATTTTCATGATTTTCATAATTTTCAATGATTTCCTGCCCTCAATCAATAAAGATTTTTATGTAAAGAGTCAGTCATGGAAGAAAAAACACAAATAAGTCAATTATCAATAAAGAGTCAGCCCTCACAAAGGATTTAAAACGGCTGGAATTAACCCTTATGCAATTTTGCTTAGTAAATACCGAATACTTAGAATTTGTTTCATAAAACAATAGAATTTTGAATAAATTTAGCACTAATGCATAATTAAAAAAAAATTGATAAATATTTAAAAGTCTTTATATTAAGTTCAATGTCAATTATGTGCACTTATTTAAAAACTAATCTATAATTAGCAATTTAAGAACTACTTGAGTAATATTATATTTTATAACTAGAATGGCTAACAACTCGTCAAAAAATAGTTGTTGTAGTGTAAGAGGCCTCAAAACCGGTCTAACAACTTTATACTTAACTTACAGTATAATAAGTAGTGTAGATATTCAAAATTTTCCAAATGTAATTAAAAAATTTTTATAATGTCCATATTACGGTTATTGTTACTATCTTAAAGTTGACACAGTCAACTCTAGACTCTTCATCGTTTCAATTAAAAATATTTGAATTTTATGAATCATCAATAAGATAATATACACAAGCGCCTTATCATATTATACGCGATGACTTGACAAGATGGGAATATACCGTTATCTTCTTTAACTTTTTTATTTTGCATTTTAAAGCAATTGTTTTTTTTATTGACATTTCATTTTCACATTTTGTTTTTTTTTACAGTTTGTATTTTTTTGATTTATTTTTTTATTCTTTTGAACTTGTATAATACCAAAATGAAACCACATAGTACAATTGAGGGAAGTTATGTTTGCACTTATGATACACTTGCACTTCACTCACAACAAAAATGAAAATGTAAAACAGAAAAAAAAAAAACACATAAAAACAACGACGGATAATACACTGAGTGAATTTTGATGGAAAAAACAAGTGAGAAAAAAAAAAAAACGCCATGTTGTTTTTTTAACTGTTTTTTCGCGACTTTTTTTTTTTTTTTGTTTTACCAGTTAACTGTTATTGTAATTTATGTGTTCTGTGCCTACCTACCATTAACCATATGATGTGAATTGTATTAAAAAAAAAAAAACTTTTGCCTAGTTTTATTTTATTTTTTTGGATTTTTTAAAAAAAAATGTTGTTGTTGTTGGATTACGATTCTCTTAGTGGAAAAAAAGTGAAAAAAATTGTAAAACAGCAGTCTTTTTTTTTTTTTTTTTATTTGAGGTTACCCACTAACCACCCCCGATTTTGGTTGCAACTTCTGAGGTGAAAATCAACTAAAAAAAAAAAAAAAAAAAATAAAAATAATGGTAACAAACAATAAAAAAAAAAAAAAAATAATAATATAAACAACAAACGATGCACACGCAAATCTGCCACAATTGAAAGCCACTTTTGTGTGGTGAATTTTTTTTTAAGTTTATTTTTTTTTTATTGCGCTTTTTGTTTTTTTTTTTTTTTGATTGTTTTAAAAAAGTGCAACAAAACTGTATTTTCCAAAAAAAAAACCAAAAAAAAACTGCAACATATATTATTTTCATGTTACTATCAATTAATAAGGGCGGGGGCGATTTTAATTTTAAATAATTTGTATATGTTACAATTTAGGCCTGGGGATGAAGAAAGTTCAGTTTTTTTTTCATTTTTTGGATTAAAAAAATATTTAGTTATTGTTCTATTAACTTCTATTATTATTGTGTCAATTAGTGTTCCATTTTTGTTTTTATTTTTGGTGAATTTGCAACCAAAGTCAACTTTATTGAATTATAGACATGTTTTTTTTTTTAGTTTATGTATATTTTATTTAATATGGGATTTTTGTATTTTTTTTTAATTTGCTAATATCTATTAAAAGATTTAAAAATATTTATTGAAATACAATATAATAATATCTAATTAATCTAATATCTATTGAGAAATTTACTTTTTTATGCCCCCCCTCTTATTGAATTTTCTTTTATTACTTCTTCACTCTTATATAAGGGCATTCAACAAGTCATTTAAATGGAGTAGGTATTTAAGTTATCAGTTCAGTCCTCAGTTATCAGTTTGCGACTGAAATAATAAATGTAAAGTAATAATTGATACGCTGTCATCATTAAATCATTTGAACTGAAAAATATCAAAAAATTTTGGTGGTATTAACTGACAGTCACACAACTGAATACTGAATTGATAAGTGTATGTATACCCAACTTTAGATTAAGCTTTATTTGTATTCAAAAATGTACATGACAGCGTTTTTTGATATTGTTTTGTTTGCAAATCTCATGAATTAAAAAATATTCAATAGTTTAAAGTTTATTGTATAGCTATTTTAAATAATGGTTTGATATTATTTAATGTAAGATAAAAAAAAAAATTAATAATTTTATTAATTTTTTTATCTGATAGCACATTTTTTTATTTTAGAATAAAAAATAATTTTCAAAGTTCATTCATTTGACATTTGAATACGTAGAGAAAGCAAAAAGTTAAAAATTAAACAACTTTTTTAATGACTGCGTAATGGTTGCGACATGGCTGCGTCTATCGTAGACACTTTCATACAACTCAATTCATTTTACTTAGTTTGACAGATAGCTACGTGTAGAATAGAAGCTAAATTTTATGCGCCATCTAGTATTTTAATTTTTATCTGACATAAGAATTATTTATATATTATTTCATATTATCTTATTTTATATTCCGATATACGATATACTTATACAATTTTTGCGATATTTTTTTTTATTAGATATTATCTGAGAGGGATTCAAATCCAAAGTCTTCTAATTGGAAGGTTGGCGTTTTAATAACTGCACACCATTGGGTGTTATAGCATACAGTTATTATTTCATAAGAAATACTTTCTTTCAGCACTACTGCTGCCGACAATTCATTTGTTAAAGTCTTATGAATCGAGTACAAACACTAAAGAAGTCTGTAAGACGTGGACGAGAAACTTATTTGTTTTAAAAATTAAAATTAAACTAAGTACCTCTGGTTTTTTCATTTCATTTGATGGTTTTATATTTCTCGTTAGCTGAGAAAAGGAGCAAAGATATTGATTTATATTTAAAACAGTTCTAAGAAACATTGTAAATTCTCCTTGATCTGTGCAAAATATCAATTAACATAGTTTAAGTATCTATCCCAACTTTAGATGGAGGATATATAAACGTACGAGCTAGTTTAGTCTTATATTGCCTTGTAACATGTAGAAGGTTTAAGAGAACCAATATGTTGGAATTTGTAGTAAATAAAGAACATTTAATCCTGTCTTTATGATAAAAAAAATAAATGGCAAGTTTTAACAAATTATTTTAATGATATAAAACAGGGAAAAGATTTTAATTAGTACATATAACGGCACTATCCAGCTCTATTAAATTATTTTCAATGATTATTAATGATTTTAAAGATTTCCTGACATCAATAGAAATTTTTATCAAATCAAAAAAATACAAAATTTGTGTGAGGTTTTTCTAAAAACAACTTTTAATTTAAAAAGTTCAAAGTCTTAAAAATTTTAAAACCACTTAACATTGAGGCCAAATATTTAAAAAAATACCCTTGATAATTTTTAATGTGTTAATGATTCATTTCCGTGCCTTATAAGTACGAGCCCTTGAATTTTATTTAAAGATAATGATTTGTTATCAAATTTGTTATTGTTCTGAAATTTAAATTAAATAACAATTAAGCACAATTTTTTTTTTAAAGAGTATACCAAATAAATCAGAATTGAAGTGTAGTGACGTAAGAAAGTAGTGAAAAAAAGTGAGTATTTATAAATAAATTAAAATAATGATGAAAATATATTAAAAAATTTATAAAAAAAGTAGTTATGAGTTAGGTATTAAAAAATTTAAATAATAACAAAAAAAGTTTTACCGTTTTAATTAAAGCTATCTGACTCAACCTAATTTTAACCTAATTTTATAACATTGTATGGAAAACATGACTCAACTAACTGACAATCAAAACATGATTAAAATTCCTTGTACAGTATCAAATGAGCAATTAAAATTATACAGTTTTTACTACTGTTTTGTATATCAACAAAATCAGGAATATTTTATTAGATTTCTTTGATGATTTTTAATTTTAATATTAAGAATTTACGAAATCTAATACCAAATGCATACACTTCCCATAATATTTAACCCTTTTATTCCCGAACTATTTCAAGCAATGTAAAAAAAATTGAAGAGATATTTTTTTTTTATTATGTTGGACATAAATAATATTTTTATAGTTGGATACAAAATAAGGAGTTGAATAATTTGTTTAATTAGACATTAAATTAAATACAGGGTTATGAGGCACTTATTTTTACGAAAATATCTATTGATAACGGTGATGCAGTATAAAAATGTTGACAAGTTAACTGGACTGGGTAAGTCACAACTTTTGAATCGTAATAACTTTCAGTTATTGTTGGTTGGGATGGGCTTTCACGATAAACCACTTAATTATCTTCAACATAATTTTCGTATATAATACAAAATTTTGAATAAGCCCTACATTTTCTTTAAAAATAAATATAGAGAAAATTACTAGCTCCTTCGACTTCCGCCCTATTCAAATTAAAAATATATAATAAAGTGTTAATTTACAACGAAGTAATTAAACCTATATGGTTATATGGCATTCAACTTTGGCGTTGTGCCAAGCAAACGCATATTAAAAAAATACAAACCTTTCAGAATAAAGTCGTACTCAACATAACAAGTGCTGCCTGGTATGTACGTAATAGTGACATCAATAGACATTTACAAATTCTCAAAGTAATAGATGAAATATGTAGATATGCCCTAAAGCATAAAGCTCGTCTAGAAGGGCATATAAATATTGAAGCTGCTGTTAAGAAATAAAAAAAAATTTTGACTTTCTCAATGTTGTAATTTTTTATTCATAAAATTTAGAATGGATATTCGGATTTGGTAATGGACACGTTTGATCTGCACAAAGGATTCCATTATACAGTTCCATATAATTCTAGTAAATATAAGTAAAAACGTATACTACGCTTACTTAGTTATTATAGATACTCGATTTTAAATTTAAGAGTGTAACTATAAGTCTAAGAGTTATTTTATTTAAATCTACATTTCTTCTTAACCTGAGCAATTCTTAACTCTTGGAAAATATATTTCTAAGAGAAACACTACTTCATTTAAAAATGTGAAAAAGTCGTAGCTGAAGTCATTAAATTTAAATGAGGAAATGATTTCTAACACAGCAGTTTTAATAAAAAAAGTTTTAAATAATAAATTTTAATTAATTACATAAATTGGTATAAACTGGGGGAGTGCAAAAACAGCAGCACTTAACACAGTTTGATGGAAATGTCTAGTAGAGGCTAAATTCCCCCCAGAGCAGTAATGAAAAAAATTATGTTCCGGTTAGATATTTATTTTCCTGGAAAGTTGTGAGTTGATAAATAATTTGAATAATGAAACAAAATTGTGGCAATGAGAGATGCTTCATTTCTTCCCATTTCAAAATTCTGAAGCAATTCCTTTTAATTATGATTTTGTATTTTGAACAATATTTATTTAAATTGCCATATAATCACTCATACGAATGAAGGTAAGAATGTAAGTTTAGAATGTTACTTTTAATGAAAGCTATAACTGACGCCTAAGAATGAAACTCTGCACTTCAATTCTAATTTTGAATATTTGTCGAAAGAATTATACTGATCTGGAAAATATTTTGATTTGACGAAATAATTTCATATCAAAGAATTTTTATAGCAATTTTAAAAAAATAGTAACAAAAGAACGCAAAATTGATATTTTTTATCAAGATTACAATATATATATATATATTACAAAAATGATAACATATCTTTACAATACTTTCAATTAAAAAATAATTAAATTTTATGTAATTTCTGATGATAAGATTTTAGTTATCGTTTATTATTTGTATGGTTTTTTCTTTTATCAACTTTTTAATTTTTTTCTAAAGCATATTGTAATAATCAAATTTAAAAGTCCATTTATTATTTTAAACTTATTAAACATTTTTTAATTATATTTTAAAGTTGTATCATAAATCATTGTCATTCAAAATTTCCAATAGTAAATAACTTAATATGCAAATTGAGCGGATGAGCGCCGACCTTTGATTCGAAAGTTTTCAGTTCGAATTCTAGTAAAAATAAAAAAACAAGCTTTTATCAGATTTACGATTAGATTAAATTGTTATTCGACATTGGGTTCCTAAATATAATAAAACATAATAAGTTCAAAATATAAACAATTAATTTTATTGAATAATATAACTCACAGATACCAAAATAAAATATAACTATAAAATACAAAACTATAACAAGATATATACATACATTGATTTTTTTAACCTTATGAGGTCTGAACTAAAATAATTAGGAGGTTTGCTTGCACAAATAAAGTGTTTTAATAAACAAGTCCCAGTCAAAATTTCGACTGAGAAATTGTGGATCGAGGAAATCTCAATTGGGGAAAAGTCGACTGAGAAAATTTGCGCTGAAAAAAATTTGAAAATATTTTAAGAATACAATTTAAACTTGAAATAGTACTGGGCCTTATAAAATGTAGAAACGTTTTAGATTTTCAATAGATACAATTCTATGTTTGTTTATATTGTAATATTTTGTATTTGAGTTATATGGTATTCTATATCTGTGAGTTATATCATACAAATAAATTTTATTTTTTTTATTTTTTATTTCTAAATGAAACAAAAGGTTTTCAAGTTTTAATGTTACAAAACTAAGTTTCAATACACATATAATAAGTCTATTTTTCAGGAAGTCATCGATTAAGTTGTAAGGAAAATTTTCAAATATTTTATCAAATGAAGTAATTGAAAATAAATAAAAAAAAATTTGGATTAAATTAGTAATAACCGCTTAGAGACAATATCGACGCTGTTCGAACGCGAAATGTCAAACAAATTTAAAACATATCATAAAAGTGTGAGAATTAACAATTCACAGTGAAAATTTTATATTGGCTTGAACTTTTTTTACGTTGAGCTGCAAAGATTGTCAGATTTAGTGTTAAAAAAACGTAAATCTGTTCTAGTAGTATTGAATAAATTAGTATTCTATGACATTTTACTGAAAGAAAATTTCGAACAATATAAAATCTTGAAAAAAAATTTCGAAAAATTTTAAATCTTGAAAAAAAACCTGGGGACTATAATTTTTTAATAAAATTAAAATTATTTGTTTTTGAAATTATCCAAATTCAGTCGCCAAATTAGAAATATTATATTTAGTTTAATCTCTGGTCACTCTTTTTTACCTAAAAAATTATTTTACATGAACTAATTTCGGTATTTTTTTAAAATCCGGTAAAATAAATATTTGAGATTTTTCTTTTTCTGGATTCTTAGAATTTTCGTTTCCAGTAAAGTGTCATGCTCCAATTTATTAGCTTCCATTTTGTTTTGTATAAAAAAAATGCGTTTCTCTGAAAAATGTCATTTTTTGAAAATGTGAACGCCATTGACATTGTCACCAAAAATTTTATTTTTGTTTGAGTTGTGAAAATTTACAAATGACGCGCGTGAAGTCGTCAAAATTATCTCAGGATGTTATAACAAAATATATAGTAAGAGTTCTAAGAAATTTATGGGAGATATTTCGAAAATAAATTTTATGGCACATTAAAACAAAGACTTTTAAAAAGATTCAATTTTAGAACACCAGATTTTGATAAAAAGAGCATTCCATATAATTGTTAACTTAAATGTAGAATTACAAATATTTAAATTAATCTTCATCTATCTACTTAAATTTCTAAATTCACTGCCAAATATTCAGATTAGACTTTTTTTAAGATTGAAAAAATATCAAACCAATGGTCTAATGGTTAAGACGCCGAACTTTCAAATGAAAGGTCTCGGATTTAATTAAAAAACAATAAACTCCGGTCACATCATACCAAATAAAAGAACAAAAAACTAGTAACATTTTTATAATTCACATATTTGTAAAAAATTTGCATTAACTTATCTCATAAGATACAGGGATTGTTAAAAAACGAACAAATGAACAGAATGAAATTAAAACGTATTTTTTTTTTATTTTTTAAAAATTTGTTAAAGATTTGACTCCCACAAAAAAATTAGAATTCACTTAATATAATATAAAGTTTTAAATTGCAAATTATAATTTATTTATTGCACACCAACTTATTATTCTTGAATTCACAATCTCATTGTAATTTTTTAAAAACTCAATTTAATTTTGGAATAATTTTAAAACTTTAGATAGTCTTTACAAGTAGTAATTAATTTTTTGATAACTTAGACTAGATTTTGTTTAGGATTTTAAGGAGGAAATTAGTTTTAACACTATCTTAACATCTTTAATTTATTTAAATTAGATTCTAATAAGTCCCTTCTTTATATTAAATTAAACCTGTCACTTATCACTAATCAAAAAATAAACACTTATCAAAAATATCATTGTTTGAAAATAAATAAACTTATTATGCAACACTTTTAAAACTGGGACTATTACAAATTTTTAAAATTGATTTTTGAATTTAAGCGTTTATAATGTCAATGTATTTTAAAAATATCGTTTAGATTTAAAAAAAATTTTCTAAAAAATTGGAATAAATATATTTGAAACGGAATTGGTTTTAATAAGACTTTAAAGTAAAAATGTATAGATCGAGTCATAATCATACGGTAAATCCATTTAACTTTCTGTGTCCGTTCGTCCGCACGATAACTTATTAACTAAAAGAGTTAGGTTTCTGAAATTTTCACAATTTCCCCTAATAATCTAGAGTCTAATTTGATTTTGAAAATAAATTAGTTTGCTCAGAGGTTTCGAATACTTGCTATATACAACTCTTGTTCTTCTTTGAGAATAAACTAGTTCGCTAAGAGGGTTCGAAGAGCAGCTACTATATACAACTCATGCCTTTTTACATTAGCATAACTATATATTTAATGAAAAATGGGTTGTATGAATTTTTGCTAAAAATTGTTATGATTTATGGCCAAGCCAACGTATTTAATACGTTTCCATAAAGTTTAACTGCTAATATTTTCAAAATTTTGAATTTTTTAGTGCATAAAATTCGAATTGTTTTTCACTGAATTTTAATTATAACAAGCTAAATAAATTATAATATTTTTTAGAAAGAATGAATTTGTTTTTAAATAAATATACTATTTTCAATTATCATTTTTTAACATTTTGAAATATTCTAACTTTGAAGCTATTAAAATTATACTTTTCTATTTGAAATTTATTGAGAGACAAGGGCCCTATTGCACCAACTACTTATCGCTTATCAATTATCATCTAATCTAATTTTCATGATAAGTGTGAGTGATTAATGTTGCACGACTTTAACTGTAAATCGTTAATGATATAAGTTTTTTAAATTGCGCTCACTTATCAACTCAACAACTTATCTCTTATCAATATGTGAAAATGATATGCCTTTTCCAAAAAAAAAAAAACCAAACTTATCAAAGTACAAATTTAATGATTTGATAAGTTAAGCATGTTATATGTAATATGTTAAATTATTTCTTTAAAACGTAATTAGAAGCTCAGTTACATAAAAGTTGGTTCATTTATAAACTATTTTCAAAAAAAAATAAATTTTATAAAATAATTATATCTTAAGAAAATAAAAAGTTAGTAAATTGCAATTGTTTTAATAAAAACCAATATAATTTCATTATTTAATGATTGTATTAAAAGAAGTACAAAAATTCGGGCTTCTGTTATAATCTGGAGCAGCATGTCTGCTGGGAGATTTTGTAAAACAATTTCACTTATCAAAAGCCGATAATAAATTTTTTTTTAATCGAAAAAATATGGTAATTATCAAAACTCTACTTGATAAGTGATTAGAAAATATTTTTGATGCAACAAAACTCTTAATTTTTAAGATAATTTGATTAACTAATCAATTTTCAATTACTAATCTATTTTTTATTTATTTGGTGCAACATTATTTAGATAAGTGAGTCTTTTTACTAAGTAAAACTTTTTTTAATTATTTGATTAGTGATAAGTTGTTGGTGTAATAAGAGGCCCAGTTCCATAAATTGAAGATAAACGTTATTTAGTTTTTAGCTAATTTTTACTATAAAATTAACATTTTTTAATTATTTAAAATATATTATTAATTTATAAGATAGTAGTTCTTTTTACTAGATTTTGAAAATTAATTAAATTAATACGATAATTAACGTATGCAAACTTGATTAAAATCAAATCTAAAACACAATGGCACTTAAAATAATTTAAAAAAAAAATATGTAATAGGTACCTATTTAAATAAATAAAAAAAAATTAAATAATTAAATATATACCTTTATTTTAATAATATTATATTATTGTAAATAATTTAAACAAGTTATTAGTTACTGAAAAAAAACTTTAATTTTTAAATTAGCACTTATTATATAAATTACATTTTTTTTAAATACTGATTTACTTTTTTTTTTTTATTTAAATTTAGTTAAATATATATATATATATATGTATATATATTGTACAACACTTAAATTTTTTTTTTTTATTTTAATTTATATATTTTAACAACTTTTAAAAATTTTTTTGAAAAATTTCATTTATAAATTTTTTAAATTTAATTTCTTTAATCACTTTAATCAATAAGTAAAGATATTTTTAATTTTGTGATTTTTTTTTTTTAATTAATTGTAATTAAATAATTTTTATTAATTTTTTTTTGTAATTAATTTGAAAATTTTTCACTGTTATTTTAATTTAATTAATTAAAAATTTTCGTTTCTTTTTTTTTTTTTTTAGAAAACGAAGATCTTGTAAGAAACGATTAATCAAAACTGTCACAAATTACAAAAAAGTACCGTTAGTTATGACGTTTATAAAAAAAATTCAAAATATTGCATACTTTTAGGGTGTCAAATAATTTTTTTACAAGATTGAGGTTATGTCTACGTTGTTTTATAGAATTTTATGAGGAATTATAGTTTTATTTGTATTATATCGTTTAATTTAATTATTGTTAAAATATATATATATATTTTTTAATAATAATATATTTTTTACATTAATTTTAACACAATATTTCTATTTTTTAATAAATTATCATAATTAGATTTTATAGCAGATTTTTTTCAAGTATATATTAAAGTGATTTTTGAAAAACTTTAAATTGATTTTTTAATTCAGAATTTTTCAATTTTTATCAAATTTTTTTTTTTTTGTATATTAATTCTTTTTATATTTAAATTAAAAAAAAAAAAAATTATTATTATTATATTTTTATCTCTTTTAATTATTTTTTATTTTTATTTCATTGTATGATTATAAATCCATAATAACAACTTTTTTATCCGATTAATACGGTTAGTTAGGTGGTTAAATCGTAAATGAATCAATTTTTACATGCCCAGAATCACAAAAAAAAAAAAAATAATAAAAATAAAAAAAATATTAAAAAATAAAATTCAAAAATATATAAAATGAACTAAAAATAATAATCAAAGTTAAAACAAAAAAAAAAACAAAACAAGGATCTGATATACATCTGATAGTATTAAAAATAAAAAAAAAAAAAAATAATAAAAAGAACAAACAAAAATAATACTAACAACATATATTCAACATTTTTAAAATAATATTAAGCTCTTCGTTTCATTAATTTTTGTTTTTTTTTTTTTTTTTTTTTGGATGCTCTTTGGATGCTGTTCTACTATATATTTTGAATTTAATATAATATTGCTCTATATATATATATATATATATATATATGTAATAATATATATTATGTATCCTGATGATGATAATATTTTCTGTTTTAATTTCTATCCTTTTTCATATATGGGTAGTGTTATTATTTAATATTGCATTAATATTGTATATATGTACATATGTACATACAAATTAACATTACAATAAAGTAAATAACAATATGAGAAAATTGAGTATTAAAAAAAAAAAAAAAAAAAAAAAAATAATATAATGAGAAGAAAAACCAGATTTAAATTATACAGTGTTGTTAAATGTTGAAAAAATGTAAATATTCTGTTATTTTAATATTTAAGCTACTGGCTAATGTTATACAACTGCTCTGTACTATTTTAAATATATATACTAAAAAGCAATTGTACCCACGTATATTTTTATACTTATATATATATATATATATATATATATACGTGCATATGTACATATGTTAAAAATAAATTGTATTCATATGAATATTATGTATGTACCTATATGTTAATGAGAAAAATTTTAAAATTCTATGAACTGTGAAAATTTATATATATATATATATGAAAATTTTCAAAAACAACAACAACAATAACAACAATGCAAAACTATAATAACTTTTTAACATTAGTAACTACTTACATACAGGAAGGCGTATATATGTAGGTATAATGTTAGAATTTTCATTCGGAAAATTTTCAAATTTTATCAAAAATATAATTAAAAACTATATATGTATATATATATATATATATATATATTTAATTGTATAAATAAGAAATATAACAGAAGCAGTGAGTAAAACTATTTATAAATTTATATATGAATAAGAAAATTTAAATAAAAAAGGGGTAAAACTATATATAAAACTATTTATTATAATGAATGTTATTTATTACAAAATATATTTTACATATATCACATATTAGGTACATGTGTTACATATTTATACATTTATTTATATATAAATGAAATATATTAAACTTTATATATATTTATAATGGTTTATTATATAAGTGTACATATATTATATAAGGTATTTGTTATATTTATAATATATTATAATAACTTTTACAACTTTCTCCCCCTACTTTCCCCCCTTTATATACTATAATAACTAAATAATTTTACATAATAGCATATAAGGGATTTTTTTAAAAAAATTAATTTTATTACAAACCTATATTTGTTTAAAAGACTTTCTGTTAAGTAAAATTCAAAATTCTGTTAATATGTACAATGTTACTGTGTTCACTATATACTGTGTTATTGTATGTATGTATTTAAAAAAAGTATTTAAATTTAAAAAAAAATTTTATATATTAAAAATTTTTATATAACTTAAATTGTATATAAGATGTATATTTAAAATATCTTTATTAACACAACTCATAAGCTGCCTTATCTTTAATGACCATGGCCTATTGAATAATGGCAATGGTTAGCTATGGCTTGTAAATTGATATCCCATTCAATAAAAAGAACATATACCATATCACAATATTAATCAAATCCTTTAAAAATTACTTTTAAAAGGCTTTAATAAATCTATAGATTCGAAACGATGTAAGGGAGACTGATGTATGATGAAGCAATTAAAGTATGATAATAATGAATCCCTGTCTGTTAAGTTAAACTCAAAATTCTGTTAAGTATATATAGTGTTGTTGTATATATATTTTTAAAAAATATATTTAAATTTTAAAAAAATTTTTAAATATTAAAAATTTTTATATAATTTAAATTGTATAAAAAAGGTATATTTTAAATATCTTTATTAACACAACTCATAAGCTGCCTTATCTTTAATGACCATGGCCTGTTGAATAATGGCTATGGTTAGCTATGGCTTGTAAATTGATATCCCATTCACGAAAAACAATATTAATCTAATCCTTTGAAAATACCTTTAAAAGGATTTAACAAATTTTATAGATTCGAAACGATGTAAGAGAGACTGATGCATTGAAGCAATAAGTAAATATTGCCTGATAATATTAATCCTGTGCCAATTTGACATTTGGACTTATTATTAAATTATTGTAATATACACTATATTTATTTATTAGATATGTTCTGACAAGGGTTTGAACCTGAGACTTTTCGATTGAAACGGCGCCACTTTACCACTGAGCTATCGGTCAAATAAGAAGCAATTAAAGTATGATAATATTATGAGGGTATGGTAGTATGACAGTATGATACTATGGTAATTGAATATTATTTAAATAAATTTGAAATTCATTAGCTCAAAAAAAAAAGCAATACACAATTATACTAAAATAATAATATTTTTAACTGATTTTCATTATTTTGTAATACAGAAGCTTTAAACTCTACTCCATGCAAAGATGATTACAAAGTAAAATCCAAGTAACCATTAATATACCATTCCTTAAATTGGATTCATATATGATTACTTTTAATCTACTCTTAAATCAATGTCACTAACAGTAATTAACAACTTTTACTAATTGTGATTTAATAGTTAATTAACTTTTAATATTCAAAATAATATTATTAAAACTGAATGTGTATTTTAAATTATTAACACTTCCTTCAAAACTTTTACAAGATTCATAACACTTCTTCAAGTATAAGTACTTACTATAATTTAAAGTACTTTAGTTTTTTAAATTATAAATTTCTAATAAAATTATTTAAAAAAAAAAATATTCTTAAATTTGAAATAATCTAAAATATAAATCCAAAATATTTGTATATATAATAACTGCACATTATTACAAAATAATAACAGTATTATAAAATATAGTGTTCATTGATAGACGATGTTATTGTTACTGAAAAAAAATAATAACAACAACAAAAAAAAAAACAAGAAACCGAATCAATTGCCACGCGTTTAACTTTTATTACAAAATAATTTACATTTCATTCAAAATTTTTATTTATTTTTTTTTATTTTAAAATTTATAACTTTATTGCGTTTATAATATTAATTAATATACACATACTCAAATACAATTATATGAATTAATATATAAATATATATATATATATATATATATATATATATATATATATATAAAATACTTTAAAATTACATATCCTTTAGATTGGTAATGATGGTGATATTGGTGGTCATCTTACAACCCCCATTAATGCAAATAAATTTTTACATATAATATATGAATTTATATATGTATATACATATACAGTTATTTTGATGGAAGTATGTAGAATACTATATATACATATTTATATAGACGTTCATTAATACCAAATTTGAATTTGGTCAATATAACTAACAAAAAAAAAAGAAATTATAACTTTTAAATATTTTTTCCAAAATAAAATGTCCATTATATTTTTGACTACACATATACAAATACATTTATATATATATATATATATATATATATTTGAAAACACATATTTAAATATGTGTGTGTACATTTTATTAAGATAAAATCCAATGGTAATCTATTTAACAGAAGAAATAATCCTTTAGTATGTTAAATTAATATAACATTAAAATAACATTGAATCTGTTATGTTACTTTATAATGAACAGAATTTTAAAATATAACAGATAAATGAGTAAAAAAGGATACAATAATTTGGTAACATAATGTATAAATGAATTCAAGTGCGTAGTTATATTTTAAGAAAAATGGAGGGGGATATTAACAATGAATTTATAAAATTTTCTGATTAATTTTAAATCTTTTCTCATTTTGTTTATTTTGAGTTTTTTTTATTGATTCAAATTATCAATAAACTGAGCTACAGCCTCCCAAAAAGGCCAATATTAAAATTGTTAAAAATAAATATATAATTTTGCCATATGATACTTTATGTTACCATTATGAGAAACTCAATTTATGCAAAATTTTCGATCACTCATTAAAATTTTACTATTTTTCAACACCTGTAATTTGAATAGCTGTTTAATGTTTTTTTGAAGTAGTTAAAGTAGTGAAGTTTAAATATTATATTTTAACATGTGTTAAAGGTTTTTCTTAATTCTACCTTCAAATTGAAGAAAGTGTCTCTTGAGTTTTAATCATTTTGGCCTATACAATAAAATTCTAAGTAAGGATCGGAATTTTGATGCAAGTCACAATTTAATTCTTTAAATCTGAAGAGTTTGGAATGCTGAAGGAGCGCTTGGATCCTTTAGAATTAGCATTACTTAGCGAGTAGAAAATATTTCGGAGTCTCAGGGGTATTACACTTAAAAATTCAATGTTTTCAAGGTTAAACGCAAGCTCAAACATTTTATTAAGATACATGTTAACATGTTCTGTTAATTGCATTTAATATTATTATATTTAAATTATAACATTATCAATTCATTTTTATATATATATATTTTAAAAATCCGACCGGTGGCAGAGTGGTTATTACGTCAGCCTTTTAATTGGAGGTGTCGGATTTTAACTCTGATCATATGTAATAAAAAAATTATAATTTATATCATAAAAGCTTATATAATTATATAAAATATGTACCTGTTTCACCTGAAAATGGAATTACTTAAACAATCCCTTATTTCATTGTACACGTGGCAGGGGATTGTACATAAATAAATAAATAAAACTTTTTACCAAAAAGTCAGTTCAAAGTTCCTAAATCCTATTCTTAATTTCCTTTCCCAATCCCAATGATAAAAAAAAAACAATACATATGTTTTTAAGGTCCATTAGATCCAAAGTTTTGTTTTAAAAAAGGGAATGGTTTATTAGTTTGTTAAAATCCAAACTAGACGGCTCATTACTATTCAAATGAGCCGTCTAGTCATTCTGGGTGGCTTTCGATCCTTGCCATCAACCTTAATTTTTTTCATTTCAAAGTATTATTTTCAAAGTATTTAATTGTATATTTAATTGTACTGCTATTATTGGTTAAGCAGTTAATATAAAACTCCTTTTTGTGAATGAGCGTAATTTTATATCAAATATTATAAAGCAGAGAGTTTGATTTTTTTTTTTTAAATAATTGAGTTATATATGTCTAAGGTCTGCACAAAATTGGATGCGATTTAGAAGGAATCGAATTTTGATATGTTTATATAATGTTCCTCTTAGTATCCGAGAATTATCACGATGAACTCTATACCATTCTAAGTAAGAGTTCTGTTTTAATTGAATTCGTGTTAGAATTTCAATTAATTTCTTACCAAGGGTTTGGGAACGAAACGATATTGGAGTAAAATTCTACCGTTCTTTAACATTTAGTTCACTCCGGAGAGTACGAAAATTTTGATCCAAGTGAAGCTTTTTTCAGAACAATTCCGATTTAAAATTGAAATAAAGTTTCAGCCCTCGTATCATAGGAACAAGAAGAAAGAAAAAAATTCCCCGATTCATTACTATAATTCTGCTAATTTTTACCTTTTCGGTTTAGTTTTACCCTATTTATTATTTAAATTGAAATTTATTAAATCTTAAATTTGAAATATTTTTTGAAAAAATAACTCTTTAAATTAATTTCTAAATTAATTTATTGTGAATATTATATAGTTAACAAAATTGACCGTTGTCCATTTAACAATTTTAAAATAATAAGGGTATAAATAAAAGACATTCTTCTGTCTGAGAAAAACAATTAGGTCAAACAAGATGATTTTTAACTAACTTAGGGTATAAAAAATAAGGGAGTCAATGTTCATCCATTGTAAAATCTTAGAGTTGATGTTTATAATGAAATGTCCAGTAGATAGACTTTTTATATAAAATTTTATATATAAATTCACATAATATATAAAATTTTTAAGTTTATATATTATGTGAATTTGTACCATATATATATTGTGTTGTATATAAATATTAAAGTAAGCTATATATATATATATATATAAACATTAAATAATTTAGAATTAAAACAAAAAAAAAAAAACATGCCTATAATGTTTTAAATGATGATGAAAAATGAAAAGGTTTCTCATTTTCTATAACCCTTTTCTATTAATAAAATCAAGTGGTCTTCCGTTTCTAATTTATAGTATGTATACAATTTGTATATTAAGTTTATATGTATGTGAATAAATTTTAAATTTTAGTATTGTATATATATTTATAAAATAATTTTAAAAAATCGAATACGTTTATAAGAATTCATATTACATACTTACATACATAAATTACATAAATAACACATTATTATATTTATTGTATACAAAACGCAACATAAATATAAAAAGAAAAATAAACAAAACTTAAAATAAATAAAAAGCTTTTTGTTTTATAATTAACCCTTTTGTTCTTAAAAACATTTTGAAATACAAAACAATATATACAGTAGAAATTTTGTAGTTAAGTAACAAAAGTTCAATTTTACCCAAGTTAATGTAAGTTAATGCCGTTGAGTGGCGCTGTACAAAATTAAATTTATTCATCAAATATATGTATGTATACTTGATGGTATGTATGTATACTTGTTTGTAATTGATTTTTTGATGTGCATCAAATGATTATACTGAGATTTTAGAATCATAAAATATTATCTATATATATAAAAGGGAATGTTTGTTTGTTTGTTTGTTTGTATGTAGCGAATAGACTCCTAAACTGCCCAGCCGATTTTCATGAAAATTTGTATATAGGGGTTTTTGGGTACGGAAAGAAATCGTGGTTCAAAAATTTTGCTCTAACGGACTGACAAGTTGGGGCTGTGGTGCAAGTATTTAAACTTCTTTGTTCTAAAATGAAAACGGTTTGACCGATTGACTTCAAATTTTGTATACGTGATGCTCTTTGAGAATTGAGTAGACACTATTAACAGTTTTGGAATTTGTTAACCCATGTCGGGCCGACGGGTGGTCAAAAAAAATTTTGGGTCCAAATTTTGTCCGATTTTACGAAATTCTGCTTTGGTTTAAAAGAAAGCCCCAAAAAATTTTTTGTTGAGTTCCATTAACCCATTGCGGCCCAAAAGCTTTTTATAGGTTTTTTCAATACTTTACTCTAAATTCGAAACAGTTTGACCAATTGACTTCAAATTTTGTATACGTGATGCTCCTTGAGAATTGAGTTGACACTATTAACAGTTTTGGAATTTGTTAACCCATGTCGGTCAAAATAATTTTGGAAGCTAATATTGTCAAAATTTGCGAAGTACTGCTTTGGCTAAAAAGAAAGCCTCAAAAAATTTTGTTGAGTGATTTGGAAGCAAATTACGTCCAATTTTGCGCAATACTGCTTTGCCCAAAGAGAAAGTGTAGTTCCGTTAACCCAGTGGGGCTCAGTGGCTTTTAATAGATTTTTGCGTTACTTAACTCTAAATTAGAAACGGTTTACTTCAAATTTTATATGTGTGAAGCAACTTGAAAATGGCTATTAAATGGAATTAGCTAGTATTATATATTATATAACTTTTGCCGTTTTTTAAACGAAAATTTTATATACAATCTGCATCACAAATCTCTGAAGAACCTGAGTTGCATCGATCTCACAGGGCTATTAGTTTAGCACGATCCGCGAAAACTGAAATCGAAAGTGCCGTTTCGCTCTTGAAATATAACAAAGTTGCAGGAATTGACCAAATACCCGCCGAACTTCTAAAACAGACATCCCCGCAACGGGAGATATGCTTCTCCCATTGATTCAGGCTATATGGGAAGAAGAAAAGTACCCGAATGAGTGGAAAGAGTTATTGTTAAACTATCGAAAAAAGGTAACTTGAAGCATTGCAATAACTGGCACGGTATAAAGCTGTTGTCTGTCTTCTCGAAAATAATGATTATAATGATAAATAATGATTGAAAATACATTGAAAAGACATCAAGCTGCAAATAATACTCGAAGAATCAACAAAGTTCACGTCGCCGCTACATCTAATGTTCGTAGACTTCGAGAAAGCTTTTGATCGAGTAAACCGAGAGTATTTATGGATAGCTTTTAGTAGGTGGGGTATCCCGGAGAAAATTATTGCCTTTATTAAGGAATCTTCCGAAAATCTGAGGTGTCGAGTCTTACACATTGGCAGTTTAATGACTCGTTTGAGATGCAGCAGGGTGTAAGGCAGGGCTATATATTGTCACCTATACTATTTTTAGACGAAATCTTAACCGCAACCGCAGGCGTTGATAAAAGGAATGCTATTCAATGGCGACTAGAAAAACATTTAAGCCACTTAGATTATGCTGTTTATTGTCTTAATTTAACCTAATTATATTCCTGAAATATAAAAATTACCACCTGACTCGAAATGATCGTTAGTAATAGTTTTTTAATTGAATTCTTACTAATTGAAAAAAATGTTTATATTCAAGTTTACAGAACGGATTCTATAGCAATTAGAAAAGATTTAGAAAAAATTTCAGTTATAAAAATTACCTGATACCTCCAGATAAAAATTTAAAATTATACCATATTAATTTGATTTTTTATATAATTTATTAATTGTAGTTTTTTTTGTTACTAAGCCGCAGAGGGTTAAATTTTAATAAATTTTAATAAAAAAAATTTAAATTAAAAATATATAAACATAAATACATATACTTATATGGATATATATATATGCATTTGATTTACTTATAATCATCCTTTTATAAATATATTATCCTTATAAATAATGCATATATTATATTTAATATATATATATACATATATATACTACTTATATATAGATATATAAATTAACATTTTTATATGTTTTTTTCTATGAATTTCTATAACAGTTTTTTGAATCTGTATGAAACGTGTTTATATGTATATATATATACATATATATATAACATGTAAGCCTTTAGAATTTAATGAAAATTACAAAAACCATATAAAACTAGATATTATATAATTTATATTATATTTAATCACATATACCTATATATATATTATAATACATATACTTATATATTTTATGCATAATACCTATATACTTACACATTATTTATAAAAAGTTTAAAAAATTCTTTGTAACTTTGTTTTTGTTATTTTTATATCCTGATTATATTTTTTTTTTTTTTTTGTTTTTTATGTGCATCCTCTTTTTATTGTTGTTGTTATTTTGTTAAAAAGATATGTATAGCTTGTTGTTCCTAAATTTTTTAATTGTTTTGTTGTTGTTTTTATAACATGACTTTCCACAATATTATATAAAGTTTCCGCCTCTCAAACTAACGTTTTATAATTCTTAAAATCAATTGATTTTTCTTTTGTATTATTATTTTAAAATTATACACGTTATATACATTTGCACATATATTTTTATCTTTTTTATATTCTATATATATATATACATATGTAAATATATTTGTAATTATATCTCTTTGTATTAACTATATTTTGTTTTGTAGGAAAAATTTATAGACTTTTAAAGTAAAACGCTTGAAAAACAAAAGAAATAAAAAAAAAAAAAAATTTATTTTAAAAAAGAAAGAGAAAGACAAAAAATAAAATTAGAAAAGAAGAGTCAAATAAAAAAAAAACAGAAGAAATATTTATAAATGAAAAAGTAGCGATATTCATTCTTGGGTTCAGATGAAATAAACCAATAATTTAAAGTAATCTTTAATATTAAATATGCTATTTATTGTTTTCTTGCTATGTATATCCGTCCGCGCGTCTGTTCATCTGCAATATAATAATATAAAAAAATTTAGAAGCTGGAGAAGCTGGGAGCAATAAAAAAAAGTGCTCAACGGGTTCGAGTAGCTGCCATACAACTTCTATTTTTACATGAAAATAATTCCATACTTTTGTGCAAAATTACAACAATTACTTTTTTGCTGTAATACACCTTTTTCTTTTTTAAAAGCATTACCTTATAACTTGTGAAGTCGGTTGTTTGTGCAAAATTTTACGGTCATACGGGTATCCCAGAGTTGACTACGCTACTACACTCTTGCTAGTTTGTTTTATTGCTCTCATGAGATCATGGTTTCTTTTGTGAAATGTTTGAAATCATGGTTATGGTATACCACCGTTCTGAAATAATTAAAGTTATATTATTAGACGCGCAAAGTAAGGCCCCATTACCATGTCCCAGATGGAAGACAGTGCACATTGGCAGATGTTTGTTGTACAAAATTTATAGGTCATTGTGTGTGAATTCAAAAATAAAGGGTTTTCACATAACAGCCATTTTTTTTTACCGTATGGCAACCCTATGGAAATTCAAAAAAATTTAAAAAGCTTAAAAAAGCAGCTGTCTTTCACCGTTTTCATATTGAAAATAAACCTAAAGGAACTCTTGTTATAACATTTTTAATTTTGAGGTTTTTAGCTTTTGGGGGACTAACGTAACGGGTAGGGCCACCCAAAAAATACCTTCCATGAATATTTTTCTTTTGTTTGGAATGCCTACCCGTATTTTAAATTTCTTTTCTCTTAAAACGGTGGAAAAGTTATTGTAAACATACGAATGGACAAACTGATGAACGGACTGACAGAGTGAAACTATATAGGCACATTTTTTTTAAAAAATCTTTTGAAAATGATTTACAAACATAGATTGGTACCTTCAAGTAAAAGCTTTAAATTTATTAGGTTGTATTTAGCTGAGTTTTTATTTAAATTCACAATAATGACAGTTTTTATATGTGCATCTAAATTTTTTTTTTTTATCATACTTTTGTTTTTCTTTTTGTTAAGCACATCTCCAAAAATTCTTTAATATATATATCATTATAGTTTCCCTTCCGCCCGTCTGTGCGTTCATAAAACTTTAACACCGTTTGAAATAAAAAAAAAATTTAACTACTTTATGGGATATATCCTTTTTTAGCTGTAACCCGTTTCATAGCTACCCAGGACCGGAAAAGTCCTTTAATAAAAACAAGTGATGAAAAAAACCAAGGGTTTTTAAAAAAGCACATTTTCAAAATAATATATTGTTTCATATTGAGTATTTTATCGGAATATAATGTTGAAGCTTCAATGTTAACGTTTAATTTAGGAAATATAATATACACTGGTGTCTAAGTTATATATAAGCTTACTTGTAGAAACAGTAAATTTTTTAATTATTAAGTTCTAATAGCCCCTCACTACTCCTTCCCCCCTCAACTTTTTTAGGTTCTAGGAATTAAATTGTGAATTCTACCAAAATTTGGAATTTTACTTAGAATTTTACTATATAAGCAAAAATGGTTAAAACTGAGAGACATTTTCTTCAATTTAAAGAACCGCTTTTAAATTTAAGAAAATATTTTAACATATGTTAAAATATAATGTTGGGCCTTTAAATTTTGTATATTAATAAAAAAAAAATTGGACAGGTATTCAAGTTACAAGTGTTCAAAAATAGCAAAATTTCAATTTTCGAGCCCTTATAGCTGCTAAACAGGGGACGTGACAAAAAAATTTTGTTAACCGACACCTACTTGTTTCTAAGGATCTAACTACTCCCAAAATTTCAAGACCCTAGCTTAGCCCGTTTAGAAGATAAGTCTTAGCGAATAATTTTGTAAAAATTGAGTTTTGCTTAATGGTAAATTTTAGTACCGTATATGGCAATCCTAAACATTTGTCTTTTAATAATTAATAAAGTTTATAAAACCAGCTATCTTTTTTCGTTTTCAGATTGAAATACACCTAATAGAACTCTTGTTATAATAATTTGAAAATAGAGCTTTTCCCAATGTTGGGGGGCTGCAGCTCCGTAACAGGTTGGGCAACAGAAAAAAATACTTCTACGTAATTATTTTTTTTGTAATACCTACTCGTGGTTTAAATTTCTTTTCTCTATTTCAAACGATGTAAAAGTTTTGTAAACATACGGACGAACAGACGCACGGCCGGACGGACGGCCGGACGGATAGAGTGAAATTACATAGGCACATTTCAACAAAATTTTTTGAAAATGTGCTAAAAATTGTCATAAAAGAAATTCTATAAGGAATATTTTCAATCAGAACACGTCAAATAATAGCTGTTTTTTTAAGCAATAAATGTAACGTAAATATATGTAACACAAATGCTAGATTTGCCTTATTATCTTCTAAGTTAGGAACTATAAAAAAGAAAGCTTAGGTCAGTCCCCGTTTAGAAATTGTGTTATATTAATAATGCTAACCGAAACTGTTTAGAAAACGAAAAAAAAACAAATTGCATTTGTAAGACAACTCCTCGAACCTATCAGTCGAGCAAGTTCAATTTAAACAGCAAAGATTATTTTATTTTTCACCTCTAAACATTTTCAAGGGGGATTCTAAGGTTTAACTAGTATCCGCGTAGGACAAAATGACTATATATAAAAGATAGCTGGTGTTACCAGCTTTCAAAAAATATATAACTTTAATGGCGCATATTATCCTTTAAGGACGAAAAGGACATTTAAAAGTATCCTTGTTATTTTAGTCTATTTTACAAAAACCGTTATAACTAGCGATCTGTTTAATATATATATTCAATTAAAGCTATTAATTAAGATGACGGTCTGGAGAATATTTTAACGTTTATTTGATGACGATAGGTGCTGCCGTTTTGGAGATATTGCAATTTCAAGTGGAAATTTAAAACAAAAAAAAAAAAATTTTTAACTTTCAAAAAAACCACTATAACTATGAAATTTTCAAAAACACCCTGTATTTTTTATTATACTGTTAAAGAGATCTTTTGACACTCTTTCCAACGGTATATAATAAGTATGGTATATGTTGACAAATAGCCCCACCAGAGAACATGAATGAAAAACTGAAACAACAATTTTATTAAAAAATACATTTTCATACTTTATTTCTCATAAATTTATTTTGCCTTTTTGTTGGGATGGTGTCATAATTCCAAAAAAAAAATTCCAAATTTACAAAATTCGAAAGAAAGAAAATTATTAAAGCTTAATTAATTGCTTTAATTGAATATATATATTAAACAGATCGCTAGTTATAACGGTTTTTGTAAAATAGACTAAAATAACAAGGATACTTTTAAATACCCTTTTCGTCCTTAAAGGATAATATGCGCCGTTAAAGCTATATATTTTTTGAAAGCTGGCAACACCAGCTATCTTTTATATATAGTCATTTGGTCCTACGCGGATACTAGTTAAACCGTAGAATAGCCTTTTCAAGTAAAGGCGGATTTTTGACAGATGTGTTTTTAAAGCCATTTATATATAATAATAAAACTTTACTTATACATAATTTATTCAAAAAAAGAAATTAAATATTATGAAATATTTAATAAACTTATTTTAAACTTATAAAATATTTAATAAACTTTTAATAACTTATTTGTTTTTAATTAAAACTAATCAATAAAAATCGTATAAAACTTATCTTATCATCAGTTAATAAAATGTTTCGGTAACTGTTGATATGATAAAGAATTACCAAAAATTAAATTTATTATTTTGTTTTTTTTTTAATACTTTTTTAATACTTGTTTGGTGCAAGTTAATAAATTATTATCAATTATTATTTTAGCAAATAACAAACATATTCACAAACATATATAGGTACTCTGTAAACTAAATAAAAAATGAATAAAAGAAAATTTTTTTATCTATATAACTTTTAAATCTATACATTAATCTATTTAATTAATTCTTTTCTATTGTGCGGAAGGAGTTGAAAATAATTTAAAAACTTATCGCGTAATATTAAGTTTATTTGTAAAACTTTTAATATTTTCTGAGTATCAACTGTCAAACATAATAAATGAGTGTCAACTGTCAATTTATTTAGAACAAATTGTTTTCGCACCAAACCAAAGGAGTCCCAATTAGGGATCCTGTTTCACTGTAAAACTCAATGCTGTATTATTAATTTTTGTATATATGGTATATAATATATGATAATTTTTTCAGCAAATTATCAAAAAAAAATTTAAAAATTACCCTTTATTAAAGTAGGCAAAGTTAAAAAAAATTCCACATTTTGAAATTTTGAGATTTCTCAGAGAAGGAATTAAGGTAATCAAAATTAAGTAATGAAGGTGTCATTGCAGATATTCCAAATCTACTCTACCCGTACGTCTATAGAAGAATGAAAATTAAAGTCGGTATTAATTCACCATTTTGGGTATACATGAATATTTAAAAGTTGACAAGGGCACCTATAATCTTCCTCGTTTTTTCTCAATTTCAGAGTATACCAAAAACTCATTCAATTAAGACCTTTTTCTTGTAAATTTGTTCTAATATAATAATATACTTTAATATCCAATTTAAAAACATAAAATTATTAAATATTAATACATATTTTTTGTAACTTTTTCTAATGTTCAAAGCAATTACATTTTGAAAAACTGATTAGTGATTATCATTACCCAAAAATTATTAAGCTATACAATTAAATACGCGTAAAAAAGTGTTAAAATTGTTGCACTGTGTATAATGATTTTATTTCCTGAACCTCTTGCAATCCAATCGTAGTAACTTGGTACGTCAGTATAAACACCAGGATATCCACGTATTCCACAACCTTTACCCCATGAAATAATTCCATATTGAATTCCATTTATCACAAGAGGACCGCCAGAATCACCTAAGATTTACAATTATGCAATATTAATTACAAATTATTTTTGAAAAAACTTATATTATGAAAAAAAAATAACATATTTCAAATTACACATACTTCTAAGTATCATTTACTGGCATTAAAGAGCCCTACATTATTAAACAAACTCATTTGACACATATTTATTATTTTATAATATTACACCAGGCATTTTTAGCTGGTCAAAATTTAAGAACCATATTTTACATTTTTATATGAATATAAAAACTCTGAGTTTTTTATTATAAATTAAAATAAGCGCAGTTATAGAAAGTTATAGAATCAACTAGATTGTATTTACCTTGGCATGAATCTTTATTCCCATCTGCAGCACAAAACATTGTATCTATTATTTCATTGATAATAATATAAGCTTGTTTACAATAAGGTCTGCTAACTATTTTGACAGATGTTGTCATCATGATAGGACTTACGTTCCCTCCCTTAAAAAAAAATTTTAAATTTTAATAACCAATTGTTTTCAATAATATTTAAGAAAAAAATATATTACCTGAACGGTTGCACCCCACCCAGCTAAATCAACTGATTGTCCGACAGAATAGTTAACCTTTTGAGCATACGAAATAACTTTAATTCTTGAGCTAACTGTAAATGGTGAAAGAAATTAGAAAATTAGGAATTGTATGAACGAGAATACATTCTATGTACGAACTTAAAATTAGCTTGTATTGACTTTGTTATATTTTGAGTACATTGACAACTTTGAATATTAATAACTTACGTTTAAAAGGTTTCTTCAAATGAAGTAAACCAATATCATTTTGTAAGTAGTGGTTGTAATTTTTGTGTACTGTAACGCGACTTACTTCACGTTTATCAGAATTTAATTGATCACTAAGTTTTAGCGAACCCATAACGACAACTATATTAGTGGCTGGAATTGGCTTCAAAGTGTCTTGCCTGGTTTTTAAAAAAAGAAATATATATTAAAATTATTTTAAAATTAAAACGAGGAAGATTATAGTTGCCCTTGTCAACTTTTAGATACCCGTGCATACCCACTATGGTGTATAAAATAAACCGTAATTTACTTCCCTTAAACATTTAACTCATTACCCCATAATTTTGACGTAAAAAAAAAAAAAAAAACTAACAAAAAAAAAAAAAATCACAAAACAAAAAACAAAATTTTCATTCATTGTCCCATAACTTTAGCTTTAAAAAAAAAAAAAAAAAAATTAACAAAAAAAAAAAACAAATACAAAAAAAATTTTCATTCATTGTCCCATAACTTTAGCTTAAAAAAAAAAAAAAAAAAATTAACAAAAAAAAAAACAAATACAAAAAAAAAAAAAAAAAATTTTCATTCATTGTCCTAACTTTAGCTTAAAAAAAAAAAAAAAAAATAAAAAAAAAACAAACAAAAAAAAAAAAAAATTGGCCCACCCTAAAAGTCCGATGGTCCGAGTGATGTCCAACTTTGCCAAGTAACTTGCCCTATTAATTTATCTGCCCAATTTTAATTTTAACCTTGTAGCTTCATTAGATTCAAAGTTATTGAATCGAAAACTTTGTATGGCAACCCCCCGAAAATGGGGCCCTAACATTTTGAAACTTCATATAAGTGCTCGATTCATTATAAAACTAACCGTGTGTAATTTTCAGCCTCGTAGTATAATTAGTTTTGAAGAAATTCATATTGGTGCAAAGAAGTTGTATGGCAGCCCCCCGTAAATGGGGCCCTAACATTTTGGAACTTCATATAAGTGCTCGATTCATTATATAACTAATCGTGTGTAATTTTCATCCGCGTAGTATAATTAGTTTTGAAGAAATTCATATTGGTGCAAGGAAGTTGTATGGCAGCCCCCCGAAAATGGGGCCCTAACATTTTGAAACTTCATATAAGTGCCGGAGTCATTATAAAACTAACCGTGTGTAATTTTCGTCCCCGTAGTATAAATAGTTTTGAAGAAATTCATATTGGTGCAAAAAAGTTGTATGGCAGCTCCCCGAAGCCTTGGTCCGATTTTAACCAAAAACAATAGGGAACCTAGAAATTGTCTAAAAATGACTTTGTGTGAATTTCAAGACTCTAGCCCTTTTAGTTTTTGAGTTATCGTGCTGACACACGGACGGACGGACGGACGGACGGACAGACACACATAGCTAGATCGACTAATTTTTCGATTCTGAGCCGATACGTACCCTTGACACTATATCTAGCTCGTCTAGATCGATGCGTTACAAACGGAGGAGCAAATCTAATATACCCGATGTCATATACATGCACGGGTATAAATATAAATAGTAAAAATAAAATGAAAAATTTATTTTTTTTGCAATTAAAATATTATCATGAACTTTGGAAAATTAAAATATCTTTATTTAATGATTAAAATAAAAACTTTTATTTCTTTTGTTTGTTACTGTTGAGCCAATTATTAATGCCCTTATATCTAAAATAGGTTTAAGGTGTATTTATGTATGTTAAAAGTTTTTTATAAATTTTAAGTGGGTCCGTAAAATTGAAGAAAGTAAGGCTTAGTTTTAACCATTTTTACTAAGATAATAAAATTCTAAAAAAAATCCCAAATTTTTAGTGGAAGTCCAAATTTAATTCTTAGAACCTGAATTTTGGGCGGAAGAAGGTGGGGTCAGATCCTCGAGAATAATAGAAAAAGCTTCTGAAATATGTGGATCGCAATTGTTTGCTTCATGATTTACATTACGAGTTCATGAGCCTACCTTTCAGCTGGTGATCTCATGATCAACAGGGTTTAGTTCAACAACAAAAAAATTAATGTTGTCTAATCTGGCTAAAATAGCGACTACTGTTCCAAAACTTTCACTACAGGGAGAAACTTTACATTATACGGTAGACTTGAACATTTTGGGATTGAGCTTTACCAAAACTTGAATTGGTCAAATCATATTTTTTGAACAGCTAAGAACGCTGTTAAATGGTTGGGTTTCTTATATCGCCGAAATGCACATATTTGGGCTGGAGCCCTCATTTCGGAGCTGCGATATCATGATGAAGTGCAAAAAAGCGTCACTTGTCTTACAGGTGAGTCAACGACTTTGTTATATAGATATCCTGTAGGGATTAACACCTGTTCTGAACAAATTAAACAATTAATAACTCCAATCAAATTTCTCTATCAGGAGACAAGGAGGGCTACTGTAACTCATCATTATACAATTGAGCCAAACAGATGGCGTAACATTCCTTATAAAACTAAATCCATATTCCACCAAATGTTTTCCCCAAAGTTTATAATGTGTATGTGTATGATTTAGCTAAATTCCAGAAGAACATCAACATCTTTGTTCCAAACATTTTGCTCATTCTCCATAATCCAACAATCCTAAATCAAATATCACAATGTTCCTCCATATCCCTATCCCCGTAACCAAACTGTACATTTGTAGCACAAGTCCCTTTTTAAAGTTTGTTTCAAAGAAAGTGCAGTTTTAGTTCCAATGGGTGGCTTTCAAAGCATTCCTCGTAAATAAAATCAAACTTAAATCTATTATAAATTTTTGGTAAATTAAACCTATCAATCTATTATTTAAACCTATCATCTACATCTAACGCCATATGGTAAAAGAAATTAATATGAAATTACTTCTTAAGATGGAAATCCGAGGTTAGTTTATTACTTCTTATATCTTTTATAATAATAATTGAGCTTAAAAAATAATAATAAGCATTCCTCAAGAATCAAAGCTAGATATGAAACATGGTCCTACTAATAATAAACGTATTTCGGATTTTTTAAATTGTTTAAACGCAAACTCTAATCATCTTTTATTTATTAGAGTTAAAATTAAAATTCTATAAAACGAGGAAGATTATAGTTGCCCTTGTCAACTTTTAGATACCCGTGCATACCCACTAACCGTTATTTATTTCCCTTATGCTATTATAAATATTACAAAAAAAAATATAATTAATTAATATATATAATTTTTAATTCATACCATAATTACCATAATTACCATAATTACCATAGGTACCATCATTATTGCTTAAAAACAAAAAAAAACACTAAAAATTGGTCTGGATGATGTCCAACTTTGCCAACTAACTTGCCCTATTACTTTACCTGCCCAGTTTTAATTTTAACCTCGTAGCTTCATTAGATTCACAGTTATCGAATCTACAACTTGGCATAGCAGCTCCCCGAAAATGGGGCCGTAACATTTATGAAATTCCATATAACTGCTCGATTCATTATATAACAAATCATGTATAATTTTCATACTCGTAGTGTAATTAGTTTTAAAGAAATTTATATTGGTGCAAAGAAGTTGTATGGTAGCCCCCCGAAAATGGAGCCCTGACATTTTGAAACTTCATATAATTGCTCGATTCATTATATAACTAACAGTATGTAATTTTCATCCTCGTAGTATAATCAGTTTCCAAGAAATTCATATTGATGCAAAGAAGTTGTATGGCAGCCCCCCGAAAATGGAGCCGTAACATTTTGAAACTTCATATAAGTGCTCGATTCATTATATAACTAACCGTGTGTAATTTTCGTCTTTCTGGTATAATTACTTTTGAAGAAATTCATATTGGTTTAAATAAGTTGTGTGGCAGCTCCCCGAAACCTTGGTCTGATCTTAACCAAAAAGAATAGGGAACCTCAAAAATGTTTTGTGTGAATTTCAAAACTCTAGCCCTAATTTTTCAATTCTATCTCTTTTAATTAATTTTTAATTCGCGAATATATTAAACTTAAGCAAAATAAGCTTCATATGATCATATTCATATAATAATCATCATGATAGATATTTATCATCATATTCATAATCATTATATCTATCAATATCAATAAGCCATTTACTTAAAAAAAATCTTTGTGTTCTTTTTTGCTTATCTTAAATAAACCACGCATCATTTAAATATTATGAAATTCTAAATCGAAATCTTTATCTCTACACAAAAAAACAAAAACAAAAAAACAAAATTCATATAATTTCATGTTAAAGATTTCAAATTTTTATATGAAAATGTTGGAGTTGAAAAAGTTAGTTGTTCGAGAGCTACCCGAAGTTTTGGTCCGATCTTAACCAAAAAAAATAGGGAACCTAGAAATTGATTGAAAAATATTTTGTGAAAATTTCAAAACTGTAGCTCTTTTAGTTTTTGAGTTATCGTGCTGACACACAGACGGACGGACGGACGGACGGACAGACACACATAGCTAGATCGACTCATTTTTCGATTCTAAGCCGATACGTACCCTTGGCACTATATTTAGCTCGTCTAGATCGATGCGTTACAAACGGAGGAGCAAATCTAATATACCCGATGTCATATATGTATGCACGGGTATAAAAAGTTTTATCTAATCTAGGTACAAAAATCGTAAATTTAATTTTATTATTTTGTTTTTAGGTGCCAGGTGAGTAATGAATTGTTAAGAATATGTTTCAGGAATTATTTCATCTTCCTTTCTCCCCTTTGACATTTGCAAATTGTTACAAAATAGAAAAATAATTTTGAAAATAACATTGATATCCAAAAACAAAAAATTCTATGGCTTCAAAAATTAAAGAATTTGAAGAATAATTAAATAATTAATACAAGTATATATTGCAATGAAAAATTTTTAAAAGAAATTTATTAAATTACTTAATTACTAATTTTGTTTTTAGCTTAAGCTTTATTTAAACTTACTTTACAAGACAATGTGCTGCTGTTAATACAAGATTTGGTGCAATCAATGAACCACCACAAAAATGCCCCCTGCCAAACTGAACATTTTCAGAAGCTTTAGATCTAATCGATACCAAATATTCCTTTCCTTCCAATTTAGCTGGAAATCCACCAACTATTTTTGATTCAAAATCCGAACTATTAAACTTTTTTAATTTATTTGTTCCATTATACATTAAATTAATAAAACTAGCATTTTGTGAATTAAAACTATTAATCAGACTAGCATTTTGTGAATTGAGGCTATTAATCAGACTAGCATTCTGTGAATATATATTAGAAATATTTAAAATTAATATTTGAAAAATAATTAAAGTAAAAAACTTTAATAATTTAATATTTAAAGAAAAACTAAACATTTTTTTAAATTTTAGGAACTATTCACTAATACTTTTCAGTTTGTACTAAAAGTTAAATTAACCAAATTTGAATATCAATTAATATTTTATTAGAATATTATGGCCATTTTTATCAGAATTTTTATAGATTAACGATTTTTTTATTAAATTATGATAAAATTAATTGTGGTTTTTTTTTACTATCGATTGATTAAAACTTGATTAGTTAAATTTGAAGTGGTTAACAGACAAACGTAATAACAAAGTTATATTATAAAATAATAATTTAACAAAATTCAGAAATAGCTTAAATTTTAGAGTTGGATTTGAGATGAAATTAAATGTGATTTTAGAGTTATATTCAAAATTGGGCTATTCCCCTTTTACAGAATATTTATTTAGAGCGAGATTCTGAATTAATTGGCATTATTTTTAAAATGAAATAAGGTTTATCGGATTCTGGAATATTTTTTATGATTATAGTGTTAGATGCAAAATCTAGCTTCAATTGTTTAATTAGCAGGGTTTGGGAGCAGCAGCCTTTAATATCAAAATAAAGTATTTTTTTTTTATCACATTTTAAAGTTTTGAGGGGTTGTTTCACTTTTTAAATTTTTTGGTTTTGGGAAGCCTCCAAATAAAACTTGAAGTAAAATCCCAAAATTTGTTGGTAGAAATGAGGTATTATTTTATTTTTAGGGTATTATTTTATTATGTAATTTTAAATATTAGAAAAATATTAATAAACCACAGGATCGGGAGTCTTTCATACAAAAACATCGGACTTTTCGAGAAATTTCGAATTCCAACCGCCAGAATGAGTTCAATTTTGGTATTAAAACTATTGTTGAGTACCAATGAAGTGTAGCTCATAAATTTACCCTAGTATCTAGGGGTCTAGAGATTCTAGGAGTATGTGGCATTTTAAACATCATTTTGGGTTCACATGAATTATTAAAAGTTGACAATGGCAATTATAATCTTCCTTCCCTATGTATCAATTTCCAAAAATTCAACAATTAAAACCTGTTTGTTGTAAATTTGTTCTAATAAAATAATATACTTTAATTTTTCATTTAATAACATAAAATTATTAAAAATTAATACATGTTTTATTTATTATAACATTTTTTAATGTTCAATGCAAATACATTTTGGTAATGAACAATATGAATGAAAAACTGATCAATGATTATCATTACCCAAAAATTATTAAGCTACAATTAAATACGCGTAAAAAAGTGTTAAAATTGTTGCACTGTGTATAATGATTTTATTTCCTGAACCTCTTGCAATCCAATCGTAGTAGCTTGGTACGTCAGTATAAACACCAGGATATCCAGGTATTCCGCAACCTTTACCCCATGAAACAACTCCATATTGTGTTCCATTTAACACAAGAGGACCACCAGAATCACCTAAAATTTACAATTATGCAATATTAATTACAAATTATCTTTGAAAAATACAAAACATATTTTAGAACCATATTTTACATTTTTATATGAATATAAAAACTCTGAGTGTTTTATTATAAATTAAAATAAGCGCAGTTTTAAAATCAACTAAATTTTATTTACCTTGGCATGAATCTTTAGTCCCATCTGCAGCACAAAACATTGAATCTATTATATCATTGAAATCTTGGTAAGCTGTTTTACATTGACTTCTGCTAACTATTTTGACAGATGTTGTCATCATGAGAGGACTTGAGGTTCCTCCCTTAAAAATATTTTCAAAATTTTAAATTTTATTAAACAATTTTATATTTTTAATTAAGATTTAAGAAAAAGATATATTACCGCAACGGTTGCACCCCATCCAGATAAATCAACTGATTGACCAACCGAATAATTTGCCTTCTGAGCATAAGGAATAAGTTTAATAGTTGAACTAACTGTAAATAGTAAAAGAAATTAAAAATTAGAAATCAGACCTACCATACATATTTTCGAAATTAATAACGATAGAAATCTAAAATGTTGTACAAAAGTGTTCTGTTCTATTGCTTTCTTATTTAATATTTTTATATTTTTATAAAGCTAAGAATGTAATTAAATTTTAAACATATTATATTTTATAAATAAAGAACTAAAATATTTTTTTAATAAACGATTAAATTTTATCTTGCTTTCAATTTTTATTTTATCACATATTTAATTTCATTATTTTCAGAAAAATTTTATTAAGATAAAAATATATACGCAAAACTTAATTATTTACATAAATTGCTGAATTTCTTTTAGAATTATTTTAGTGAATGGATATTTAAGATTAAAATAGATATTTCCATAGGATTGATTTCAATATATACCATAAATATCGGTTTTATTATAAATATTACAATTTAGATTATAATTATTATAAATATTATAATAATTATAATCTAAATATAATAAAAGACAAATTGCTGCTGCTGATTAGCGTGTCCTATGTAATGTTAAGTGTTATTTATACAAGTAACATACTATTTCTTTCGTTAATATTTTAGTATTTGAAAAAATGATTTCTAACATTTATGTTTTTCTAACTTAACTTAAATGTTGAGTTATAAAAAATTTATTTTCCTTCCTAATCTAATCTAAATATAATAAAAGACAAACTGCTGCTGCTGCTGCTGATTAGCGTGCCCTATGTTATGTTAAGTGTTATTCACACATGTAACATAACTTCTAATTACAAATACTTACATTCAAAAGAGAAGGAAAAAATGAAACTGATAAAATGTAAATTATGAACAGAAAGAAAAAAAAAATCAAAATGTATAAGCAATTTGTTAACAGGTAGTTACAGAAAATTATAATAACATAAGTAAGGAAAAAAACAAGGGTTTTTAAAAAGCACATTTTGAAAATTATATACGGTTTCTTATTGAATATTTCATCATTTATTTTTATAAAAATATATATAAAAATAAATGATAATATTAATTTAGTTATTTCATTAATTTATTAATTATATGACTAATAGGGAAATTCTTAGAATATAACCCCAATGCACTCAAGGAAACCTTTAATAAGTGCGGAAAATAATGTTGCAGCTTCAATGTTAACGTTTAATTTTGGAAAAAACTTACACTGGTGAATAAGTTACTGTTTTATATAAACATAAAAGTTTTACTTCTCCCAAAATGTCAAGACCCTAGCTTGTACCGTTTAGAAGATATGTGTGGCCAAAAATTTTGCAAAAAACGAGTTTTGCATAATTGCAAATTTTAGTACCGTATGGCAACCCTAAACATATGCTCTTAATTGTTTATAAAGCTTATACAACCAGCTATCTTTTTCCGTTTTCAGATTGAAAATTTATCCAACAGAACTCTTGTTATAACAATTTAAAAATAGGAAATTTTCCAACTTTGAGGGGCTGTAGCTCCGTAACGGGTAGGGCTACAGAAAAAAATTCGTCTACGAAATTATTTTTTTCGTAATATATACCCGTGGTTCAAATTTCTTAACTCTATTTCAAACGGTGTAAAAGTTTTTGTAAACATACGGACAGACAGGCGGACGGACGGACAGAGTGAAACTATATAGGCACATTTTTACAAAATTTTTTGAAAATATGCTAAAAACGTTTAAAGAAATTTTTTATTTTTTTATTAATCCGACAGGCTTTTTTACTAGTATATAATAAAAGGTTAGAAACTGATAATAATTCACGTGCCCTTTTTGTCAAAATTAATACTTGTCAAGTAAAGTATAAGTAACTAAGCGGTTGAATGGTTAGCGCGAGGATTACGAAATATAATAATTTTTGGTAGGGTTTAACTGAGATCAGTTTTTAATTAAATATTTGTTTTGTAAAATGCGAATAAATTCATTAAACATTATTTTTTTCGCTTAGAATATTTATTTATTTTTATTGTTTCGGAATTAAAAAAAATTGATTTTTACATTTACACCTGTCGTATGACAGGCTTCTCCCTAGTACATAATATTTTATAATCAACTAATTGTGTATGGTACATAAAGTTTTTTCAATCCCTGTTAAGAGCATTTGCTGGATGCATGTAGAATTTATTTTTTTATCATATTTTATCATCATATTACACACGGATAGTTTTATAATGAATATAGCACTTATATGAAGTTTCAAAATGTTACGGCTTCATTTTTTAATTTTAGCCTCGTACCTTCATTAAATTCACAGTTATTGAATTGAAAACTTTCTATGGGGGCAGCTGCCATGAAGCTACGAGGTTAAAATTAAAATTGGGCTGGTAAAGTAATAGGGCAAGTTACTTGGCAAAGTTGAACATCATTCGGACCAACTTTTAGGGTGGACCAATTTTTTTTTTTTTTTTTAGTTATTTTTTTATGGTTATTTTTTTTTTTTATTGTTTTTTTTTTTGGTTTTTTTTTTTTTTTTTGAGTAAAATTATGGGATAATGAGTTAAATTTTTTTAACTTAGATTAATTTTTTTAATTTTTTTTTGTAATATATATAATAGCTTATGGGAACTAAATAACGGTTTATATTATTGTGTACATCATAGTGGATATGCACGGGTATCTAAAAATTGACAAGGGCAACTATAATCTTTCTCGTTTTAATAGGGTACATTGTTTTATATTTTTAGTAGTATTAATAGTAGTATGTAGTAGTGTAGTGGTACCTAATTAGTAGCAATTATTTCTGTATTTCATATAAAATAGAAATATAATACAAAGGCAAATATAAAAACTTTTGTACTTGTTCTTTTTCTTACTTTAATTTGAAAAGGTTAAAATATTCGAATTGCTATTTTAAAAATTAAAAATCACGCATATATAAACTTTTGAGATATGAAATAAATAAAATTTTTTTTTAAATTTACTTAGAAGAGTTTTAAAAGCACTAAGCTATAAACAATTTTATATAAAGTTTTTATAAAAACTTTATGTTTTTGCTAAAGAGGCTATCCTCAATAGTACTCTACAAAATAGATAGAATTTTGGTAAGAAGTGAATAAAATATGCATATTAAATATATAGCTGGCATATCACAATCATTAAAATTTTTATTTTTTTAAAATGCTGGTATTTCATAATTTATTAAAAATTTGAATTTTTTTAATTTCCATAAGTAATATTTATACCAAACGTAATAAAAAATTGTCAAAGTATTAACAAATTGTCTGAAGTAAATCGGTATTGCAAAGTATTTAAAAATGACAGTATAAATGCTAGAAGAGATAAAATACTTTAGCGAAAAAAAAAATTGTACAATTGACAACTGTTTTACTAGTTTAAATAAATTACATAACCATTTTTCAAAAAAATTTTGTAAAAATGTGCCTATATAGCTTCACTCTGTCCGTCCGTCCGTCCGTATGTTTACAAAAACTTTTACACCGTTTGAAATAGAGAAAAGAAATTTTAACCATGCGTAGTTTTTGCAAAAAAAATAATTTCGTAGAAGAATTTTTTTCTATAGCCCCACCTGTTACGGGGCTACAGCCCCCCAAAGTTGGAAAAAGCCCTATATTTAAATTGTTATAACAAGAGTTCTGTTACATATATTTTCAATCTAAAAACGGAAAATGATAGCTGGTTTCATAAACTTTATAAATTTTTAAAAGGCAAATGTTTCGGGTTGCCATACGGTACTAAACTTTAACATTAGGCAAAACTCAATTTTCGCAAAATTTTTGGCCACACATATCTTCTGAACGGTTCAAGCTAGGGTCTTGAAATTTTGGGAAAAGTTAGATCCTAAAAAAATAGTAGGAGTCAGTTAACAAAATTTTTGTGTCAAGCCCCCTGTTTAGGAGCTATAAGGGCCCGAAAATTGAAATTTTGCTATTTTTAAACACCTGTAACTTGAATACCTGTCCAATTTTTTTTTTATTAATATACAAAATTTAAAGGTCCAACATTATATTTTAATATATGTTAAAGGTTTTTCTTAAATTTAAAAGGGGTTCCTTAAATTGAAGAAAGTGTCTCTTAGTTTTACCCATTTTTGCTTAGATAATAAAATTCTAAGTAAAATTCCAAATTTTTGTGTAATTTACAATTTAATTCCTAGAACCTAAAAAACTAGATGATGAGGGGAGGGTGGGGGGTTGAAGTTAGATTCTTGAGAAATTTGGCAACCTTCCCCATTGAAGGGCTATAACAACTTTTAAATAAAAAATTTACTGTTAGCAGTAAATTTTATAAGTCAGTAGTAACTATTTCCAAGTAAATATTTCCAAAGTTAAACTCAGTATGTAATACAATATAATTTTGAAAATGTGCTTTTTTAAAAACCCTTGGTTTTTTTCATCACTTGTTATATTTGTCATTGGTTTAACATTTTTGAATCTATGAAATTAGTACTTAATATTATTTATTAAAATTATTTTGAATTATTTAAAATTGATGTACTAAATCATGGGATAAAAAGCTAGTATGGTCATAATGTTATTAGTTTATTTTAAATATGAAACAAATATATTTTATTACAAGTTAATATTTTTTAAAACTAGTGTCATAATTTATTAGTGTCATAGATAAAAGATGAAGTCTCATGTCTTATATTTATGATAAGACATGTTGAGAGCTCCTGTTATCAATAAGTATTACCATCATAATTTTAATATGTATATGTGTGTATGTAATTGTGCACGATACTTAAATTTTGTTCACTATCCATTAAAGATATTTGCTGCATGTATGTAACACTTATTTTGATATTTAAATGAATTATATAAAAAGTACTAAATTTGTCATTGTATTTTAGAATTAAATTTATTGCATGGTTGCATTTCTGAATTTTTTAAATAATTTTAAAAATTTTAACCACAAAATTTTGTGATAAAAATCTAATCAAAGCATTAATGATTTTAATTTATATTAAAAACCATATATATGTGTAATATCTCATATAAATATTTCTTTCGAATAACTTTGAGTTTTAATGAAAATTATTGCCACAGATAACATTAGAATTATAATTGTTATCTTTATTTGTGACAGAATTGTTCAAAGTTCCTTTTCATAAATATAAAAGATGAGAATTAACCAATTCTAATCCCAATATTTCAATCTGAAATTGATTTTTTCCATTCCTGTAACCTGGATCGGTTAAATTTCAAGGAATAAATATGATTCTTATAAGAATATAAAGAATTCTTATATAAAGAATTAAATTATTAAAAATTGAATTACAAAAAACATAAAAGAAAAATAAATAAATTATAATAACAAATTTAAAAATTATTTAAAATTGAAATACAAAATCTAAGTACCTTTCATTCAACAACAACAAAAATTAATAATCCAGAAGAGAATTAAATGCTGCGTGTATAACATTTTATTGATTTCTGTATAAACCGTTCTGAATTTGTAATTTTGAGATTGCATTTTATAAAAACATTTATTTGATGTTCTTTTCTAATAAGAATTTTTAATATTTTTGAATTCAAAGCTTTTATGGTTTTAAAATTAATTTAATTTGAACCAAGCAGGTGTAGGGCATTACTCGGTCGGGTACAGCGACTTACTGTTTCTCTATTTGTCAGCCTCAGAGATATGGATCGGATCAAAATCGAAAAGTAAATCGATCCAGCTATGTGTGTCCGTTCGTCTATCTGCACGATAACTCAAAATGTAAAGGTGCTACGATTCTGTAATTTTGCCAAAAGTAGTTTAGTTTTATGAGAAAGTTTGTATACAATTTAATTGGGTTAGTGCAGTGCGTTCGAGTAGCTGCAGCACAACTTCTTTTTTAATATGGGCTTTACTCTATTTCTAATAAAGCTGGATGACTGAAACTTTGTTAGTACAAAAAATTGTACAGAAGTAGTTAACTTTAATGGCTAACTTCTCAATAAAATATTGTCGGTGTACTGTAGGAGGTTTAAATAGCTGCCTTTCAACTTAAATTTTCTTTTGTACATAATTGACTAATTATTTCTCTATTTAAAATTTTTCCAAAAGTAATTAACCGGATGAAATGATGTCTAACAGCGTACTCTACTACAGTCTTCCTTTTTTTTTTTTTTTATTTCTAATGAAATTAAAAAAAAAAAATATTTCTCGGAGGATCGCACGCACACCTTTCACACCCGAAGCCATTTTACTGACTAACATATACACCATATAAGATTTAAAAATTTAGTGGCAAATTTCCTATAAACCCTTTCAGATGTGACAGAATGATAAATATATCCATAGACACAGGCAACTTAATATTAAAGTATATAAAAAAAATATGAATGACTTACTTTCAAAAGGTTTCTTTAAGTGAAGTAATCCAATATCATTTTGTAAACGTTCGTTGTATTGTTTGTGTACTATTACGCGGCTAACTTCCCGTTTATGAGAATTGAGTCGATCATTAAGTTTTAATGCGCCCATAACGACAACGATCAAATCAGCTGGATGAGGTTTGAAGGTTTCTGAACTGTTTAAAAAAAAAAAATATAGATTAAAAATTATTTAAAATTAAAAATAAAAGTAAAATTTTTTTAATTAATTTAATGAATAAAAAAAAATAATTTTAATTATTAAAATTAATTGTTACAAAATAGAATATAATTTTAATATTGATTACCGAAAAAAAATCCAAGCCTTCATTAAAAATTCCAATAGAATAAAATTTAAAGAACTTGAAGACTTGAAAAAAAAATCTATTCGATAACACGTCGTATTAGTTTAATACAAGCTTCAATGCTATATTATGAAAACAAATTACTAAGTATATTAACTTAAATATTATTTAGTATATTTTTTTTTTTAATTCAAATTTTAGTAAACTTACTTTACAAGACAATGTGCTGCTGTTAATACAAGATTTGGTGCAATCAATGAACCACCACAAAAATGCCCGCTGCCAAACTGAACATTTTCATAATTTTTAGCTCTAATCGATACCAAATGTTCGTTTCCTTCTAATTTAGCTGGAAATCCACCAACTATTTTTGGTTCAAATTCCGAACTATTAAACTTTTTTAATTTATTTGTTCCATTATGCATTAAATTAATCAGACTAGGATATTCTGAATTAAGATTATTAATAAAACTAGAATTTTCTGAATTAAGACTATTAATCAGACTAGCATTTTGTGAATATATATTAGAAATATTTAAAATTAATATTTGAAAAATAATTAAAGTAAAAAACTTTAATAATTTAATATTTAAAGAAAAACTAAACATTTTTTTCAATTTTAGGAACTATTCACTATTACTTTTCAGTTTGTACTAAAAGTTAAATTAAACAAATTTGAATATCAATTTATATTTTATTAGAATATTATGGCCATTTTTATCAAAATTTTTATAGATTAACGATTTTTTTTTTTTAATTCTGATAAAATTAGTTTTTTTTTTATAGCTATCTATTAATTTGGCATGATACTTGAGTAGTTAATTTTGAAGTGGTTAACAGGCGAACGTAATAAAATTTAAAATAATAATTTCAATATTTTACCATTTTAATACTTTAGCTTACGACAATTTAACGTACGTCTACGACGGCGTCATTTTTCTAGCACTTTCAATTATAAATGGAAATTCTTTTCTTTCCTTAATTTGAATTTTAGTTTAGCTTTCGCAAGTTGTGCGCCAGGTATTATAATTATTCTGGATTTAGCAATATTATAAAGTAAATAATTTAGCAGTAATAATGGTTTTTTTTTTCAAATCGTGTTGGCTTCTATTTTTTTAAATTATGGTATGGAATTATTAATAAATTTCGAATTTAGGTAACCAAATACTTACTTCATATAGTTAAACGTGTATCTTAATACTTATATGAATCATTTTTTCAATTTAAATTTTATATATATGTTGAATTATTAATTACTAGCAGCAGGCCCGTCTCAAAAAAACAGGATTAATTATAGTAAATTAGATATAAGTTTTATTTACATAAGTATCGAATTAACAACTTTGTAAGGCAGCTGAACCCTCAATTAAGCCAAAACATTTTAAAGCTTCATCTGAGTGTTTTGTTATATAACTAACCGTGTGTAATTTTCATTTTAATTTTCAATTTATGATTTTTTAGCACATTTTCAAAAAATTTTGTAAAAATGTGTCTATATAGCTTCAGCTCTGTTCGTCCGTCGATCCGTCCGTATGTTTACAAAAACTTTTACACCGTTTGAAAAGGATTAAAGAAATTTTAAGCACTGGTATTGCAAAACAACTAATTTCGTAGAAGAATTTTTTTCTGGAGCCCCACCCGTTACGGGTATTTAAATTATTATAACAAGAGTTCTGTAAAAACGGCAAAAGATAGCTGTTCTTATAAAATTTATAAATTTTTAAGAAATGAGTACTAAAATTTACCATTGTACAAGACTCAATTTTTGCAAAATTTTTGGCTCCAAATATCTTCTAAACGGTTCAAGCTGGCGTCCTAAAATTTGAGAGAAGTTAGATACTCAGAAATTAGTAGGAGCCGGTTAACAAAAGTATTTTATTAAGTCCTCTGTTTAAGAGCTATAAGGGCTCGCAAATTGAAATTTTGCTATTTTTAAACACCTGTAACTTAAGTTCCTGTTAAAATTTTTTTTTAAAAATATACAAAATTTAAAGCTGCAGCATTATATTTTAAGATTTGTTAAAGCTTTTTCTTAAATTTAAAAGGGGTTCTTTAAATTGAAAAAAATTGTCTAGTTTTAATCACTTTTGCTTAGACAATAAAATTCTAGGTAAAATTCCAAATTTTAGATTACGATTAACTGAAAGAAGAACTGTCTCCCATTTCAGTAATTTACTTTTATACTAAAACACTTTTAAATGCAAAAGATCTACCAGCAATTTTTGGTTATTAAAAATTTTCAACATTTTAAGCTTAAAAGTTTTTAAACATTAAAAGAACTGTTTCTTATACCAGCAATTTAATTTTATATTAAAAAAGTAACAAACTCCCAAGATCTACCTTCAGTTTTTTATTTTCTACATTTTAGGGGGCTAGTATTACTTTAAGTATATATTGAAAAAAATATTTTTTTTTATTTTATTTTATTTTCTAATCAATATCTTAATGTTATCATATAACTTTATTATGTCAGGGTTGAAATAAAATGAAATATCGACTGAACTCATCAGTTAACTCAAAGATTGAGTGATATAGAAACTTTTTCAACATGAGCATTAAGTCCATTAAGTCCGCTCAACTTTTGAGTTCCTTAAGTCTGTAAGATATCTTATAGCATACATTGTATGAACTAACTTAAAATTAGCTTACATTGACTTTGTCATATTTTGAGTATATTTACAACCCTGTATTATATGAATTTAATTTTCAAATATTATATAACGGTAAAATTCAAAAGAATATTGATATGGAAAACTTACGTTCAAAAGGCTTTAAGTGAAGTAAACTAATATCATTTTGAAAGCACTTGTTGTAATTTTACGTTTATGAGATTTTAATTGATCATTAAGTCTCCCGTTAAGTCACCCATAACGACAACGATCAAATCGACTGGAAATGATTGAATGGTTGTTCGACTTATAATATACCGTTGGAAAGAGTGTAAAGAGACCTTTTGAACGGTATAAAAATAAATACAAGCGAAAATTTCACACTTATAGTAGTTTTTTTGAAAGTTTAAAAAGACATGTCCTACAATATTTAAAAATGTTGCTTCCAGTTTATTGTCTTACAGGAAAAATGTAACATTTTAATTAAAATACTGCAAAATCTTAGGAAATTTTTCGACCACTAGATGGGCGGCATCGCCGCCACTAATAAATTATATGTTCGGAAACTTTGAGATATAATGTACCGTTGTACGATAAAGTCATCTTGATAGCTCACAACCCCTCTGCGGAAGTTTCCCCTAGCTTTATATCTAATTAATACCACATGTTCGTTTCCTTCTAATTTTGCTGGAATTCCCCCTACTATTTTTGATTCAAAATCCGAACTATTACACTTTTTTTATTCATTTGTTCGATTATACATTAAATTAATATAACTAGCATTTTGTGAATTAAGACTATTAATCAGACAAGCATTTTCTGAATTGAGGCTATTAATCAGACTAACATTCTGGGAATATATATTAGAAATATTTAAAATTAATATTTGAAAAATAATTAAAGTAAAAAACTTTAATAATTTAATATTTAAAGAAAAACTAAACATTTTTTTCAATTTAAGGAATTATTCACTATTACTTTTTAGTTTGTACTAAAAGTTGAATTCACTAAATATGAATATTTATTTATCTATTTTATCATTTATATTTACAATAAGTTTATATACAATATTAAATTTTTAATACAAAATTATTAAATTTTTATTTTATGCAATAATATTTTATACTTAATTAATGGAATTACATATTTGAATTTTAGATTTTTGCAATTAATACTTAACTTTTGTAGAATTTACCTTTGGTACAGTATGTAATGTACACATATAGTATTGTATCGTAAGTACACATAGTGTTCATTGTATAACTGTTATTTAGTGTGGGGAAGTAAAGCTATCAAAAACTCGAATTAAGATAAAAATTTTATTAAAATATAATATGTCTATAAATTTTATACCCGTATGACTTTAGGTCAAAGGGTATAATAAATTTGCCATTACGTTTGTGACGCACGATAAGGACACAAAATTATGGATCGAAACAGTAGTAGTTTAGTTTTATGACAAAGGTTAATGCAAAATTTAGTTGGTATAGTGTAGTAGGTTCGAGTATTTTCCATACAACTTTTTTATATGAGCTTTACTTCATACCTATTAATGCTGGATGTTTGAAATTTAATCTAAAGCAGTTAACCTTAATGGCCAATGTCTCAATAAAATATATGTAAGCAATGTATTGAAAGCGGTTCAAAGAACTACTTTTAACTTTTATTTTCTTTTGTGTATGACTAAAAGTCTAATAAGATGTGTATTTAGTCATACGTGTATCTTGAGTTGACACAGTCTAATCCACTATAGTATTCCCCGTTTATTTATTTATTTCAATTATTTTAATTTCCACATTCACAATTGGAAAAGGTCGAACAGCATAAGTGACGCAATATTTCCTTGTTAAGTCAAAATTAAAATAATTTAAAGCAATGCGCTCCTTAAAGTCTAGTAAATTTTTATTTGCACTTTTTGTTTTGTAGGAATTTGTATTAAGTAATCTGGAATTTATGGTATTGAAGGATTTATTTTGTCCCGAATTTCTGAAAGCACTAGCCAATTTTTAAAAAGACTGCTATGTATATTTAACATGTTTATTTATTTGTTTGTTTGTTTATTAATTACATACAATTATAACATACATAAGTTATTTCTATATATTTTTTATATTGTTATATTCTATTTATTGAGTTTTCCCAGCCAGGCATCGAACGCGGGACCTTTTGCAGGGAAGGCCGGCGCCACAACCACTGCGCAATCGGCTGGACATTTTAATTAAAATTTTTTCTTTTCTAATATTTAGTGATAATAAATTGAAATGTGTATAAGTGTCAAAAAGTCAAAAAAAATTTGTAATGTGTATTATAGCTAAGGTACAATGAATCTGCAACATATTCTGACTATTAATTTTATGGTTTTAATTATTATTATACTGGGAATGTTACTAACAATGACATTTTGAGTTATCAATATAGGCTCAAGGGAACTTTAATAAATGCCTCCACAACTGGTAATTCCATATTGTAATTTTGAGTTTAACAATCGGGTCGAAAGCTTTCGTAACATCAATTAATAGAGCGGCCATTACATGGTTTTTACATTTTAGACTGGAATACACTTACCTGACCGAAAATCCAATTTGTTTTTATTTAAAAATTTTTATAAGTTTTTCAAAGAGGTTAAAATTGTCGCATTTGTTTTTTTCGAAATTTTGATAAAATTAATTGTGTTTTTTTTTTATTATCTATTGATTTAGAATTATATGATTAGTTAAATTGGAATTATATGATTAGTTAAATTGGAATTATATGATTAGTTAATTTGTTATAGGAACGTTATAACAAAATTTTAAATAATAATTTAAATATTTCACCTTTTTAATACTTGATAATTTATGATTTAAATAATTGGGATTTATTTTACAAGTTATCGACGGCTCGGAAGCGATAAGTGACAGATAAGAAACATCTCAAACTTTAAAATATCATGTCTTAAAATTTCACGTTTTAATTTTCAGTAATTTCTCAAGGAAAGATGATAGCCCTCGTTTGAATTCCTCTATATTAGGAATTTTCAACATCTAAATATATATGAATCTTCTGGAAAAGCGATCTATCGCTCTATCATATCTCTGTTGCTCTATCATATCTCTGTTTCTCCAGAATTTGTTATAGTGTTGAAAGAAAAAATACGCTTTTGCAATTCAGTCGACGACAATAAGGCCTAAAAAAACAAATATTTGAAAATGATGGGGTTCAATAAAACCTGCGACATTAAGGCCTAATAATCTTTATTTCTATTCGAAATAAAAAAGAGTGTAATTTACCACTTTCCAAGAATAGGAATTTTTTCTCATTCCGAATGAAAATAAAACCTAATTACCCTCGTACTGAACAATTTAGTACTTGGTTTTATTAATAATACCTTAACTATCAATTTGTTACAAAAATGATTTAGGATAGTATGATAGATATGGAAAAGAATATATATTCTTGCTCAGCCTTTAATTCTGACTCCCTATATTTCATTTTATTTCCTATATACCCTATATTTTTTTTTATTAGATATGATCCGGCCACGATTTTAACCCGAAACTTTCGGATTGAAAAGCCGCCACTTTACCACTGAGCTATCGGTCAGATACTTCGAACTTTCTCATATTAAAATTTTTCAAAATAAAAAAATATAAATTAGGCAAGTGATGAAAAAAAACCAAGGGTTTTTAAAAAAGCACATTTTCAAAATTGTATAGTGTTTCATACTGAGTATTTTATCGAAATATAATGTTGGAGCTTCAATGTAACTTTTTATTTAGGAAATATATACACTGGTGTTATATTTTATAAAAAGTAACTGTTTTATAAAAGCTTAAAAGTTTTAATTTTTAAGACCTAGTATCCCCTAAATGGGAGATTTTCAAAATTTCTCAAGGATCTAACTTCACTTACTCCTCCTCCCCTTTTTTTTGTGTTCTAAGAATTAAAATGTGAATTCCACCATAATTTGGAGTTTTACTTAGAATTTTATTATCTAAGCAAAAATGATTAAAGCTGAGAAACACTTTCTTTAAAGAATCGTTTGTAATTTAACAAAAACCCTAGATATATATTAAATATTAATATTAAAGACATATATTAAAATATAATGTTGGACCTTTAAATTTTGTATATTAATAAAAAAAAATTAGACAGGTATTCAAATTACAGATGTTTAAAGATAGCAAAATTTCAATTTTCGAGGCCTCATAGCTCCTTAACTGGGGGCGTGATAAAATTTTTTTAACCGAATTTCAAGACTCTAACTTGAACTGTTTATGTGGCCATTTTTCGGATTGGGGGGCTGTAAAAATTTTTGTAAACATACGTCCAAAGTAAAACTAAATAGAAACATATTTACAAAAACTTTCGAAAATGTGCTAAAAAAGGCCTCGGTGGTGTAGTGGGTAAGCATTTGGCTTATCAGCTGAGGTGGTCCTGGTTCTATTCCCGGTCAAGTCATACAATAATTGAATAAAAAAAAAAAAAACTATTAACAAATTATTTTTCTTTACAAATCCCCATGGTGACCAAATATATATATGGTAAAATATAATATATATGATATAAACAAAATAAATTATATTTCTAATAAAATAATATTGTTGTCCCACATCTGAAAGGAAAGGGACCCGTCAATTTGTAAAGGAATTGTATGCATTTGGAAATACTTAATAAATAAATTAAAAAATCTGAAAAGCATAGTAATCGTTCAGTGCATTTTAAATACTGTGGCACGGGTTTGTAATGTATTCTAATTCTATACATTCGTTCTTAAAGTTTTAAATATGCTGAATACTCAAACTACAACTTAACTATATTTATTCTATTCGTTTTATTTCAAACTAGCTAATACCCGGTGCGCGTTGCTGCGCCTCTCAATATGTTTTTAATTGAAATTGCTGTTACACGTAGAGTAAATGTTAATTAAAGAATGAATTAAAGTAATTTTTTTAAAATAAAAAATCTAAACGAAAAGTTATTACAGTTTTTGTTATTATACCCTACACCTATAGAATAGGTAAAGGGGTATATTAACTTTGGTATGGTGTTTGCAACCACCTAAAGGAAGCGAGCTAGATATGGAAAAGTATATATATTTGTGATCAGCGTGACCGCCTTAGTCGATATAGCCATGTCCGTCCGTCCGTCCGTCCGTCCGTCCGTAGGCACGATAACTCAAAAAATAATGGAGCTATATTGATGAAATTTTAACTGTAGGTTACTAGGACTGAAAGTACGGCGGGGATTGCATATGGGCGAAATCGGTCCATGGGTTCGGATTCTGGACCTTTTAATCGGTTTCAGGGCTAACGAACAAATATAAAAAATCACGATAACTCAACAACTAATGACGCTATCTTCATCAAATTTGTGCTGTAGGTTACTAGTAATGAAACCACTTCGGGACTTGCGTAAGGTCGGGATTGGACCATGGGTTCGGAACCTAGAACTTTTTGATCGAATTTAGGCCAAACGAGCATAATTCCGAAACCAATGAAGATAGAACCTCCAAATTTAGTATCAGGGTGTCCCTTCCTATTTCCTAAGTGTCTTGTGAATTTGGGTCCCATTGGAGTAGTGGGTCGGGGACCAGCCACACATTTCCGAAGACCTTAAAGCATATCTTTAAAATTAATAAAGATAACAACTTGAAAAAATGTAGAAGCTTCCAATTTGCCACAAGGGTGTTCTTTACTATCTCTTGCGTGTTCCCCTAATTTGGGATCAATTGGAGTGGTGGTTCTGTACCCCTCTCAGACCTCCCAAGTTTTAAAGGCTTATAATCGAAATTACTAAAAATAGTTACTTAAAATTAGGATAGACCGTTCAAATTGTGTACAAGGATTAACTAGTACTATAAGTACAGCGCGGACTATATAAGGGCGAAATCAGCCCAACGGTTCGGATTCCGGACCTTTTAATCGATGTCAGGGCTAAGGAACATATATAAAAAATCACGATAACTCAACAACTAATGAGGCTATCTTCATGAAATTTGTGCTGTAGGTTATTGGCAGCGAAACTACGGCGGTGATTACGTACGGTGAGGATTGGACAATGGGTTCGGAACTTAGAACTTTTTGATCGGATTTAGGCCAAACGAGCATAATTCCGAAACCAATGAAGATAGAACCTCCAAATTTGGTATCAGGGTGTCCCTTCCCATTTCGTAAGTGTCTTTGAAATTTGGGCCCCATTGGAGTAGTGGATCGGGGACCAGCCACTCAGTTCTTAGGCCCTTAAAGCATATTTTCGAAATTAATAAAGATAGTAACTTGAAACAAATGTAGAAGCTTCCAATTTGCCACAAGGGTGTTCTTTACTATTTCTTGCGTGCCCCCCTAATTTGGGATCAATTGGAGTGGTGGTTCAGAACCTCTCTTAGACCCCCCAATGTGTAAAAGCTTATCATCGAAATTAATAAAACTAGTAACTTAAAATTAAGATAGAGCGTTCCAATTGTGTACAAGGGTTAACTAGTATTGAAAGTATGACGGGACTGCATATGAGCGAAATCGTACCATAATTTCGGGTCCTGGAACCCTTGAAAAGTTCAAGGACTAACAAACATATATCTTACAAACACCATAACTCAAAAAATAATGCCGGTATTTTGATGAAATTTAACAGTAGGTTACTAGTAATGAAAGTACCATGGGAATTGGTTGTGGTCGAGTTTAATTTCGAAGCCAAAGAATATATTTCCTATGTCCTATGTGTCTCCGAAATCTAGACTTAATTGTAGTGGTTCAGCTATGTTCAAAGGTACTTGCTGCATTTATGTAAAATTTATTTTTATATTTAAATGAATTATATGAAAAGGTGTAAATTTTTAATTGTATTTTAGAAATACATATATTGCATATTTTGCGTTTATAAGCTTTTCTATTAGGTATATAAACTAACCATTTAAAATAATTGCAATTTTTAAAAATTTGGATTATTAAATATATTATGCTTTGATTATCTTTTTATCACAAAATTTAATAATTAGAATTTTTTCATTTTGTAATTGAATTGGAATAAATATATTTTCATTTATTTCAAGTTTGTTTGCTTTTTAATATTTTTAAATAGATAAATTAGTAAGAATTTGTAGTATTTTTTAATAGATAGGGTAATTAGAAAATGTTTTTAGTATTATACAGTTAATTTGGTTAGCTATGTCTTACGATCAAATTAATAACAGCTTCTATGGTGTTAAAATGACTTATGGATATGTCCTTAAATTTGAACCAAATAGGTGTAGGGTATTTCTAAGTCGGTTGCACCGACTGACTGTTTCTTTACTTGTTTTTTTATTTGTTTCATCATTATTTTTCATTAATCCATCGAGTTGAACAAATTTAAAGTTTTTAATTGATTTTTTATGGAAAGTATTTGTAATATTTATAATATATATTTTATATTTAATTTTCAAAAGGTTAATTTAAGTTCTTTATTTTATTGCAATGCCAGTGGGTATACAATATTTTTAGTTTTTCCACTTGGTGCAAAAATGAACAAATTTTTTGGTGTTCCTACTCTGGAGCAAGCAACATATAGTTGTCCATGGGCAAAGCAAGAATTTTCTAAATTCAATCCAGCAACACTTAACGATTGTCCTTGAGCTTTGTTAATTGTAATTGCAAAGGCAAGGCGCACTGGAAACTGTAATCGCTTGAATTGGAATGACAAATTGGACGGAATCATAGGAATTCGTGGAATTAGCACTTCTTCATTTTTATATTTGCCGCTGATAATTGTTGCTTGAATGACGTTTGGCATTAGCTTTTTAACGGCAAGTCTGGTTCCATTGCATAATCTTGGAGGGTCTAAGTTCCGAAGGAGTATTATTGGTGCACCAACTTTCAGATGTAAAATGTGCGGTGGCATACCAGATGGCTCTAAGGAATTTAAAAACTCTATTGGAAAATTGACAGCTTCATCTGCATCTATAACTGTATCAATAGATTTGTATTTTATTAACTCTCCAGGAAGTTTCAATTGCATCCTATCATTTATTCTGTTGACGTTATCATTTTTTGGAGCTAAGATAGCTCGTTCGGAGAGCCAAGCGTGATTTTTAAAGTTCCTAGTAATATTTGGAAAAACCATTTTTTCAACATTTTCAATTGACGACTCCATTTGACAAAAGTTTGATGGAAAAGATATTTCACTTGTTGTGGGATCAATGGGCAACTTACCGTCACCCATATCCAAAAGTTGTTTGGCAAATGATAATGCTAAGACATCTTGAAGTAAATTCACACGCATGTTGGTTGATAATGTAATTTTTATAACATTTGTCCACAGATGTGACCGTTTTAGGCAAGCATTGAGTTCATCAGCTGGTGTTGATCTTTCAATTACCGGCAAAGTTTGTCTGAAATCGCCCGCTAGTAATATGAGAGCTCCTCCCATACGTCGATTATTTCCTTTGAGATCTCGCAAAGTACGATCAAGTGCTTCGAGTGCTTTTTTATTCGCCATAGTACATTCATCCCAAATAATTAGTTTGCATGTTTTTAATATTGTGGCCATACCTGATCTTTTACCGATGTTGCAAGTGGGGTTTTCAGATCTATTTAAATCCAATGGCAGCTTGAGGGCTGAATGTGCTGTGCGACCTCCATCAAGTAGTGTTGATGCAATTCCTGAAGATGCAACAGCGAGAGCAATATCGCCATCTTTACGAATTTTGGCAAGTATTAAATTGAGAAGAAATGTTTTTCCAGTGCCACCTGGAGCATCTAGAAAAATTATTTCCTCATTTTCGCTATATACATATTGCATCACTGTATTATAGGCGAGCCTTTGATCATCAGTTAGGAGTCTTATTTGTGTTTCAACAAAATCTCGTAGCTGGTCAGTGTCGTATTCTCTTTCTCGAAAAACATCCCTATCTTGAACATCGTTTCGGTTACGTACCGGTGCTGGTAATCCAAGCTGGCAAAGGACTTTGTTGTTGATCGATATACACTTATCCTCGAGTAGTATAAGGGCTTGATTGAAAATGTGGTCTGAATAGCTCACATCCATTTCTAAATTGCTTCTACGTGTTTGCTGAAGTATGTCTTCACTAAGGCTTTCTTTATTGTTTTCCCAAAGAGTTTTTGGATTTGATGGAGCGCAAGTTGTCAGAATAATTGCAAATAAATTGCGTATTTGTTGTGCAGAACATGTATAATACGCTTCTCTTAGAGTTTTATCCCAATGCAGATCATTTTCAAGCAAGCCTAATTTAAGGCATGCCTGTCTGTATGTCTCACATACTTCACCATCAATGGTTTTTATTGCTTGAAATGATGTCGGACCTCGAACTTCGTGAAGCAGCATTCTTAAAAAATAGCACTCCGCATTATTGGGATGAACAGTATACACTCTCCCTAATGCATCGCTAGCACGCACACCAACATGACCAAGAACAGTTACACCTTGCTTTCTTCTTTTAAATTCATTTCTTGACGCGTCCCAAGTATAATATTTTGGAGTTTCATGATACAGCAACGTTTTTGCAAATTCATCAGTTCGACACAAACTAAAAAAGGCAGTTAATGTTGTATTTCGGGGTTGTTCAGCTCTTTGTTGCGCGTTGGTTTCTGTGAAGTACACTCGTTGACCATTTTCTAAGTGAACACTCAAATGCATAACTGTTGGATAGCGTTCATGAATAGGAAATCCAAGAATTCGCCAAACAGCTTCATTACTGCTGATATAACGTCCCATTTGAAATTGTGTGATTTCATCAGTTACTGTATTTTGATCCCTAACCTCAATAACTGCCATATCACAGCCCTTATTTACATATTTACAAACGTACTTGATTGATTTGACAGACATGCATGACTCCACATTAATGTGCGCTTTAAACATTTTCGACAATAAAGGAGTGTAAGGAACAATCCATCTGTTGTCGATGTCTACATAAACATTGTTTACTTTTATAGTGGCTGTGTGACCTCCATCATCTGCTTTTCGACGTCTGTACAATGGATACCCATCATCACCAGTTTGTGTTTCATGAAGCATCGTTCGTGGATATCTCTTGCTACATTTTCCATCTTTCATGCATGGAGAATTCGGATTTAATATTCCGCATGGGCCGTGAATCATGTTGCTGCTGATAATTTCAAATAGAATTGGATCTTCTTGCTGATCGGGTAGCTCAGCTGATATAATACTATCTATTTGACTTGGGACAATTTTTTCCTGTAACCATATTAAAATGTGAGCATGTGGTAGACCCCTTTTCTGCCATTCAATAGAATACATCCAACAACGTGTTTCTCCGTAAATATGATTTTTTGTTATTAAATCTATAAGTCGTTTAAGTTTTTGTTTAAAAACTCTTGCTATGATATCATGTCTATATGATGCGGGTTGTCCAGGCAGCAGTAAATCTTTTATTTCTTCCCATGCTGAGTTACATGTGAAAGTTATGAAAAGATCTGGACGCCCATATTTTCGAACATATGTCATAGCATCCTGAGCATATTCATGCATGTGTCTTGGGCTTCTTGTGTACGAAGCTGGAAGTATGACCATTTGTCCAATATTAGTAGCGTTACCATCATTCGCCATAGCATCACGCAAATGAATATATTCTTCCGCCCGAAGTTTCTGTTGGTTTAAACGGAGAAAAAGGAGCCGTTCACTTTCAATTTTTGCCATCATATCAACGATGAATTGATGAAAAAGTGGACCGCATTTCAGAATATGGTTGAAGGGTTCGCCTCTGATCATAATCCGATAAGCATAAAATTCCATAGCAGTCACCTAAAAGAAAAAAATTTTGAATTATTAAACAATTATTTTATATCTTATTGTCACTATCTTACCTTTTTCGTAAGCAAAGAACCAGTCACTGGGTTGGTTTTCATTACTTTAAAATGGTATCCATCTTCTCCTTGCCAAAACAGTAAAGGATATTGAAGTGCATCGTACGATCGGTGTGTTTCCGCAATTCTTTGCAAATTGTCATCTCGTCTGTTGATAATGATATCGCGCCGTTCAAACTCTTGTCCGACCATTACAATTGCTACTTCATCGATCGTTGGTATATTAAAGCGTCCTTCATGTTCACCACGTGGTGTTTTATCTGCCCTAATAACGACTTGATAATCATCAGCTGGCATTCGATCCAAAGTGGTTTTGAACAAATTTACCAGATGGTTGTGCACGTGAAACAAATTTTGAAGTTCCGTAATAATCTCCCGTCTCGTTTCGGTATAAATTGCGCAACGTCGATCAACTTCTGAATCGTTATTGCCCATGAAGTATATTTGCAAAAACTTGGAATCTTGCTCTGGTAGTGGTAGAAGTGAACCAATTGTATGATACACCTGTCCTTGTACTTTAAATGTGGGCATGTAACCATCATGAATAATTTGTGTTGCTCCAAATGATGTCATTTGAAAGCATGAATTATACTTTCGAATGTATTGCAGAAAGTGTTTGTACTTGCATGAAGTTGAAGTCACGTAATTTAAAAGTGGTTCAGGTGGCTGCTCCAATGCTGGCAATTTCACTGTGCCATTCATACAACACACGCCGGCTGATTCTTTTTCAAACTTTAAAGCACGACAATATGGACACAATTTATTCATTTGTCCAATCTTGACATTAGGATGTGTGCTAAAATCGTAGTCTTTTTCGTAATTGAACGCTGCAAACTTCAAATCTCTTCTTAACCTTGTTTGAGACTGGCGTGACCGTTGATCCTGAAGTCGTGTTATCCGCTGATCAATTGATTCAGCAGCTCTTGAAGTTGATGTTCTGGTTCGCGCATTTTCAAGTCTCGCCAACCTCTGTTGAAGTGTTTCAATAGTTCTTGAAATATAAGACCTGGTTCGAACATTTTCAAGTCGTGCATTACGCTGACTTGATATTTCATTAGCTCTCGATGTTGAAGCTCTTATTCGCACACTTTCTAGTCTTGTTGATTGCTGTCCGAAAGTTTCAACAGCTCTTGAAGTGGAAGTTCTAGTTCGAACACTTTGAAGTCTCGCCAATTGTTGTTCAGAAGTTTGAGCCGCTCTTGATGTGTAAGTTCTGGTACGAACTCATTCAAGGCGCGCTACTCGCTGTTCAGAAGTTTCAGCGGCTCGTGATGCATAAGTCCTGGTTTGAACTCCTTCAAGGCGTGCTAATCGCTGTTCAGAAGTTTCATCGGCTCGTGATGCATAAGTCCTGGTTTGAACTCCTTCAAGGCGTGCTAATCGCTGTTCAGAAGTTTCAGCGGCTCGTGATGCATAAGTCCTGGTTTGAACTCCTTCAAGGCGTGCTAATCGCTGTTCAGAAGTTTCAGCGGCTCGTGATGCATAAGTCCTGGTTTGAACTCCTTCAAGGCGTGCTAATCGCTGTTCAGAAGTTTCATCGGCTCGTGATGCATAAGTCCTGGTTTGAACTCCTTCAAGGCGTGCTAATCGCTGTTCAGAAGTTTCATCGGCTCGTGATGCATAAGTCCTGGTACGAACTCCTTCAAGGCGTGCTAATCGCTGTTCAGAAGTTTCAGCGGCTCGTGATGCATAATTCCTGGTTTGAGCTCTTTCAAGGCGTGCCGATTGCTGTTCAGGTGTTTCAGCGGATCTTGATGCATAAATCCTGGTTCGAACCCTCTCAAGGCGTGCCGATTGCTCTTCAGATGTTTCAACGGCTCGTGATGCATAAGTCCTAGTTCGAACACTTTCAAGGCGTGTTAATTGTTGTTCAGAGGTTTCAGCAGATCTTGAAATGGCAGTCCTGATTCGAACACTTTCAACTCGTGCAAAACGCTGATCCCTTGTTTCTGCAGCTCTTAAAGCAGATATTCCCTTTGATGCTCTGATTGTTTTGCCAATGGATGCTTTCTTAGGTGGCATTTTGTTATTTTTCCAATTTTTTCAGTGATTTATAATATTATTAAAATTTAACGTCTTCACGCTACGAAATTCGTAATTTAATTAACTAATGGTGTATAACTACACTTATAAAATATATTCTATATGACGCAAAAAATGGGACTAATGAAAATTCCCACCACTAAAATAGTTCGTAGGTAAAACTACCTTCACAATAGCTCAGATAATAACACGTGCACGATGCAGTAATTTAAAGAAAAACCCAGAAATTAAAGTTTATGGTTTGCATTTTCTATATATTACAAAACAGGTAAAATAAAGTTTAAAAGAATTAAACTTTATAACACATGCACGATGCAGTAATTTAAAGAAACCCCCAGAAATTAAAGTTTATGGTTTACATTTTCTATATATTACAAAACAGGTAAAACAAAGTTTAAAAGAATTAGGTAAAATTTCTATGTACCTCCAATCAGATTGTGACGTGATATATACAAAGTTTGTGCTAATAATTATAAAAAATAAACAAATAAAATTTTATTGTTTCATTATGAAATAATTATCACTAAAATTAGAATTATATTCTAAAATTTTAATAAAACCCATAAAAATATTTTAAATTCATGGTAATGCTGCATATGGAGAACTTAGAAGAAAATATAAATTTAAACATTAGGTTAACGGAATTTGACAAAAGTGTATTTAAAATTTCCTTAGAGTCAAAAAAATATCATACAAAATTGAACATAATTACCTTCAAAAAAATGTTTTACCCATCGTCGTGCGGATATGGGTTAACAAAATCCAAAACTTTTAATAGTGTCAACTCAATTCTCAAAGGGGGACACGTATACAAAATTTGAAGAAAATCGGCCAAACCGTTTCTATTTTAGAGTAAAGTAATGAGAAAAAAGCTGTTGGGCCCCAATGGGTTAACGGAACCCAACAAAAATTTTTTTGAGGCTTTCTTTTTAGCCATAGCAGTACTTCGCAAAATTGGACAAAATTTGGTTCCAAAATATTTTTTGACCAAACGTCGGGCCGACATGGGTTAACAAATTCCAAAACTTTTAATAGTGTCAACTCAATTCTCAAAGGGGGACACGTATACAAAATTTGAAGAAAATCGGCCAAACCGTTTCTATTTTAGAGTAAAGTAATGAGAAAAAAGCTGTTGGGCCCCAATGGGTTAACGGAACCCAACAAAAATTTTTTTGAGGCTTTCTTTTTAGCCATAGCAGTACTTCGCAAAATTGGACAAAATTTGGTTCCAAAATATTTTTTGACCAAACGTCGGGCCGACATGGGTTAACAAATTCCAAAACTTTTAATAGTGTCAACTCAATTCTCAAAGGGGAACACGTATACAAAATTTTAAGAAAATCGGCCAAACCGTTTCTATTTTAGAGTAAAGTAATGAGAAAAAACCTATAAAAAGCTGTTGGGCCGCAATGGGTCAACGGAACCCAACAAAAATTTTTTTGAGGGTTTCTTTTTAGCCAAAGCAGTATTGCGAAAAATCGGACAAAATTTGGACCCAAAATTTTTTTTGACCACCCGTCGGCCCGACATGGGTTAACAAAATCCAAAACTGTTATTAGTGTCAACTCAATTCTCAAGGAGCATCACGTATACAAAATTTGAAGTCAATCGGTCAAACCGTTTTCATTTTAGAACAAAGAAGTTTATATACTTGCACCACAGCCCCAACTTGGCGGTCCGTTAGAGCAAAATTTTTGGGCCACGATTTCTTTCCGTACCCAAAAACCTCTATATACAAATTTTCATGAAAATCGGCTGGGCAGTTTAGGAGCCTATTCGCTACAAACAAACAAACATACAAACAAACAAACAAACAAACAAATAAACAAACTTTCCCTTTTATATATATAGATAGATAGATATTGAAAAGCTTTTCTTTCATAAATACTTTGATGTTTTGAAAATTAAATTTGAATTCTTCTAAATCTTTTAAAATACACCAAGTATACCGAGTACTCTAAATACAATGAAATAGAAAAAGAAAAAAAAGATAACAAAACGAGGAAGAGTGTAGTAGAGTAGACTGTGTCAACTCTGGGATACCCGTATGACCGTAACATATACATTATTATCATACGGTTAATTACTTTTGCAAAATTTCAAACATTCAGCATTATTAGGTGTAGAGTAATGCTCATATAAAAGAAGGAGTTGTATGGCAGCTACTCGAACTCTTTGCAGTAGACCAACCAAATTTTGCAGTAACTTTGGCCATTATACTAAAGTACTTTTGGCAAAATTTCAGACACGCAGTTTCTATAGGTATAGAGTAATGCTCATATAAAATTTGAAGTGACGCGATGACGGCTATTGCAAAAAAACGGATTTGCGAAAATTTCAAGATTCTAGCTCATTTAGTTTTTGAGTTATCGTGGTGACGGACGGACGGACATACATAGCTAAATCGATTTATTTTTCGATTCTGATACGATCCATACACTTGAGGTTATATTTACCCCCTCTCCTTCTCTGCGTCACAAACGTAATGGCAAATTTACTATACCCTTTGACTATATAGTCATACGGGAATAAAAAAATATATTGTATATGCTATACACACAGAGTTTTTTGTTGTAAAAATTGTATTAGGTTTAGTAAAAGTAAAAGAGAGTAAAATAGAGTGAACTTACTTCTTAACATTAGATATACCTACTTTGTCTACATATTAAAATTTTTTTATTGTATTTGGTGTACTCGGTATATAAATATAAATACTATAAAAACTCTATTTCCGTGTACACAAAATAAAACAAATAGATATTCATTCTATTCTACAATAGAGTAAATGAATGTATGCATTTGGTTTGAAAACTTTCAAAACAGAATATAAAAAATTTTACTTATTATAGAATGTTTTGAAAGCGTTTTTGAATACATTTGTGCAGATGTCTAGTATGTAGTACTTGTATTGTAATATATTTCGTCTCAAAATAAATCATATCTAATCGATATTTTAGTTTATATTTTTTATTAAATTTTAATTAAATTTTTTAATTAAACATTTAAACTTATTAATTTCAGTATTATTTACATAACTTATTATTAATATTTCTAGGTTCTTTATAATTCTCATTTTTATCAAATATTAAATTTCAAAAAAAAAAAATTGATATTAAAATTAATTAAATAACAAATATACATTATGTACAATTAATTTAAATAACAAGCATAAAAAAATATTATTGTTAAATAATTATAAAACAACTAAAAAATATAAAATTAAATTTAAAAATAATATTGAACTTTGTAATATCATTTTATTTCCTAAATTAGTTTTAATCCAATCTTTGTAGAATGCTACATCAGTATATACTCCGGGAAATCCTGGTATTCCACAACCGTTACCCCAAGAAACAATTCCATATTGTATATGATTTATTACAAGTGGTCCACCAGAATCACCTAAAATTAAATATAAGTTTAAGTCAGTTTTATATCAATTTTATTAATATATTTGTCTAGAATGAGGTGTAACAAACGCATTCAATTAAATGTGTTTTGTTGGATGTGTTTTATTTTAGAAAATAAAATATCATAAATTATCGTAAGCAGGCCAAAAAATATTTTATTAATTTTTAATAAAAAAAAATAAACAAAAAAAAAATTTTTTTAGTTTATGAAAAAATTGATTTCGGTTTTAAAAATCACAGAAGATTTTCTGGGAATTTTAAATAAATAGTAAATCATTTTGGTATTAAAAACTAAGACTATGCTTCACTTGAATTTGTAGTAAGTCTTCAATAGTTTCAGTTATAAACTGAAATAATGGCGAGAGCCAAATGTACGCTTTGTTGCGTTGCTTGCTTTTTGATTTTGAAAGTAAATGAAGCAAGCAATGTTTCAAAGCAATTTCAAAGCTTCCCTCATCTCATCCCTGAAATAAAGCCAAATGAACTGCACCTTAGTAATCAAAGAAAATATATTTTTTTTACTTAATTGGGTAGGTGTAATAAAAAAAATCAAAAAATTAATTTGCATTTGATAATGCAAAACTCAATTCATAATTCAATTTTATGTCCATAAAAATAGGTACATAATTAAACATGTTGAGTAGGTAATTGTAGAATGTTGCCAACATACAAGTATTTCGATTTGAATCTAAACAAAGGTTATGAAACAATATACAGAGCTTAGTAACATTTTAAAAATATGTCTACATAAAGTTAATAGATGGAGAAATAGATCATTATTGAAACAAAATAAACCTATAAAAAAATTTCAAATCTTTTAACAAACTATTTTGTCGAATTTAAATTTAAAAATTTAAAATTTAAACAAATACATACGTAATTAATAAAAAAAAAATTAATTGAAATTAAAAAAAAAAATTCACCAAGAAGGGATTTGAACTAACGACCCCGAAATTTTATCAAATTTAAAACATACAAAAGGTAGACTACATAACTTGTTATTCATCTTCAAATTTTTAAGAAACAACAAGAAGTTATATAAGTAATTTTTTTTGTGTATCAATTACTAGAATCGAAATATAATCTACGTATTACAAAATGTAACAGTTTCGACTTTATTTAAGAAGATAATATTTGATATACAATATATGTACATGTATATAATGAAATTAGAAATAATTCTTATTAGAAAAAGTTTTTCTTTCAATTGACATTCCGTCATTCTGTGACGGGCCAACAGCTAGTTTTAAATAAATGTAGTAAAAATCTATATATTAAAACTTATATTGTCAAATAGATCAAAAATAAATTACAAAATGAAAATGGGAAGTTTAAAGGTCGCAAGACCTATGTATTAGGATGGCACATGATAGCTCCCATCTATAATATTTAATTAAATTGAAAGTATAAAAATTTGTTGAATCTTGCAGAATTTTTTAAAGAATATAATTCAAAAAGCACATTTTCATTTCAATAAATCTGTCAATAAACAGAAATGTCGAATTTGGGATACGAAAAAGTGCATCAGCGACAAACGATTTTTGGTGTGAAATAATGGCTGATAGTTATCCGTTAATAATTTTTCAAAAATAAAATTGAGCATCCAGAAACTGTCTCTGGGGCGGTATTCATTAATATTTTTAATATTTTTTTCATCCGGTACTTTATAAAAATTGTGACATATGATTCAAGTAAGGTGGAACTCATACCGCGAAAGAGACAATCGCCAATTTTACGAGAACTTTTTGATAACCCAATAAAATTCCAAAGCTCTGGCATATAATTTTGTAAAGCAGCTTAATATTTATACAAATTGCCGATTATACTTTTCAATTAGAATAACTAATATTCTACTAGGATTATTGTACTAGATCTATATAGTAACAAATTTTCATATTTTTAATCTCTTGTAAAAAATATATTGAATCCTCATGTTCATTTACAATTTAAAAAGTTACCTTGACACGAATCCTTATTAGAGTCTGCTGCACAAAACATTGATTGGGTTATATTATTTATTTTATCATAAGCTTTTTTACATACACTTTGGTTCACAATTTTAACATCCGTTGTCATCAAAATCAAACTGCTATCTCCACCCTTTTTATTAAATATACGTAAAAATAAAAATTTTTATTACTTTTATAGTTTAGAGTTTCTTTTATTTTATAAAAATATACTTGAATTGTTGCACCCCATCCAGCTAAATGTGCTACTTGTCCGTCACTATAATTTGAATTTTTTGAAAAATTGATCACTTTTACATTCTCAGAAGAAACTGTCAAAAATGAGAATTATAATTTAAAAAAAAAAATGAATACCAAAAATACTTATGCCAGATGTATTATTTATTAAAAGCAAAGGAAAAATTTAATTTTAATTTTAAATTTATTGTAACTTCATTTATTTTGAAAAAAGTTTCATACAATTGAAACATAGTTTCATTTTTTCATTTAATCGGAAAATGTGTTTATGAAAGCAAGCGAAATACGCGTCGTAGTGAGTTTCCGGTGTTTAAATATAAATATTGACAAGGCGTATAAAAGTATTATTGTATTGTTTTTTTCTGCTGTTAAGGTGGTGTTTTTAAAATAAAATATTTTTATAATTGTTTTCTTTTTTTGTATAAAATCATTCAAATATAGATTTCTTCATAAGTTAAATTATGTATTCGCGTATTGATTTTGGGATTTAGCGCTGCATTGACGTACTGGCGTATTAAAATTGTACAACATAGTTTTAGTTTAGTTTGAATACATTTTAGATTAAATTAATTTTAGAAAAAAATATTATTTAACATTAGATTTCATGATCAATATTTCGGGTAAGTCTGTGGCTTAATAGCCGCCTATCTACAAAAACGCTCTCGTTTCGCTTGCATTACGTAGTCAACAAAGGAGTGTCCACAATGAAATGTACATAACAGCAGTTTTTGACATTGTTTTGTTTACCAATTTCTTGAATTAAAAAATATTCAATAGCTAAAAGTTTATTGTATAGCTATTTTAAATAATGGTTTGATATTATTTAATCCAAGATAGAAAAAAATTTGATAATTTTACTAAGTTTTTATTCTGATAATATATTTTTTTAAAGTTCACTTATTTGACATTTGAATATGGCGAGAAAGCCAAAAAGTTAAAAGTTAAACAACTATTTTAATAACTGCGTAATGGCTGCGACATTGCTGCGTTTATTGTAGACACTTTTATATCATTCAATACATTTAACTAAGTTTGACAGATAGCTACGTTTAGAGAGCAAAACGAAAGCGTTCATTGTAGATAGGCTATGAAAATTGAATTTGATTGATGAAATTCTTGTCGAACAAACGATGTACATTCGTTCGCTTGTCTGTGTGAAGCTTATATTCTTCAAATTTTTAAATACTATTTCCTATTTATTACTATTTATTTTTAACAGAAACGAGTTAATGATGTCATATATGTATGCACGGGTATAAAATATTGATTCTATATATTATCCAGTTATGTTGTATGTGATAAATTTTAAGATAATAAATTTAAATTTTTAATTTATAAATGTTTTTAAATTCGAAGATTTTTAATCTAAATATAAATAGTAGGTATATGTTGATATAAACTTCAATTAAACTTACGATCAAATGGACTTTCTAATTTTAATAGACCAATATCATTTTGGAAATTGTTTGGATCGAATCCTTTGTGTATGATTACACTTTGTACATTACGTGTTTGTCCACCTTTAGAATTTAGACGTTGCAGAATTCCCATTACAGCTATCAAATTATTTGCAGGCCATTTTATTGATGTATTCGGTCTAATTTCATGTAATAAAATAATTTTATATATTTTTATTTTTGTTTTGCGAATTTGTTAAATAATTTTTTGTTTAATTAATAGGAATGCCAAATATTACTCAAGAAAAAAAAAAAAAAAAAAAACAGTATTAAAATAAAAAAATCAATTTAATTATAAAAAAAAAAGTTGGAAAATAAAAAGTACACTTTTTTATCTTATCTTATCAATATACGAGTATACTCGTAAGTTTAGTCATCTGGTTAAGTAACTGTTTTACGCATTAAACTGCAGAAGTAAAAATAATAAATTATAATGTTATAATTTTTTTAATTTATATTATCTTATCTTCCAATTATATTTATAGTGAATTTACTATTTCAGCTGAGATTTAGTTTTTTGTATACATGGTTCTGATATCAGAACAATGTTTCATTTACAATCATATTATAAAAATATTATAATGATTTAATTTCTTATGATAAATACTATTGTAATTATTAATAAAAATATATTGTTAGAATAAATCAAATAAAATAACTGAACACTCAATGCAACCAGCAAACATTGCACGAAATTATCAAATAGAATAAGTACCTATTTAAAATATTTTTTAAATTTAATTAGTTTATCTCTTAGTATTTACAGATTTTTATAAAATATTTTTCAATTTTATTAATATGTAACGGGTTTTTAAAACAGCACATTTCCAAAACTACACAATGTGTCATAATGAGTTACCCAAAAATAATATGTATGTACACCTAATTCCCATCTAATGCGAATTTAAAATATCGCGATTTGAAAAAATTATTAAATTCTCTTTTAAAGCGATCGAATTTGAAATAACACGATTTAAAATACATGATTAAATTCTAAATAATTAAATTCTAAAATGAATTTCGAGTAATAAGAGTTTTACATTATATACTGCAGTTATGATAAGTATGAAAATAAAAAATTTCCTTTTTTTTGCGCGCATTTTTTCGGAACGCATCAATCGCGTACAAAGAGATTTAGTTGTATATGTATAAATAAATTGATAATTTTAAAATTTATTTATTTCATCAATTCATTATAAATTATAAATAATAATGAAATCATTTTTAGAATATCAGCCTAGTGTAATCAAGAAATCCTGTTAACGCATGTATCAGAATTATAACGTTAGACCTTCAATGTTAAAGTTTAATCTTGGGAATATAATAACATTTATTTAAGTTACTAGTTAAATTATAGTACTAAATAAATTTTTTAAATGACTCATACTAATTTCTAAAGATCGAACATCTCTCAGCAAATTTAAAATTTATAACTTATCCCATTTAGTAGATATGATGAGTCAAAGATTTTGCTTAAATTGAGCTTCACATATAGTCTGATTTTACATATAGTCATTAAGTCTTTAATCGTTTCCAGATTGAAATTATGCCTTATAGAACGTTTGTTATTATAATATAAATATAGAGCTTTATTGGACTTTGGGTACTTGTTGCTCCGTAACGTGTAGTGCTTCAGCAAATGTAAAATTTTTAGAAAAGTTGTATAAGTTTGATTTTGCAAGGTTTAAAAAAATAGTTAGCCTACATATGAAAGGAAAAGGGCCCATTTTTTTCCTGAAACATTGCATGTCCTTTTAAATTAAATAAATATCTTTGTCCTTAATGTCCTTAAATGTCCTTAATTAAATAAATTCTTAATAACATGTATTGACAGTTTAGGTTCTAGCTATGTTCATGGTGTATATCTTTAGTTCAACGGGAAGTTTGTTTAAAATAGTTTCCTAACTGCTCAAATAAAAGCTAAAAAAAAACTAAAACAAATATTGTAAAAAGATTTTGGATTAGGCTGAAAAGAAACTTGTTTAGGTTTTGCATATATCTTAATGATTCGGTAAATTTAAGTCTGGCTGATACGATGTCGTAACAATTACGGTAAATAGTGCGGAACGACGGAATGTCAATAAACTGGCTATTATTAATACGTAAGCTATAATTATTGGAAATTCTACTATTCAGATATCCGCACTTACTAAAAAATTTGTTTGAAAACAGCTGGCACAGGTAGATAGGTAGAATTTTTAATTCTCTAAATAAATCAACTGAAGGGTTTTATTGCATATTTTTCTAACTACACACTTCTGCAGATCCCAAGAACTGAAGCCATAATGCAGCTTAGAATTAAAGATTCCATTTTTAGTTTATAAAAATGCCGTAAAGTAGATTGAAAATATTGTTTTAATAATTTTTTATGCTCAGACCAGTTCATGTTAGCATCAATAGTAATTGACATTACAGTTAAAATTAGAACGGCAATTGTTATTTTTAGAAAAAATTTAGAATAATATAATCACATTATTGGTATATAACATTTAATAAATTAAACAAAATATAGTCAAAAATATTAAAAACGTAATTTTTTAAACTTATTAGATCTTAATCCAAAAAAAATGTTACACTTAATCAAAATATAAGTGAAAATTTATTTTATTTATTTCGCACAGATTGAAACTCCCCACCTGAATGTAGTGGCATCTATGTAAATATTTTAAAAAACTATACAATGTATATAACGTCAGCGATGTTGTGACATTCATCAAGCAACAACACCTTTGGTGAGCCGAGCCGATCACATACAACGTATGCCACATGTCCGCATTCCAAAGAATGTATTGAATGAGAAAATAGTTAGAAAAAGACCAGTAGAGAAGCCGAGAAATCGAAGGATTGATGCTATGGAATTAGTACCTGTATAAATGTCCGCATTCCAAAGAATGTATTGAATGAGAAAATAGTTAGAAAAAGACCAGTAGAGAAGCCGAGAAATCGAAGGATTGATACTATGGAATTAGTACCTGTATAAATGCTGAAACAGCAAAATAGGATAACTGCTGCCCAAGATCGAGTGAACTAAAAGATAATACTTAAGGAGACCAAGGTTCAACAACGGACGGTAGTGTCATATAAGAAGAAGACTTTTTGAATTTCGATTCTGTACTATCTGTACCCTGTATGTACTATACTATATCTAGTTTCAACTAAATAAAATCAAAAACAATTTCGATTAATTCCGCACCGAATTTTTACATTGATTTTATATGAGGTAGAATGATATGAAAATTACCGTAAACTTTGTAATATTTTAGTTTTAGCTTTTTATAGCACATTTTAAGAAAATTTTAAAAAACTGTGCCTACATAGCTCCACACTGTCCGTCCGTCTGAATGTTAACAAATTGCCTCAAAAAACAGGACTTTTATAAGGATTATATTGGGAAACGGTAACAGACAATTGTTTTTATAACATTTATAAATATTTGCAAGACAAATATATAGATTTGCCATTCGGTATTTTAATTTACCGTATATGGGAAACTCAATTTTTTAAAAATTTTTGATTTCCATATCTTCTAAATAGCTTTAGCTTAAAACTTGAAATTTTTTGAAAAATTAGATTGCTAGAATTAGTATGAGTCAGTCTTTTTAAATATGTATATATTTTTATAAAGTCCAGTAGCAATTGTAAGGGGTCAAAATTTAGCTATTTTTAAAAATCTGTAAATAGAATATTTGTCAAAATTTTTTTTTGAAGTAATATACAAAAATTAAAGCTCAAATATATGTAACAATATAATTCTTAAACAAGTGATGAAAAATACTAAGGGTTTTTAAAAAAGTACATTTTCAAAATTATAAAGTTCTTGTAAACATACGGACGGACGGATGAACGGACAGATGAACGGACGGATTGAAAATGTGCTAAAAAAAAACCAAATATTGTTACAAGTCTCAAATATAAATTTCTAGAACCTGTGTAGAGAATATAAAATGTCGGAAACTTCCACCTTTCAAGGTCTATTATACAACTTAAAAATTAAAAATTGTTATTTTTAAAAACCGCAGTAACTTTAGACACCTGTGAAAATATTTCTGTTAATATGTTTAATTTTAATATTGCAGCTCTAATATTTTATTTCGATGAATATTGAACAGGTATTTTTGATTACATTGGGCTTATATTTTTTTATTAATTATAATTTATTTATATATTTATTAGTAGTACCAGACAATAGTAAATACTGAAGGTTTTCTATAGTTACAGGTTTTTGCAAAATTTAAAATTATAAACCCCTACAGTTCTTAAACTCTTAAATAAATATATTATTACCATATTTATTTTTATTAGATATATTTAGAACAGGGTTTTAACCCGAGACCCTTCGATTTAAAGGCCCGACGTCCTTACCACTACGGTACCGGTTAGTGTATATATATATATATTATCAATTATCAATTTAATTGTGTGTATATACATTTTGTTCAACCAAAATTCAGTATATGAAACATTGTATAGTTTTGGAAATGTGCTTTTTTAACAATTTTGAATATATTTATTTTGCAGACCTTCGAATAGAAGCTCTAAGATTTTATTGATTATATTCCCATATGAAAAATATTACACAAACTACATACCTACATATAATATTATTAATTTCATTCTATTAAAAATTAATATTATAGCTTACATTAAAAGGCAATGAGCAGCTGTTAATACAACTTTTGATGATATTAAAGAACCACCACAAAAATGTCCTTTACCAAACTCTGTAGTATCGACATATTTCACTCGTATCGATACAATATGTTCATTTCCATTCAATTCAGCTGGATAACCATTTACAATTTTTGGTTCAAAAATATTTAAATAATTTATAATACTTTTTGTTATAAAATCTTCCTTAGTTTTATCTATTGTTACTACACTAAAATTTTGTGAACCAATATTTTGACAACTTGTCAACAAAATTTGGAAAATAATTAAAATAAAAAATTTTAACTGGATTTTTAAATTAATATTAAACATTTTTTTAATGAAATTTTAGGAATTTTTTTTTTTTGTTTATTTTTTTTTTTTTTTTTTTTTATCTAGTTGTAGTCACACCTAATTAATATTTTGTACTAAAATCATAAAATTAAACCTAATAGTGGTAGGTACTTAGATATCAATACCTTTTTTTATCGAAAAAAAAAAATAATGATGTTTTCAATTTTATCATTAAGATAAAAAAAAAAAAAAAAAAACAAAAAAAATAAACAAAAACTCTGATTCGCAAATATTTCAAATAAATGATAACAGAACAGGTTTATAATGTTAGTTACATATTAATTTCATATGGTTACATTTTAAGTAAAATTTGTGTAAGAAATCAATGATAAAGCAACAGTTCAATAATAATAAAAGCTATATATTATCTCGACTTATAATATTTATAATCTTGTCCAGTGTTCTATAATTTATTGTACCATATGATAACTTAATTTTTGATATTAAATTTTTCTACCCGTATGACTATATAGTCAAAGGGTATAATAAATTTACCATTACGTTTGTCAGGTGGGAAGGTTAGATATAGACTCAAGTGTATGGATCGGAGCTATATGGTCCGTCCGTCCGTCATCACGATAACTCAAAAAATAAAGGAGCTAGGATTATGAAATTTTCACAAATTCGTTTTTATGCAATAACCTAATAATAATTTAAATAATCGCTATTTAAATCCAGCCATTTTGGTCCACGGGTTCGAGTACCTGCCATACAACTTCTAATTTTATATGAGCATTACTCTATACCTATGGAAACTAAGTGTCTGAAATTTTGCAAAAAATAGTTTAGTGTAATGGCCAAAGTTACTGCAAAATTTGGTTGGTCTACTGCAGAGGGTTCGAGTAGCTGCCATACAACTCCTTCTTTTATATGAGGATTACACTACACCAAATGAAGGTGGGTGTCTGAAATTTTGCAAAAAATAGTTTAGTGTAATGGCCAAAGTTAATGCAAAATTTGGTTAGTCTACTGTAAAGGGTTCGAGTAGCTGCCATACAACTCCTTCTTTTATATGAGCATTACTCTACACCTAATAAAGCTAAATGTTCGAAATTTTGCCAAAAGTAATTAACCGGATGATATAATGTATATGTTACTACGGGTCATACGGGTATCCCAGAGTTGACGCAGTCTACTCTACTACACTCTTCCTCTTTTTTATATTGTAGTCAAAGTTTATGGAATAATTTCCGTTAACGTGTTTCTGTTCAAAAATCTATCGGAAAACTGTAAATCATTTTGTTATTCTTCTAAAGCGACGGAAACAGATTTAGTTAGGAATATCAAAAGAATAAATTAAGTTGGTGTTAGAATTTGGTACAACAATCTTGTTTGTAAAGAAAAATATATATAATGCTCTTTTGCTAAATTCTCATTACTAACTCATCCCTAACATATTTTACTAACACATTCGTAGCAAATTATATTATAACTAGCTGTTGGCCCGTCACAGAATGACGGAATGTCAATTGAAAGAAAAACTTTTTCTAATAAGAATTATTTCTAATTTCATTATATACATGTACATATATTGTGTATCAATAATATTTTCTTAAATAAAGTCGAAACTGTTAAATTTTGTAATACGTAGATTATATTTCGATTCTAGTAATTGATACACAAAAAAAAATGACTTATATAACTTCTTGTTGTTTTTTAAAAATTTGAAGATGAATAACAAGTTATGTAGTCTACCTTTTGTATGTTTTAAATTTGATAAAATATCGGGGTCGTTAGTTCAAATCCCTCTTGGTGAATTTTTTTTTTTAATTTCAATTAATTTATTTTTTATTCAATTACGTACTTTTTTAAAATTTAAATTTTTAAATTTAAATTCGACAAATTTGTTTGTTAAAAGATTTGAAATTTTTTTATAGATTTATTTTGTTTCAATAATGATCTATTTCTTCATCTATTAACTATATGTAGACATATTTTTAAAATGTTGCTAAGCTTTGTATATTGTTTCATAACCTTTGTTTAGATTCAAATCGAAATACTTGTATGTTGCCAACATTCTACAATATACGTACTCAACATGTTTAATTATGTACCTATTTCTATGGACATGAAATTGAATTATGAATTTGAGTTTTACATTATCATGCAAATTAATTTTTTGATTTTTTTTATCATACCTACCTAATTAATTAAAAAAAATATATTTGCTTTGATTACTACGGTGCAGTTCATTTGGCTTTATTTCAGAGATGAGATGAGGGAAGCTTTGAAATTGCTTTGAAACATTGCTTGCATTATTTACTTTCCAAAGCAAAAATCAAGCAACGCAACAAAGCGTACATTTGGCCTTCGCCATAATTTCATGAAGACTTACTACAAACTTATGAAGACTTACTACAAAACTGTGAATGTAAAGCATAGTCTTGGTTTTTAATAACAAAATGATTTACTATTTATTTAAAATTCCCAGAAAATCTTCTGTGATTTTTAAAACTAAAATCAATTTTTTCATAAACTAATAAATAAATTTAAGTTCATAAAAAATTATGTTTTTTTTTTTTTTTTTTTTTTTTTTTTATATAAATTAATAAAATATTTTTTGGCCTGCTTACGATAATTTATGATATTTTATTTTCTAAAATACAACACATTCAACAAAACATTAATATTTTATTTTTTAATAATTGAACACATCCAACAAAACACATTTAATTGAATGCGTTTGTTACACCTCATTCTAGACAAATATATTAATAAAATAATAATTACATGATGTTGAATTTTAATTTGCTTCTAATACATTATATCTATTAATATACTAAACATATCTTTAATACCGCGGATTCTAATGCCGAGTTATTAATTTTTTGTATTGTTATTTTAAGCCTCCTTGAAGTAATAAACACAATTACGAGAATGTGAGCCATTTCAACATTTATGTATCTTTCTAAACGTGCTACATGTTTTTTTGATATAATTTTTCATTTCATCTTCGGCTTTACAGATATTTAAATCTTTAGCAAATAGTTATTAAGTATATGCCAAGGAGCATTAACTATGTTGCATTAAAATTTATTTTGAATATTTTTACATACCTTTGTTTGCCATAGCCCAAAGTTGAATTCCAAACAACCATATTGCTTTTAAAATGATTTTTATATCTAGATTTTATAAAATGTAAAATCTGGTCATTTTGGTTTGGTTGTTCACGAATAAAATAGAAGAACCGCTGTTCAATTCTCCAACAAAAAAGTTCCCGAAACTAAAAAAGAAAAATCTCCGTAAATTTGGAGAATTTTTTAATTTTTATTTTTGGCAAACATTTTATTGAAAAGAAGTCAATTGGCATTTAAAGTTTTTGAGAAAATAGGTGTTTTACCCTTTTCCAGAATAATTATTGCAAAAAAATTCAAAATTAGGTTTGTGTTAAAATTTAGGACAGATTTCAGAGGCATTATATTAAATGCTACAATAGGGATAAATAAAAGCAATTGTTATATACATTCTGAAAAAAACGATACCTCCTGCTTTGACAATTTTACTAAAACCTAAACTTGCTAATAATATAGAAAAATTTAAAATTTCCCCAAAACCCAACTGAATTTAAATGTCATATATCCTATAAAAAAACTTTTAGGGACTTTTTTCATCAAAATTAAGGAAAAACGTTCCCAAGTTTTCTCAAATTCCCAATGTTCCATGCAGATTTGGGAGACTTTTTCTTTTTTAGTTTATGGAACACTTTTCATACAGCCAACGTACACTGGTTGACAAATTGATTCGGTGACGTATACAGAAATAAACTGTCGACGTATGTCATTAAAAAAAACAAACAAGTAATAAAAATATATACAAATAGTAGTGTATTGTCAAAATTGGAAATTCTCAACGTTTTTACGTCACATATTTCAGTCATCTCCATGTAAAATATATAGGCTTGAGAGCATTTTTACAGATGTCGTACATGTTAAGGTTTGAAACTTAATATGAATTTTTTAAATATAAATTTTTATAAAATATTTTGAAATTTACTAAAGTGTTTATGAAAATATTTATCTAAAAAACTGTTAAGTTAAAAAAAAAACAAGTGATGAAAAAAACCAAGGGTTTTTAAAAAGCAAATTTTCAAAATTATATAGGGTATCTTACTGAGTATTTTATCGAAATATAATGTTGGAACTTCAATGTTAACGTTTAATTTCGGAAAAACATACACTGATGAATTAGTTACTGTTTTTTAAAAATGCCAATTGACTTCTTTTCAATAAAAAGTTTTAGTTTTTAAGATCTAGTAGCCCTTCAATGGAAAAGATCCCCAAATTTTTGCTTAACAAATTTTTGATGGATCTGCTCATCCCCATCCTGTCCCCACCATTCCATATTTTTTGGTTCTAGAAATCAATTGTGAACCTCACCAAAATTTGGAATTTTACCTAGAATTTTATTATCTAAGCAAAAATGTTTAAAGCCAAGAGACAATTTCTTGAATTCAAAGAGCCCCTTTGAAATTTAAGAAAAACCTTTAACATATGTTGAAATATAATTAAAGAGCTTTCAATTTTGTACATCACTAAAAAAAAATTTTATTATCAGATAATTAACTAAAAAATTATCAAGACCCTGTATAAATTCGGTTCGAAATTAGCAGACACCTTTGAATGCAATTGTAAAAGTGTACTTTGTTCTTTTACTTTCTCATTTTATATAATATATACATAAAAATTAAAGCAGATATTACCTTTTCTTATTACTGGAATAATAATGGATTATGTTATGTCAATCTGTTGGTCCTTCTGTTTCTTTCAGTACTATAATTCATATTTAGAATTCAAAATTTTGCCTAAAACAATATATTTTTTTTGTGTATATTTTATTTTTATTTTTTTAGAACACAGATCTGTGACTGAAATAGGTGACAGTTACAAAACTTTAGAAAATTATATTTGCAGTAAAGCTAAGATAGTATTTAAAAAAACCCTAATGAGTTTGCACGGGTATCTTAAAGTTGATAAGGGCAAAAATAAAAATTGATTTACTTTTGGTTTACAAGATTTTCTTTCAACTTTAGTTTATTTTTTTCTTGTATCACATAATATTTTTATACTGGAAAATTTAATGTTTTACATTTGAAGACAAAATTATTTTTATTTTCTTCTCATTGTAGGTCAACCCCCACTCAACTATTTCTAACATTGAATTTAATTAATTGATAAAAGATGTATAAAAAAATATAAAAATTAATGCAATGTTTAAATAGTTTTTAGTTCCAGAACCCCTTGCAATCCAATCTTGATAGTACGGTACCAAAGTATAGAGCCCAGGATAATCATTGTCACAACTTAATCCATATGATATTATTCCATACAGTTTATTATCCTTAACCAAAGGACCACCACGATCACCTTGAAAGTAAATAAACATTTTATTTAAATCATATAAAAATTTGAAAAGTATAAAAGTAGTTTTGTTTGAGAATATTTCTCGATTTGTTGCAAAGTGTCATGTGTTTTTTAAATGTCAAAAGCTTAGATTGATACAAACCCAAACATGGAAATGCACTTCCACTTCCAGCGCATAACACAGTTTTTGTTATGATTTGAACATAACCATATTTAACCAGACATTCATTATGATTCTTTATTGGTATAGCTGTATATATTAATACTTCAGATTGGTTTCCCGTCTTTAAAATAAAAAAAAAACATATAATAAAAGGAAGGGCTTTTAAAAAAGCACATTTCCAAAATTATATATTGTTTCATACTAAGTATTTTATCGATATATAATATTGGAATTTCAATGTTAACGTTTAATTTAGGAAATATAATATACACTGGTGACTAAGTTACTGCTTACTTATAAAAACAGTAAATTTTTAAGTCCAAATAGCCCCTCAATGGGGAAGTTTACCATCATTTCTCAAGGATCTAACCTCACTTCTCAGACGGACAGACGAACAGAGTGAAACTATATAAGCAAATTTTTAAAAAATCTTTTGAAAATGTGCTAAAAATAAATATATTTACTTTTATAGTTTTTCCGTATCCTGTTATATAAGCCATATCGTTATCTTTATGATTAACAATCGTTGCCATTTCCAAAAGATCTACCACACTGTTAACTATAAAAGAAAATTTTAATGAACTTTATTTATAAATTGAAGTATAATCTTAAAATGGTGGTACAATCAAATTCTGTACAAAATATAAAATTGATGTTTTGTGGCACTCCAGCAGTTACTTTTGGTTTCAACAATTCACTTTATTTTAACACCGAAAACTTTTTTAAAATGATGGAAATTAGTAGAGTAAAGTCTACTTACAGTAGTTACTTATTGTATTTATTCCCTATATAACTATTCTTATAACAATTTAAATAACATTTTTTCGAATTTTTGAGGAGCTATTGTTTTGTATATAAAAGAGTTAAAATATTTTTATAGATTTATTTTGTATTGAATATGATATCTATTTCTTCAGCAAAGCAACAATGCGTACACTGACCTTCACCACTAATTCATATGTTCACTAAAAGTAATCCAGACTTACTTACTACAGAAATGTGAAGTCTTAGTTTTTAATAATAAAACATAAATATTATTAGAATTTTCAGGAAATATTCTGTGAGTTTTAAAAACTGAAATGAACTAAATTCACAAACGTTTACATATTGTACGCAACGAAATAATGCATATTTGCAAAAATCGGCTATTCTAAGGATTAACTAGTATCCGCGTAGGACCAAATGACTAAATATAAAAGATAGCTGATGTTGCCAGCTTTCAAAAAATATAAAGCTTTAATGGCGCATATTATTCTTTAAGGGCGAAAAGGACATTTAAAAGTATCCTTGTTATTTTAGTTACAAAAAACGGTATATCTAGCGATCTGTTCAATATATATATATTCAATCAAAGCTATTAATTAAGATGGCGGTCTGGAGAATATTTAAATTTGATGACGTTTATTTGATGACGATACGTGTTGCCGTTTTGGAGATATTGCAATTTCAAGTGGAAATTTAAAACAAAAAAAAAAAAAATTTTGAACTTTCAAAAAAACCACTATAACTATGAAATTTTCCAAGGCACCCTGTATTTTTTATTATACTGATAGAAAGGTCTTTTGACACTCTTTCCAACGGTATATAATAAGGTATATGGTATATGTTGACAAATAGCCCCACCAGAGAACATGAATGAAAAACTGACACAACAATTTTATTAAAAAATACATTTTCATACTTTATTTGTCATAAATTTATTTTGCCAAAAAATATTTCCATAGCTTTAGCGAGCAAGAATTTTAGAGTTTGTTACAAAATCAGGATTATACGCTTTTTCCACAATATTTATACATGTATACGTGAGATTCTGAATTAGGAGGGATTTTTGAGTTGGATTCAAAATCAGGGTTTCAATAATTTGTTTGGGGGCGGCAGCCCCCACTATTTTTAAATTTTTATTTATTGAAATATGCATGTAAAAATTAATTAGGAGAGATTTTATAGTTGGCTACAATTACAGGATTATACGCTTTTTCCAGAATATTTATATATTTGTATACGTGAGATTCTGAATTAGGAGGGATTTTAGAGTTGGATTCAAAATCAGGGTTTCAATAATTTGTTTAGCGGGGGTTTGGGGGCGGCAGCCCCCACTATTTTTTAATTTTTATTTGTTGAAATATGCATGTAAAAAATTATTGTTTTTAAAAAATAGTTTGTCATTAAATTTTGATTTTTGGAATTATTTTTTTTGGAATTGTTTTTTTTTTTGGAATTGTTTTTTTTTTGGAATTTTTTTATGCCTGGAAACATGTTTTAACATATTAAAATTTTTTTTTTTAAAAATAAAATTATTTAATTCATTTAAAAAGTACGGCTGAAAAAATTGTAATACATATCAACAGCTGAAAAAATTGTAAAACATATCAAACATTTTTTTATACAGAAAAAATTACAAAACAAAAAATTATTTATTTCATAAATGCTTTCCAAAATTTTGAAAAATATGAGTTTTAGAGAAAGGATGTTAAAAATTTTTTTTTTTTGCAAAAATTTTCAACTTTGAACTACAATATCTCCAAAACGGCAGCACCTATCGTCATCAAATAAACGGTAAAATATTTTCCAGACCGTCATCTTAATTATTAGCTTGAATAAGATGTTGAATACATATATATTCAACAGATCGCTAGCTATAACGGTTTTTGTAAAATAGACTAAAATAACAAGGATACTTTTAAATGTCCTTTTCGTCCTTAAAGGATAATATGCGCCATTAAAGCTATATATTTTTTTAAAGCTGGCAACACCAGCTATCTTTTATATATAGTCATTTGGTCCTACGCGGATACTAGTTAAACCTTAGAATTCCCCAAAAATCTTACAGTTGATTGAGCGATTACGCGTACAGGTGAATCTAACCCAGTATAACATATGTTTAGAAAAATTGAAAATAATTCCATACTTTTGCATAAGAAATAACAGATCTTTCGATACGGTTCAAATATATGAGACTCTTCCTTAATCCAGAAAAAACATATAGACAATCATCCAGACACAAATAAGTATCTTCAAAACTATACGAAAAATTAATAATAATTGTATAAATGGCTGGTTCACTTCATTAAATACTAATATTTATGTATTAATTTACATAAAAAAAAACAAAATAACTTACTTGTAAAATCTCTCTCCACAATTACCAAACCAATATCATGCCTTAATGTTCGATAATGAAATTCTTTATGTGGAATAGTTTTATTTACTTTTCTAGTTTGACTTAATGAAAACTTCTTAATTCTGGTATTTGAACCCATTACAGTTACCATTTCTTTTGGATCAATTCGCACGCGTCCTCCATCAGGATATTGACTAATTAAGATTAAAATGTAAAGTTGATTAATAACACTATATCTGTATATATAATAAATAAATATATTTTATAAACATATGTACTTATATATATATATATATATATATATATATATATATATATTTTATGAATTAACGTTAGATCAAAAACTAAAATTTAATTGTAAATTGAAGCAAAATAATATTTTAATTATATACACAAAAAATTAATCAACAAGGACTATAAAAAAACATCCAAGCCAAGAAAAAAAGCAATAACACTTTTTTTGATCTAAATATTAATCTGTTTATATTTCTTATTCATCTACACTTACTAATAAAGACAACTAGCAGATGTTAATATTGTTTTAACTTTAATTAATGTACCACCACAAAAATGTCCATCCCCATAATTGATATTATCTCGTTCTATTATTCTCAACGACGCAAAATAGAGAATTTGCTTTAATTGTGTTGGAGTACCACCATGGATTTTTGTATCAAAATATGTGGTTGTTTCATGAGATTTTATGTTTTCTGAAGAATTTTTATAAAAACTTTTGTAGTTAGATGCCAAGCTTAAACTTTGCGAACTTATTTTGTTATTTAATGTCAATAGAATAAAAATAAGTGATAAAAAATGTTGTTCAATGTTTTCAATATTCATTTTTTACAGGAATTTAGGACTTTGATAAAATTGATTCCAAATAATTTTAAAAAATTTAAATATTTGACATTTTTGTATTTTTTATCCAATTTTAAAATTTCATTAAAAAATACTGAATACTGTATTTCAACAAGTGATGAAAAAAACCAAGGGTTTTTAAAAAGCACATTTTGAAAATTATATAGGGTTTCTTACTGAGTATTTAATCATTTATTTTTATAAAAATATAATTGAAAATAAATGACATTATAATTTAGTTATTTCATCAATTTAATAATTATGACCAATAGTGAAATTAATACTTAGAATATAATCCAAATGCCCTCAACAAAACCTGTTAACAAGTGCGAAATATAATGTTGGAACTCCAATGTTAACGTTTAATTTTGGAAAAACATAAAACTTTTAATTTTTAAGGACTAGTACCTTTAAATGGGGAAGGTTCCCAAATTGTTGCTTAGTAAACTTATGATGGATTTGCTCACCTTCCTCCTGTCCCAATCCTATCTTTTTTTTAGGTTCTAGGAAATCAATTGTGAACTCCACCAAAATTTGGAATTTTATTTAGAACTTTAGTATCTAAGCAAAAACGGTTGAAACCAAGAGACAATTTCTTCAAAGAACCAATTTTAAATTTAAGAAAAACCTTTAACATATGTTATAAGATAATGCTGCAGCTTTAAATTTTGTATATTTGTAAAAAAAAATTTGAACAGGTATTCAAGTTACAGATCTTTAGCAAATTTTCAATTTTCGAGGCCTTATGCTGCCTAGCTTGATAAAAAAAAACATTTGTTAACCGACTTCTACTAATTTCTGAAGATCAAACTTCTCGCAAAATTTCAAGAACCTAGTTTGAACGGTTTAGAAATGCGTGGTCAAAAATTTTGCAAAAATTGAGTTTTGCATAATTGTAAATTTTAGTACCGTATGGCAACCCTAAACATTTGCAAAAAATTTATAAAGTTTATAAAACCAGCTACATCTTTTGCCGTTTTCAGATTGAAAATACACCTAACAGAACTCTTGTTATAACAATTTATAAATACGGTTTTTCCAATTTTGGGAGGCTTTAGTTCCGTAACGGATGGGGCTACAGAAAAAGGTTCTTCTACGAAATTTTTTTTTTTTGCAATATCTTCCCGTGATTAAAAATTATTTACTCTATTTTAAACGGTGTTAAAGTTTTTATTAGCATACGAACGGATAGACGGACGGACAGAGTAAAGCTATATAGACACAGTTTTACAAAATTTTTGGAAAATATGCTAAAAATTGTCAAAGCGTATAAAAAGTTTGTTTTTATTTTCTCTTATGTTGCTCAGGTATCAATTTCAAAATAATATTTAAATGAAAAATGTTTTTTGTATAAAACGAGAAAGAGTGTAGTAGAGTAGACTGTGTCAACTCTGGGAAACTCGTATGACCGTTATAAAAACATTTAATCATTATTAATATAAACATTAATTATATTTGGCAAAATTTCAAACATACTAGCTTTATTAGGTGTAGTATAATGCTCACATAAAAGAAGGAATTGTATGGAAGCTACCCAAACCCATGAACCAAAATGGCTGGATTAAAATAGGGATGACGGCTATTGCAAAAAAACGATTTAGCGAGAATTTCAAGATCCTAGCTCCTTTAGTTTGTGAGTTATAGTGATCGGACAGACGGACTGACGGACATATATAGCTAAATCGATTTACTTTTCGATTCTGATCCGATCCATTCACTTGAGTCTATATACCCCCCCCCCCCTCCTTCTCTGCGTCTCAAACGTAATGGCAAATTTATTATACCCTTTGACATATATATGGGTATAAATATAGATTTTTTCACAAATTAAAAATTGTACGCGGGTACAATTGACTTCGGGATACGTCGACGTAAAGACGTACGGCGTATTGTACATTGTATTACAATAATTAAATAAAGTTGGGGCCTTAATTGCTACAAACTCTTGCAATGAATGTTAAATTCAAACGCTTACAATAAACATTATTTCGAAATAGTCCTAAGCGTTTGACTTACAATTTTTAATGCTTGTTATTTGAAAAGACATTAATCAGGTTTTAAAAATATTTTTGGCAACTCTTTTTAACTTGGCTTTGAATAATACTAAACTTTTCAAATGTGAAAAACGATTGTACAGTTTTAATATATCCAAGATTGATATACAGAGATAGAGGAGCACAACACAAAAAATGAAAGTAAACACTTTTTCAGAAAAATTAAAACCCAAAATGCAGAATATAAACCAAAACTAAGTGCTTGTAAAAATAAGAACGGAGAAATTATTAGTGAAGAGATTAAAGTGATTGAAAAATGGGCAGAATACTTTAAGGAACTCCTAAATGAAGAGCAAGAAATGCAAGCAGATACATATGTAAGATCGGTAACAGCACAACCATTTACCGAAGTACCCTCGTTGGAAGAAGTTAAAATAACAATAGACAAAATGCATAATGGAAAAGCCCCAGGAGAGGACTCAATAACATCTGAACTATTCAAAAATGGAGACCCAACTCTATACAAAGAAATGCATGAATTAATTACCATGGTATGGGAGCAAGAACTTATGCCAGAATCGTAGAATATCGGAGTTATTAACCCTATAACAGAGGTATAACTTTACTTAACGTAGCTTATAAAATATTTTCAAATGTTTTACATTCCCGACTCAGAGTTTATATAGATGAAAGACTTGGAGAATATCAAGCAGGCTTTAGGCCAAACCGTTCAACATGCGATCAAATTTTTGCAATAAGACAGGCTATGGAAAAGGCCTATGAATTCCAAACTGACTTACATTTTATATTTGTCGACTTTATGCAAGCATTTGATAAACTAAACCATACTGCTATTTACATAACGCTGGAAAAAAATGGAGTACCACACAAGCTAATCAGACTCGTAAAACTTTGTTTAGAAAATTCAAAAGCCAAAGTCTGTGTTAACAATAAAATGTCTGAGCTCTTCCAAATAAACTCCGGAGTCAGACAGGGGAACGCACTGTCCACACTGCTTTTTAATATCACCTTAGAGGCAGCAATGGAGAACGTGGAAAAAAGTGGCACTATTCTGACAAAATCCATACAAGCGTGTGCTTATGCGGATGACATAGCACTTATTGCCAAAAGAGAGGACGTACTAAGAGAAAACTTCATCACATTGGAAAAATCAGCAAAAAAAGTAGGACTGACGATCAATGAAAAGAAAACTAAATATATGACAATGTCTAGAAGAGCAAATAGAAGAAATGGACAAAACTACACAATAGGAGATTACAATTTTTAAGGTCAAGGAATTTACCTATCTGGGTATGCAGCTAAATAATACCAACCTAATTAGCACCTGTATTCAGGAAAGAATACAAGCAGCGAACAGATGTTACAATGCCAATGCAAACATGTTGAAATCTAAGATCTTGTCCAGAAAGTCTAAAATGAAAATATATAAATCAATAATAAGACCTGTTATGGCATATGGGATGAAAGTGCCCTAAGAATATTCGAACGAAAGGTTATCAAAAACATCTATGGGCCTATCAAAATAAACGAAAACAGCTGGAGAATAAGAACAAATGCTGAAATAAATGAATTGATTGGAAACGCGGATATTGTCAGATTCATTAAATCTCAAAGAATACGTTGGGCAGGTCATGTACAAAGAATGGCAGAAACAAGCATACCGAAAAAACTCTTGAACGGGAAGATGAATGGCACAAGAAATACAGGGAGACCAAGAAAAAGATGGTCAGATGACCTTTATCAAGATCTGCAAATTATGGGAGTTAGAAATTGGAAGAATGTTGCGCAAAAAGAGATATCTGGAGAGGCATTGCAAAGGAAGCCAAGGCCCACACCGGGCTGTAGCGCTACTGATGATGATGATGATATACAGAGATATAAAAAGTATATTATGTCAAATCACATGTGAAACATCAAAAAATATTGTTTATATCCGTGCATACTAATAAAGCCGCGGCTATATTAAAATTACTCCTTCGTTTGTAATGCATGGACCTAGACAAGGTAAATATAATGTCGAAGGTATTTTTTTGATTAGCATAAAAAAGTAAATCGAATCCGCAGATTTTGTCTGTCCGTCTGCTCGTGTGTCAGCACGATAACTCAAAAACTAAAAAGGCCAGAGTTTTGATGTTCACACAATGCCATTTTTAGACAATTTCTAGGTTCCCTTTGTTTTTAGTTAAAATTGTACCAAAATTTTAGGTAGCTCCCATACAACCAATATGAATTTCTTCAACACTCATAACGTTAGAATGATGAAAATTAAACACGGCTAGTTCTATCATAAGACAATCACTGTTTCAAAATTTTAAGGCTTTATTCTCGTCGAGCTATTATATAAAGTTGTAAATTCGAAGGTTAAAATTAAAACTGGGCTAGTAAAGGGCAAGTTACTTGGCAAGTTGGACATAACTCGGACCTACTTGTAGAGTGCACCAATTTTTTTTTTATTTTTATAAATTTTGATGAGTTTCGTTTGTGTTTTTTGGTGCTCCATTTTAAAAATTTATATAAATCATTTATTTCACTTTTAGTGAACTATAAAATTCATAGGAAGCAACAAGTGTACTGTCGTCTGCGAATTTATGGATTGGATTGTAGGTTATTGAAAGTAAGTCATTTATAAATATTAGGAAGAAGCTGGGAGATAAAACAGATCCCTGAGGGTGACCAGCATTTATTTTAAATTTTTTTGAAAAAAAATCTCCAATCCAATTAACAAAGAGCTTTCCTAAGCCCTGCATTTTGCCAATAGAACATCATGCCAAACTCGATCGAAATACTTCAAAATATTCAGATTTACAACACCAGACTAGCGAAAATTATGAAGACTGATATTAGGCTTCTCGAACAGGTAGGCCGTGAGATCACCAGTAGAATGACGGGCTCTGAACGCGTATTGTCGATTCAGACATTTCAAAAGCTTCTGGTTTTTAACTTTTTCCATTATTCTGGAAGTTTGGTAATAGCAATAGGACAGTAGTTAGAGATATAGAGCTTGTATCGCTTTTTTAGGAATCGAAAAAATATGTGCAACCTTCCTTTGGGTAGGATGAATACCCGAGTAAAGGAAATCTGAAAGTAAAATTAATTTCTCAATCAATAAAATTTACAAATGAAAGATGATGTTTAATACACGTTGTAATTTTTTTAGTAACTTATTTCTATATTTATTGTGAACGGTTAAAATTTTTAAATTGAAAAAAAAAAAAATGCAAAACTGTCAAATATTTTTATTTTTATTTTGAAATTATTTGGAATAAATTTTATCATAGTCTAATATTCCTGTTAAAAATGAATATTAAAAACATTATACAATGCACATTTTTTTTTCTTCTATTGAGTAGCACAATAAGTAAAAAACTAAGCTTGGCTTCTAATGGTGCAAGTAATTATCAAAATACTTCAAAAAATTTTATAGCTCAACTACTAAATGCCTCTAGTAACTTGATAAACGAAAGAAGTTTTGATGATGGATATGTGGCATCATTGAGATTAAAAAATGAAGAAAATATCATATTTGGAAGCGACCATTATTGTAGTGGTATATTAATTAAATTAGAAACAATTTTAACAGCCGCTAGTTGTCTCTTAAAGTAAGTATGAATAAATACTTTAATTAAGAAACTTACAGATAATATTTTAATCCAGCGAAATAAAAGAAAAATGATTATTGTTTAATCCATTGGCTTTCATTTTTGGCAATAAATTTTTTGCAGTAAAAGCATTTATATAATGTTTGTGATAATTTTTACGTATTGTGCAGTTTTAGAAGTTAGCATATAATTATAATTTATTTTTATATATTTTATTAAACCCGTATGACTATAGGTCAAGGGTATTCTAAATTTGCAATAACGTTTGTGATACAGAGAAGAAGGAGAGTAGAGAAGGGGCGTAGATATAAACTCAAAGGTATGGATCGGATCAGAATCGAAAAGTAAATCGATCTAGCTATAGATATAAACTCAAAGGTATGGGTCGGATAAAAATCTAAACTTAAAACGATCTAGCTATGTACATCCGTCCGTCCCCACGATAACTCAGAACATAAAGGAGCTAGGATTTTGGAATTTTCACAAATTCGTTTTTTGCAATAGCCGTCATTGCCATTGAAATGCAGCCAGTTTGCTCTACGGCTTCGAGTACCTGCCATAAAACTTCTCTTTTTATATGAGCTATAATCTATACCTATTAAAGCTCGTTGTCTGAATTTTGCCAAAAATAGTTTAGTTTTATGATCAAAGTTTTTGTAAAATTTAGTTGGCTAGGCTTTTAGGGGACTAGTTTGACTTTAATAAAAGTACATATTTTAAAATTATTTTTTACTTATATTTCTTTATAAATCAGTAAGTTAATCACCAGTGAATTTCCAAAATTATACGTTAACATTGAAGCTTCAACATTATATTACGAGTATATTCCAGTTATTAATTTCATTATTATTCAGAATTAATAATGATTTAATGAAATAATTGAATTATAATAATATTATCAATTTAATTTTATGTATATTCTTTACCCCAAACTCAATATACATTATATAATTTTGAAAATGTGCTTTTTTTTGCTTTTCCGATTTTGTTTCATCACTTGTTTACCAGATTTTTTTCATATATTTGTATTTATTATTAGCTGTTTTTTGTAAATTGATACATGCATTACATATATATTCATATATATTTTATTCTTAAAATAATATTTAACTAAATAATGAGTGCGAATTTGATGAATATATATAATATGTATATATATTTGTCTTCAAATTACAGATCTATTCAGCAGAACCCAATTCTAGAATGGCTCGAATTTTGATCACGATCAATAACTAAAGCATATAATTTGGTATGAAATTTAAGTCATTATCATCAAAATCATCATAATATTTAATCTGCAAATCAAAAAAATTGACTACATATTACCAGGCCAAACACCAACCGATATTGATATAAACGATAAATTATACATATCCAATACAAATGCACAACATTTTAAATATTTTTCGAAATTTTCCAACATTCATTCATAATTTCCAATTTTTAAGCCATGTAAAAATACATACATATCAATTATTTATTGTCCTTCCTCGAATTTCTAGGTGTAGGCAGATATTAGTTACTATTTATTTAGAATTAAAACTGATTAAATAACTTTCCATTTTATCTTAATTAGCCAATTACCTGATGGAGGACACAAGAAAATTGATCCAAAAGCCCTAACAACTATAATGGGATATTATTGGTACATGCAAACAAGAGATGTACTAAGAACTGTTCCACATAATAAATTCAATTTTCGCACATTAAGGCATGATATCGGCCTCATTTATCTAGAATATCCGTATGAAAGTAAGTTGATAACTTTGTTTTTATATTGTACATTAATATAGAAAATTTAATAAATACAAAATGATTTTTTTAATTTATTTTCCTACATCTAATTTTTTTAAATCATATACTTTTTGGGGTTCAGTGATAAATGCACACACGAAAATTGCGCACACGAAAACTGCGCACAGAAAATTGCGCACAGACATAAATGCGCACACGAAAATTGCGCACACGGAAAAATGCGCACAGGCATAAATGCGCACACGAAAAATGCACACTAGGAGAGATTTATTGGAATTATAGCTAAATTAAAATATTTAATTTTGAAAATATTTTTCTTTTCTAAATAAAATATATTATTGAAGAATTTAAAAATAATCTATATAAACAATGGAACTTTTAGCTTTACTCATAGCACAAACAAAGTATACCAATCGTAACATAACATAACGATATATGTATATAAAAGTATATTCTTATATTATTTATAATATATTCAAGTATTTTTTACAGAGATGACAAAAATATAATTTTTCAATTTTTTTTGAAATGTATAATTTTAGGATTTACAATTAAGATATCAGTTTTTCTGATTGAAATTCAAAAATTTTAAATATAAATTACAATGAAATTTTAGGTAGATGAAGATGTATAGGAATTATCAATATAACTTTGGAAATTTTTCATCAACTTCATTTACCTATTAAATATTTATTATAAATTACACAAATATCATTTTTTGGGAAATTCAATCATAAGAGGTATACTTACTTATTCATTAAAATAACTACCTAATTTATTTTATTATACATAATTACTTTGTTTATGAAATATTGTGATTTCTTAATGTAAGAAATATTATTAGTAGATAAATATTTGTAAATAAAATATCGCACTATGAAAGAATGAAGGATTTATTGTGAAAGTTGGATAAATTTCTATATGTCTTTATTTAAACCTTTCCTACTAAATTCTTCCAAAAAATGTCTAGTAAATAAGATTTCTGAATTGCATGTTTGAACAATTGGTCCAGTTATTGTGGATAATAAATTCCAGCAATTATTGATAGTAGAATAATAAACAAAATACGGTTAAATAGTGCTTTATAAAAGAGAATATTCTTCTGGCTAGTTTTACTAAAAAGTCAAATTTATTTTCAGTATATTTTAATTTATTTTATTTTATCATTTATATATTTAAATTATAAAATGTAACTTTTCAAGTGTAATTTATAAAATATAACTTAATATTATGTACATATATATTATTTTTTTTTCATAATTATTGCAAATTTGCTAATTTTTGTAAATATGCTATTTTATCCTCAGCCCAACTATATTCTTGAACAGCATTTAAAACAGATATATACAAACTTTCGTACTGCTTATTTTATATTTCTTGCCTATCAGTCTCGGCGTTGGCTACCGTTAAACGATGACATGCTAAGTCGCGTTGTAAGCTATCCAATAAAAACCATATAGAGGGATGGCTGCAGTGAATAATGAATTTAAAGCATTGTGGAAACCTTCACAGCAATTAGTTGTTTTTGGAGCTCTCTCTAAAACTGTATCGTAATGATTCCACAATGCTATAGGAAACTGTGCATTCCGTCCAGCTGCACCTTCAATATATGTAGAATACAAGTAATTAAGTACTTTTGTATAATTATTTTCTTCAGGAAAAGTTGCAGCTAGTTCATTAAAAACAATTTTCACTTTAGATGGCGGCACAAATGATAATGCTGCTAAGGATTTCAGTTTTAATTTTTTTTCCAGGTTGGATTCAAAGACTGTCTTCAGTCCAACAGAGTTGATTTTCCTAACCAGACTCTGTGACAAATGAAAATAACAACCTTTTACTTCCGCTAATGGAAATGAAATTTTGGCTGAATTCATGGCTGCTTTTTCGAAATCTAGCCAAATCTTTTCTGGCGACATATTGGGCAATAATATTTTTAAAATGTTGAACATCCTATTATATGTTTCGGCATTCGGAAAATATACACATGGTGGATATGAGTTTCCAACCTGAGCATGCCATGTGTATAGTTGGTAAAACATTTTTGGAACTTTATCGAAAGTTCCATCTCCAAATATTATTGCGTTATCTAAATGTTTTAACAAACTGTTGCTTTCTAATACAAGGATTCTTTCTGGGTCATTGATACCTGAATCATGCAGAAATAAATCCCTGTATTTTTCAGGTATTTCAAAATTAACTGTGTTTGGTTCTGGAAGATGTCCATTACTCCTATAATGCAGTAAATTCCTCGACAATGAAGACTTTTTTGGCATGTACGCCAATGCTTCAGTGCTAACATCGGTCAAAACATTACCCATTACATTTCGTGGTGTTGCACTAACCGCTCTCATTGCCTCCTGCATTCTTCTTTTAGCTGCATTGACTTCAATTTTTTGAGGACAAGAATAATGACAATGCTGTGTTGGTTCTTCTATAATATTTCCGTTTTTTGTCTTTATGACAGAATGACATTTTGTTGCCCGATTATTTCTGCATCTCCATTTTACAATTCCACGTATTACACGGAATTGAATAAATTCAAAACCTTTGTATATTAACACTCGATGTCCTCTTTGCGTTACAGAGTATTCCATTGTAATTAGGGCTTCTCATTTCCCGCAATTTTCAAACATTTAACCTAAACTAAATTTAAAAAAATTTATTAAAAAAATATATAACTAAAAAATAATTGAAAATGTAATACCTACTTTTTTAATTTTTTGCTTATTAATTAAAACTTTTAATATATCCTTGAATTACATTGATTTTTTGAAAAAAATTATGCTTCTGCTTACGTCACAATAATATTTACTTATGAATTAATAGTAATATTTAACTATATCTTTTATATACTTTTTTCTATACCTTCAGTTATCACAAAGGATTTGAATTACTAAATATTTATCTTTTATGCTTTTCTAGTGCGATATTTTCTGGAGAAATTCTTAACTGAATTTAATACTTTTTTCTACCTTGACTCCTTGACACAAAGGATTTGAATTACTAATGAGAAAAGCGGGATTCTCTGTTTATACCCGTGCATTCATATATGACATCGGGTATATTAAAATTGCTCCTCCGTTTGTAACGCATCGATCTAGACGAGCTAGATATAATGTCAAGGGTACGTATCGGCTCAGAATCGAAAAATTAGTCGATCTAGCTATGTGTGTATGTCCGTCCGTCCGTGTGTCAGCACGATAACTCAAAAACTAAAAGGGCTAGAGTCTTGAAATTCACACAAAGTCATTTTTAGACAATTTCTAGGTTCCCTATTGTTTTTGGTTAAAATCGGACCAAGGCTTCGGGAGCTGCCATACAACTTTTTTGCACCAATATGAATTTCTTCAAAACTAATTATACTACGGGGATGGAAATTACACACGGTTAGTTTTATAATGACTCCGGCACTTATATGAAGTTTCAAAATGTTAAGGCCCCATTTTCGGGGGGCTGCCATACAAGTTCTTTGCACCAATACGAATTTATTGAAAACTAATTATACTACGAGGCTGAAAATTACACACGGTTAGTTATATAATGCATCGAGCATTTATATAAAGTTTCAAAGTGTTAGAGCCCCATTTTCGGGGGGGTTGCCATACAACTTATTTGCACCAATATGAATTTCTTCAAAACTAATTATACTACGATGCTGAAAATTACACACGGTTAGTTATATAATGAATCGAGCACTTATATGAAGTTTCAAAATGTTAGGGCCCCATTTTCGGGGGGGCTGCCATACAACTTATTTGCACCAATATGAATTTCTTCAAAACTAATTATACTATGACGATAAAAATTACACACGGTTATTTATATAATGAATCGAGTACTTATATGAAGTTTTACGGACCCCATTTTTGGGGGGCTGCCATACAAAGTTTTCGATTCAATAACTGTGAATCTAATGAAGCTACAAGGTTAAAGTAATAGGGCAAGTTACTTGACAAAGTTGGACATCACTCGGACCATCGGACTTTTAGGGTTTTTTTTTTTTAAGCTAAAGTTATGGGACAATGAATGAAAATTTTGTTAATGTTTTTTGTAATTTTTTTTTTTTTTTGTTTGTTTTTTTTTTTTTTTTTTAAGCTAAATAAATTGTTATTTATTCCCTTATGCTATTACATATATTGCAAAAAAAAATATAAAAAAGTAAAATAGCTAAAATAAATTTGACTCATCCTACCCCATAATTTGAGCTGAAAACAAAATCCAAAAAAAAATTTGCTCACCCCAAAAGTTGGTCCGAGTGATGACTTTGCCAAGTGACTTTCCCTATTACTTTACATGCCCAGTTTTAATCTCGTAGCTTCATTAGATTCATACTTATCGAATTAACAACTTTGTATGGCATCTTCCCGAATATGGGGCCATTACATTTGAAACTTCATGTAGACGCTTGTTCTATTATACAACTAACTGTGTGCAATTTTCATCCTTCTGGTATAATTACATTTGAAGAACCTCGTATTGGTTTAAAAAAGTTGTGTGGCAGCTCCCCGAAGTCTTGGTTCGATTTTAACCAAAAACAATAGGGAACCTAGAAATTGTCTAAATATTACTTTGTATGAATTTCAAAACTCTAGCCCTTTTAGTTTTTGAGTTATCGTATCGGAAGCACAGACAGAAACACATAGCTAGATCGATTTACTTTTCGATGCTGATCCGATACGTACCCTTGACACTATATATAACTCGTCTAGATCGATGCGTTACAAACAGAGGAGCAATTTTAATATAACCGATGTCATATATGTATGCACGGGTATTAAAATATACCATCTAACTAAAAATTAAAAAACTTAATTCAAATCCATTATTTGTGACAAAATAAAAAATAAATATTATTTTGAAAATTTTAAAGTTTTGTTCCTTGTTTTATCCTATTTTATATTGTTCCGATTTTATACACTAAAAACTAATTTTTAGATTGAAAAAAATGTTAAGCCCTCATATCTCCTAAATGGTGGCGAATTGACCTTGCCCTCATATAATATTGTTTACTTGTTTTGATCTCTTGAAACCTTTTTCAGCTTGGACAAAATAAATAAAACACTAAATAACTAAGTCGAGATTTTGATATGTCGGGATTATTAAAGTCGGGATTTTGATGTGTTGGAATTTTGATGTGTCAGCTTGAACATCGGGAATTATGAAAGTCGGGATTTTGTACGCACCCATATTTTTTGCATTAAAAAAATTTTTATTTCAAATAATTCAAAAACGGGCCTGGTACCCAATCCTTGATACATGACTGTAAATTTAGTAGATACAAACTAGACATGTCATTCGTGTTTTACAGCCGCTGCTGCTTCATATACAATCTTTTCTAAATATTGTTTTTTCTTCTTCTCACTCCCTCTCTTTCCTAGTTCATAATTGATCGTCACTAGCTGTTATTTGGTGGATCTCTCCTGGGCATACTTAGGGTTCCGTCCTAGGGCCACTTTTGTTATATTTTTTTGGATATTTGCTCAAAGTGTAACCTATCCATCTCTTTTTTCGGCGTTTGATTTGGATCAATACTGTTTCTTTGCCGGTTAACTTCCATGTTTCCATTATGTTTCCGAGGCATTGTTTCTGTTTCGTGAATCGAACGAACACATTACTAGGCTGTGGAGGGGATCTTTTCTAAATATAAAATACTACTTATAAGTTAAAGAAGCATGTTCAAACCAAAAATTCAGAACATCAGAATTGTTTTTTCTATTCTACTGTTTCGTCAGAGGACTATTCTACGGTCTCGTCAGTTATTGTTTGTTAACGAAATATAAACCAATGTTTTGCTCCAATCCATTTCTTTTTTCAACCCTAATTTTTTCTCCCAATATATTTTTGCATGAAGTATTTTTAAACCAATCAATAAGGAATGTTTTAAATACTTAAAATAAAAATTAGCTCTATACTAGCCTTTAGAATTAGTGATTTCTAGCCTTTTTAGCTACCGGCAGCGCTTAATAAAATATTCCCTCGCCCTTTACAATAGTATTATAAAAGGCGAGGTATTAATAATTATACTTTCATATAAATTGAAAAACATTCATTATGCATAACATATTTTTAATTATTTTATGTGCATAACAATATTTTAACAATATTTAACAATTAAAAAATTGTTAGTTGAAATAATCTCTTATAAATTATTAATTATCAAAATTTCAAAAATATAAAAGGCGTTTTTGTTTTTGATTTTCCTTAATTATTATTAATACCGCATTTCATACAAATACGTCGTTTCAAATGAAACAACATGCTGAAGCGCTATTTTACCTAATCGTAGATATAACATTACTTGAGCACACCAAAAATTTTCTAAACTTCTCATATTACATTTGATCACGTCCATTTGTCTGTAGTTCAATAAAATTATAACAAATTACATACAGATTATAAATAAGTGGATGAAATATCTATATCAATATCTCCAGTAGCAAAATATCCATCAAAAGATTCGTTCAACTTTTACGTATGATTACATATGTAATTTCATTGGAAATAGTATTCTCTTTTATTATTTGAAACAAGAACTCCTTCAAGCAAAGAAAAGTTGGCATTTGAAATGGTAGAAAAAATTTCTACAATTGTTTGGCAGGTACTCGAACCCACTGCAGTAGACCCACTAAATTTTGCTCAAACTTTGGCCATAAAACTAAATATAATGTATAGAATACTAAATTTGTCATTACGTTTGTGACGCAGATAAGGAAGGGGGTAGATATAGAATAAAAGGTATGGATCGGATCAGAATCGAAAAGAAAACCGGGGACACGAAAGGAAATAGGAAAAACACCGTTATATTAAATTTAAAGGTTGAATATTTATTTCATGTTACATTCTTTATTAATTTCGAATATATGTTTTAAAAAATCTTGGGAGTAGAATGGTGGTACTCAAACCGTTTCACAGTTATTCTCGTTTGGACTCAATCCGATTAAAAGCTTCTAGAATTTGAACTCATTATCCGATCCCAACCAGAACCAATCTAGTGGTTTTTTCATTACAAGTAACCTAGAGTTTCAATTTAATCAAAATAATGTCATTCCAGTTATCGTGCCTACGGCCGGACATAACTATATCGACTCAAAAAATGATACGGATCACAAATATATATACTTTTCCATATCTAGCTCGCTTCCTTTAGGTGGTTACAAACACCATAACAAAGTTAATATACCCTTTCCCTATTTCATAGGTTTAGGGTATAAAAAAGACTTTAATGCATTCTTGAATTAAAATTTATATAAAAATTGTATATATAACTTATATTCAAACTAAATCTATAGCAATTACACATATTATAATTATAAACATGAAATTCCGCTGAAAATGAAAAAAGAGTAAAACATAGGCTAATATTATATATTTCTCTAAAAGAAGTCAAGAAGATGATGGAAATAATCAAATTGTACAACGTTAGAAACAACGGAAAAATCTTTGAAATTCCACTCTTTTGTGGTATAGATAGGTGGACCAAAAATATTCAAACAAGTAGACAAACCTTCCCAGATAACGACCACTTAATCTCTGAAGGATTCAAATTAAAAAACTTCTCTCGCAGTATCTTGATGAGCTTCCATTTCGTTTACCATTGTATCAAACTGCTTCTTGTTTGTTTCATCTACGTTAAAAATAATATTATTGATTTCAATTAATAATATGATTTTAATTAAATTCTGTTTATTTTTTCCCTCTTTTTTTCCAGTCACCTAAAGAAGAAAAATAGATAAATCTTATGCTTAATTAGTCATATTTCCTTTAGAGGAAAGATGCATTGTTTGTTTGTTATAAAGAATAGCATATGTCATGCTAATACGTAGGCTTTGCGGTCTGTTTTGTTCAACCCACTTTCAAAACGTTCTATTAATTTATAAGTACTATTTTTTATTTTGTTTATATATTATATATTGTATATTTAAAGTTTTATTTGGTCACTAAGGAGATTTGTCAAGAAAAAATTATTTTGCCAATAATTTTGTTATAATTAAATAGTGTATGACCGGACCGGGGATCAGTGTCGGACCTCCACGGTTAGTAATGCAAATCCTTACCAACTGCACTATTATATCTTATTCGTCATAATGGTATTTCACCATTCTAGTGAAGTGTCGGAGTTATGAATGACGCAAATGTTTTAAACAAATCAGTAGAATACTTAGTTTATTTGAATTAAGTGATTTCGCCCAATACTTCAGATTGTACTTTCTACTATGACCTCTATGTTATAAAAAAAAAAGGTTCTAATAATCAGGGAAGCCCTTGTCAAATCCTTGTAATTTAAAGAACCTAATCCAGGATTTAAGAATAAAAAAAAAATTGTTTAAAAAAACGGCATTTAATATTTGGGACACTTTGGATAATTTCAAGCAATTAAACTTTACTCATCAATTGCCGAGAAGGTATTACTTCATCTTCAGTCATTTTAAAAAACAACTAAATAAAAATACAATAAAAATTTCCTTTCTGCAGTATTAAAAAACCTACCACTTTATAAGTTTATTTACTTTTTTCTTTTTAGCTTACCCTGATATATCTGTTCTGAATATGGAGACTATTGTTAATCATAAAGATAACGAAAAGGTTTTTATAGCAGGATTGAATGACACTGTAAGCGTAAATATATTAATTTTTAATTAATAAAATCTAACATTATATGTTTTATTTTATTTAAAACAAGGAAGTGGACTTTAATCAATTATTGTATAAAGAGATACCAATTGTAAATCAAATTATATGTAAGCGTAAATATGCTTATATACAAATACTAACAAAAACAGTGTTGTGCGCTGGATATGCCAATGAATTTCCGTGTAAAGGTTTGTTTTTAGTTCACATTTTTGCTATTTTTGCAATGTTATATTGAGTCAGTCAAAGCTTCAATCTAAGCATTAGACAGTTTAAGCTAAAAAAAATCATCAATTAATAAAAAAACAATTGAGGTGTCAAGATGTTAAAAAAAAAATTTGACCCGCCCTAAAAGTTGGTCTGAGTAATGTGCAACTAACTTTCCCTATTACTTGATTTGCTCAGTTTTAATTTTGCCACGTAGTTTCATTAGATTTACAGTTATCAAATTGACAACTTTGATTGACAACTCCCCGAAAATGAAGCCTCAACATTTTTAAACTTTATATAACTAACCTTGTGTAATTTTCATCCTCCCAGCTACTATAAGTTTTGAAGCAATTTATATTGGTCCAAAATGGCTGTATAGCAGCTCCCTAAAAATGAAGGCGCAACATTTTGAAACTGCTTATAGGTGCTTGCACTATTATATAACTAACCATGTGTAAATTCCATTCTCCCAGCTGCTATAAGTTTTGAAGAAAATTAATATTAGTTCAAAAAAGTTGTATGGCAGCTTCCGAAGCCCTACTTGAATCAAAAACAATAGGGAACCTACAAATTGTCTAAAAATAACTATGTATTAATTGCTTTTAGTTATTGAGTTATCGTGATAAAAACGACACTAAATCTAGCATGTTTAGATCGATGCGTTACAAACGGAGGCGTAATTTTAATATACTCGTGACCTTATCTATTAGAATGCGAGGGGTATGCAAAATAACAAAATATTATTTAAAAAAGTAAATTATGAGTCCTATGAGCAGTTTTAGTGTAATTTATGAGCTCTCAATTTTGATGTTTACAAATACAATTAATTACAAACGATTTTCTTTAACTACTAAATACATTGTTTAGATTATCGTCTTATTCAATGAGCATGTATTACACTGAATTCACTTTACAACTTTCTAGTTTTGCTTATTTAGTATTTTTCATATCAACTTTGGAATGATATTAACTTTTATGAAGTTATAGATGCTCATTTGTCAACCCTCTAATTCTATGCCACAATATTAAAGATTTTATTAAAAGCTTTTATTTTTAAAATAAACTATATGTCAATTTTGAATTTTAAATAATATTATGTTTATTCTTGTTGTCAAGGTGGTGGTCTGCTTAAGAATAATTTACTGTATGGAATTTCCTCGAAAAAATCAACTTCTGATAGCGATTTCCCTGGACTGTACACTTTAGTACCTTCTTATCAAGATTGGATTGCAAAAGGTTCTGGAAATAAAAACTTTTTAAATACTGCATTAATTTTTTTTTTTTTTATTACAATATATTTTTTAATAAATTAAATTCAATATTAGAAATAATTGAAACTGAAACTATTATGGAAATAGAAAAAAAATAGTTTTTGTTTCAATAGTCAACTATTGAATTTGGTCTAAAATAGAAAAATTATGTGATACTGTAGTAAATAAAACAACAAAACTTAAAATAAATATCATATAATTTAAAATATTCAGAAAACGATGTAGAGTGTAGTAGAGTAGATTGTGTAAACTCTGGGATAATTACTCCGGTTAATTACTTTTAGCAAAATTTTAAATACACGACTTATTAGGCTTTTAGTTATGAAAAAAAGAAAATATAATTTAAAAATCAGCTGTTTGAACTTCCACCAAAAATTAATGCTATATTTTATTCAGACGATGACCATTAAAAATTAACCATGGCCAATTAACTACTTTCTGCGAAATTTCAGACACCCAGATTCATTAGGTATATGGTAATGCTTATTTAAACAAGTGAGGAAACAAATCAAGGGTTTTTAAAAAGCACATTTTCAAAATAATATACTGTTTCTTAATGAGTATTTTATCATTTATTTTTGTAAAAGAATATATATAAAAATAAATGTTAATATTATAATTTATTTATTTCATTAATTTATTAATTATATGCCTAAAAGTGAAATACTTAGAATATAACCCCAATTTTTTGCATTTGCATGATGGATGTGCCCACCCCCTTGAAATATAATGCTGCAGCTGTAAATTTTGTATATTTGTAAAAAAAACTTTGAACAGGTTTTCAAGTTACAGGTGTTTAAAATTAGCAATATTTAAATTTTCGAACCCTTATAGCTCCTAAACAGGGGACGTGACAAACAAATTTTGTTAACTGACTCCTACTAATTTCTGAAAGTCTATATTCTCCCAAAATTTCAACCCTAGCTTGAACCGTTTAGAAAATATGTGGGGCCAAAAATTTTGCAAAAATTGAGTTTTGCTTAATGGTAAATTTTAGTACTGTATGGCTTATATTTTTGTGAAGCCTATAAAAGCAGCCCTCTTATACCATTGAAATTTATTGAAAACTATTTATTGAAATATTTATTGAAAACTATTTACTGAAATTTATTGAAAAACACTTAACAGAACTCCTGTTATAACAAATTTAAAAATAGGGAGGCTGGGGAGGCCCAACTTTGGGATGCTGTAGCTCCGTAACGGTTGGAACTACAGAAAAAAACCCTTCTACTAATTATTTTTTTTGTAATATCTACCCGTGGTTAAAATTTCTTTACTCTATTTCAAACGGAGTAAAAGTTTTGTAAACATACGGACGAACAGAGTAAAGCTATAGGTATAGGCACATTTTTACAAAATTTTTTGAAAATGTGCTAAAAAAGAAGTTGTATGGCAGGTCCTCGAACCGGTGGACCAAAATGGCTGGATTTCAATAGAAATGACGCCTATAGCATAAAAACGAATTTGTGAAAATTTCGAAAATCCCAGCAGACGGACGAACAGACAAACATCCATAGGTAAATCGATTTACTTTTCGATTCTGATCCGATTCATACCTTTGAGTCTATATCTATACTTTTGACCAAACGGGTATAAAATACGTGTATCATCATACGGGTATAAAAATTATATTTTAATACTTCCGGCCACAATCAATGAATATCTGAACAATAAGCGACAACATCAATTTTTTTTATACCAATATTTAGCGGCAAATTTTGTAAATATTTTCAATTGCCTGATATCGTTATAAAACCAAAATTACATTTGACAAAATTTCATTTATCAAATAAATAGTAATGCTCATATTAAACGAGGAAGAGTGTAGTAGAGTAGACTGTGTCAACTCTGGAATACCCGTATGACCGTAACATAAACATTATATCATCCGGTTAATTACTTTTAACAAAATTTCAAACACTCAGCTTTATTAGGTGCAGAGTAATGCTCATATAAAACAAAGAGTTGTATGGCAGCTACTCAAACCCTTTGTAGTAGACCAACCAAATTTTGAACAAATTGACAAATTAACTTTGGCCATACGTACGGACGGACATACATAGCTAAATCGATTCATTTTTTGATTCTGATCCGATAAATACACTTGGGTCTATATCTACCCCCCCTCCCCCCTCCCCCCCCCTCCTTCTCTGCGTCACAAACGTAATGGTAAATTTATTATACCCTTGGACTATATAGTCATACGGGTATAAAAAGAAGTTGTATACTACCAACTCAAACCCGTTGAGCAAACCGTCTGAATTCCAATAGCGAAGAGACGCGTACACAAAGTGTGCGAGCCGTGCGGACATACATAACTAAATATATTTACTTTGTGACTATGATACGATCCATACCTTTCAGTATATTTCCACCCACTCTCCTTCACTTCGGCACAATCGTTATAGCAAATTTTTTTTTTTTACCTTTTGAACAGTAAAAGCAAATTATCAACCTAAAAAAAATTTTGATATTCATCATTATGTACCTATTTATGTAAACTACCGGCGAAGTTTATATCTTGTTGTGGGCATTCTGATTGAACAAAACTCCAAAGGTTTTTAGACAAAATTTGACATTTCGCTCTTGTTGTGTTTTTACACTTACGCCTATAGAATATTTTAAGGTTGACCCTTTCCTAGACCGTCAACAATTGGACGATTATCAATTGATGATTTTTGTTTTTGATTTTGGCGTCATTGTTTACAATAATTTGCATTTGTCATTGACGTTTTGGAAAGGCAAAAATTTTAATTTACTAACAAGAACAAAGCTTATAAAACGAAAATTTTTTTTAATGTATAACATATTGACTATGATTGAGGCGTCAACAAAAAAAAATAAGGTTTTATGATTTATTAGAAAATTGCTAAACTATTTTTTTACTGGTGCTAGTCCAATTCACAACACCCTTTCTGCTTTGTTGTGTGACAACACAACACAATTTCTCTATTCTGATTTACAAAAGAAAACGACTTTTTGGTGTTGGAAAGATGTTGCCTGTCAAAATAGTACTGCCATTGTATTTTAGTACTACAAAACTAAAATTAAATTGATGACAACAATTTTAAGAAATATATTTAAATATAAAAAATGTCAATTGATATTTTGTTTTAAATAATATGTAATTGTATCCATATTATTTTAAAAATACTTTATTGTAGACATTTTAAATTAGTTGAATATTTGAAACCATACCCACAAAATATCCATATATTATTTTCGACAAAGTTTAATACATGAATTCCTGTTTTGATTTTTAATACAAATGGTTAATTTACTTCAGGTAGATAGTTAACTTAGTTAATTTCAAGAATTCACGTCTACTATGATATAAATCAGAGACAGAAACTTTTTTAAAGACAACTAAAATGAGCTCCACTAAAAAAGAGGCGAGATCGTTTTTTTACATGATAGTGGATTTCCGGGAGTAAAATCACGCATTGATGTAAAGCACATTCATGTTCAATCAAAAGCAAGAAATGTTTTACAGCCTAAATGTTATGATTGCAAGTTCTTAATTTTTTTTTAAATTTTGTTTTCATAAGTTTTGTGATCATAAGATGATGATTAAGCATATATGTATAGGTATACTGAACGCAATCCTGATTCTTTTATTTGGAATCAGAATCAGTTTAAAATTCAATTATTGACAAATTATTTAGATAGAGAGGCAAGAAATTGCATAATTTTTAATAATTCTTATGAATATATTAAATATAACAAATTTTAGGTGTCAGCCATTCATGGTATGCATTGGAGCCTTTTTTAATGGCCCCTTAGAGTAGTTCAGATAATCGTCAAAAAGTTGTTAAAAACAATTAAAAGCATGCAAAAACTATATGGTTGAGTGAACTATTTGCATTTTAAAAAGTAAATTTCGTTGCCTTTGTCATAAAATGTAATTTCCCTCATGTAAAAAAATTTTGACCTACCCTTAAAATTGGTCCAACTTTACCAAGTAGCTTTCCTATTACATTACTTGCCATTTTTAATTTTAATCTTGAAGCTACATTTAGTTTCACAGCCGCAATAGATGCACTCGGGTTTCAGCAAACTCTAAGGCAGCTATACTAAGCTTTATTTTAAGAAATCTCAAAATTTCAAAACGAGCTTGTTGTATTACTTTACTTACCTAGTTTTAATTTTAACTTTGGAAGCTCCCCAAAAATTAAGCCTTTCGATATTTCGAAATTCAGACAAGTGCTTGACCATTTTACTCCTTGCAGTGTTATTAACTTTTAAGATATTCATATTGGTTCAAACAAGGGATTTGGCAGCTCCCCGAAGCCTTGGTCCGATTTTAACCAAGAGCAATATAGGGAACCTATATATTGTCTAAAAATTACTTTGCGTGAATTTCTTTTAGCTTTTATCTTGCTGACAAACAGACGTACAGGACACACTCTGCGTGGTCTATTCACTTTTCGATGCTGATCCGGTACGTATTTTTGACACTATATCTAGCTAGTCTAGATCGATAAGTTACAAACAGATGATTAAATTTGAAATACCCATGGCCTTTTTTCTATGCGGGGTATAAAGATAGATATACTTTGACCCAAACAGCCGAGTTTTAATTGGTCTGAAAAATAATCCTTAATTTTTTTAGCTAAAGTGGTTGAATAGAAAAAAAATTAGAGAAAAAAGAAGCTGCTGACCCTTAATATAAAACAAATGAATTGATAAGAATTGAAGCTTTAATTTTGAGCCCGATCATAAACTAGTTGTTATAATTATACAAATCTTTTAAACCAATTTTAATGATTATGCAAATTTGTAATTTGTGTTTTTCCAAGTAAAGTTTATCTATTAAATTTTTTAAAAATTTTGCTACCTTTCTGTTTCACAAACTTGCGACGCCTCCAAGTAAAATTTAATATAAAACGAGGAAGAGTGTAGTAGAGTAGACTGTGTCAACTCTGGGATACCCGTATGACCGTAACATATACATTATATCATTAATTATATCGTTAATTACTTTTGGCTTTATTAAGTGTAGTGGAATACTCATATAAAATAAAGAGTTGTATGGCAGCTACTCGAACCCACTCCACTAGACAAACCAAATTTTGCAGAAACTTTGGGCATAAGATTTAACTACTTTTGTCAAAATTTCAGACACGTAGCTGTAATAGGTACAGAGTAATGCTCATATAAAAAAAGAAGTTGTATGGCAGCTACCCGAACCCATGGACCAAAATGGCTGGATTTAAATATGATAGCCGATGACGGCTATTGCAAAAAAACGAATTTGCACAAGATCATAGCTCCTTTAGTTTTTGAGTTATCGTGCGGACGGACGGACGGACATACATAGCTAAATCGATTTATTTTTCGATTCTGTTCCGATCCATACACTTGAGTCTATATCAACCCCCCCTCCTTCTCTGCGTCACAAACGTAATTTATTATTATAAAGCAAATTTATTATACCCTTTGACTATATCGTCATACGGGTATAATAATATATATTTATATATATATATATATATTTAACTTTGAGCTCACTCAAAAAACTAATGAAAAATTATTATGAATTTGTTTTGATAAAATTTTAGGTTTTTTCAAAAAAATATTTTATTTCACTCTTATTTAGAATTTGTAAAATTTTGTAATAAATCTTTAACATTGTTGTTAAAAAACCAATGAACGATTTTTTGTAGTTTCATACTTTCTTCATTTTCAGTTTTCAAAATTGACAAATAATTGTTTATCTATTTTATTAAATTTCCAGATTTTAATTTGTTTTCTTTTGTTTAAATTTTTTTTTATATTTAATTTTTGCGAAAATGTTTTTTAAAATTTATAAGCAATTGTCAAAAAAACCAAAAAGAACAACAAAAGAGTTGTCCAAAACTAATCTCAAAAAAAATTAGAACAAAAAAGTACAACTTAAGACGTCTAATATAATATTTACGGTTAATAGCACTAAATTTTATAACCAATATTGAACTGATATTAAGTTTAAAAATTGCAGTATAAGTATTGTTAAAAATAATGTAATATCCAAAATAATTGTGTTTCCAAAATTTCTTCCAATCCATTCTTTATAATAAGCTACGTCCGTGTATATTCCAGGATATGCAGGATGTGCGCAACCCTTTCCGAATGAAACAATTCCATATAGAATATCATTTATGATCAAAGGGCCACCAGAATCACCTAAAATATATAAGTAACATTAAAATAACAAAATAAATTTAAACGAGGAAGAGTGTAGTAGAGTAGACTGTGTCAACTCTGGGATACCCGTATGACCGTAACATATACATTATATCATCCGGTTAATTTCTTTTGGCAAAATTTCAAACATTCAGCTTAATTAGGTGTAGAGTAATGCTCATATAAAAGAAGAAGTTGTATGGCAGCTACTCGAAACCTCTGCAGTAGACAAACCAAATTTTGCAGTAACTTTGGCCATTACACTAAACTATTTTTGGCAAAATTTCAGACACCCAGCTTTAATAGGTATAGAGTAATGCTCATATAAAAGAAGGAGTTGTATGGCAGCTACTCGAACTCACAGCAACAGACCAACCAAATTTTGCAGAAACTTTGGCCATAAAACTAAACTACTTTTGGCAAAATTTCAGACACGTAGGTGAAATAGGTATAGAGAAATACTCATATAAAAAAAGAAGTTGTATGGCAGCCACCCGAACCCATGCACCAAAATGGCTGGATTTGAATAGCGATGACGGCTATTGCAAAAAAACGAATTTGCGAAAATTTCAAGATCCTAGCTCCTTTAGTTTTTGAGTTATCGTGCGGACGGACGGACGGACGGACAGACGGACGGACATACATAGCTAAATCGATTTTTTTTTCGATTCTGATCCGATCCATACACTTTAGTCTATATCTACCCCCCCTCCTTCTCTGCGTTACAAACGTAATGGCAAATTTATTATACCCTTTGACTATATAGTCATACGGGTATAAAAATAAGTTTTCTAAAGCTGGTGTATAAACACAACTAGAATTTTGTACACGCTAGAACTGTTTAAAAAATTAATTTCCAACTTCTTATAATATTTTCAAAAAATTTTGAAAAATTGTGCGTTTATAATTTCACGATTTCCGTTTGTTCGTATATATGTTTACAAAACTTTTACTCTGTTCGAAAGAGAAAGACATTTTATCTACCACGTGATAAAAAAATAATTTTTTACATTTTATTAAGTCTTGCGAGTCATGGGAAAGACAATCGAACCATACCTATTCAATTTAACACAAGTTTCAGGAACGTAACGAATACAGGACAGAACACCATTGTACCAAATTTGAAGTTCCTATCTCCATAAATTTCGAAAATATTTTTGTTAAATCTTGGGAGCTGTGTTGGAGTTACTAAAATTACTATTCCATTTGCTTCCTAAAATATGGGACAAGATGGAAAAAAAACAGAATACCTTTGTACCAAGTTTTTAACCTATTCATTTTGATGAAACCATGCGCCATCTTAAGAATCATAAATCAGTCTAACATTTTTCCCAGAAGAAGATGTAAAAACCTTTGGAACTTTTGTAAAGCAGATATCCGGGCCGGGTCCTATGACTATATTTATACAAGATAGGTAAGCAAACTCAAAGAGATTTACTCTTTTAGATCGAATAATCATCCATACATTATATTCATCAAGTAGCTTAATACAAGTCTTATAGTTAAGGAAACTGTTAGAAATCAATAGATCTGTGGAGGTTGATTAAAGGAGTACCGTTAGTTAACTAAATTGATGGCATATGATTTATTAAAAATTGAGAAAATATTTTTGGCGCATTTTCAAAAAAATGTTATTGACCTCTCAGTTTATGAGATCCATATAAAAAATTATCATGTAAGAAATGTCATTTTCCGTTAATAAGCTGCAAATAGCCGTTAAAAGAAGCTAAAACTCAAAATAATGTACTTAGGTTAATCAGGTCATAGCAAATTACAATATTACAATACAAAAAAGAAAATACCTTGACATGAATCTTTTCCTCCACCTCCAGCACATATCATTGAACCTGTTACGATCATGTAAGCTGAAGCATATGCTCGTTTACACGACATCCTATTGATTATATTTACATTTGCAGTGAGTAATATTCGGCTTGAATCCGACTGTTAACAAATTGAATATTAAAAAAAAAAAATATAGATATTATAGTTTGTTTTACTTTTTCAGTTCTACCCCATCCTGCTACTCTAGCTACTTGTCCATCATAATAGTCAGATTCATTAGCACATGGAATGATTTTAACATTTTCGATAACTAAAAAAGAATATTTTTTTTTAAAAATAATTAATTATGAAAAAAATCTATGTTCATTTTTAAAATGTACATTTTGTCTACAACTGTTTCTCTAGTAAAAATGAACTATTGGTTTTAGAAAAATTTTTCTTTGATTTTAATACAAATCAATTAAACAAGGGCAGCTTTCCGAACCACTACTTTCACTCCTCTCAAATTTAAAAAAACACACTTGTACCAAATTTCAAGATTTTATATTGTATCAATTTCGAAGATATGCTTAGCAGGTCTTGCGAGGCGTGTGTTTTGGTAAGATACCCCAACAACACCTCCAAATTATCCTAAATTTGCAAGGGACACAAAGAAATTAACACTCTTGTACTAATTTTGACGGTTCAATTTTTATTAGTTTCAGAATTAGGTTCGTTTGACTTTAGTAAAATCGAAAGCTTTCAGAACCTGAATCAATGCTCCGATTTCGTCCTTGTGCAATCCCCACCTTCTTTTAATAGTGGTTATTAACTTTTTGTATACAATTTATTTGGATAGTTCGATCGAAAGCTTACAGAATCCGAACTCATGAGTGGATTTCTCTCATTTGCAGTATCCGTATTTTCCGTCATCAATTTTTATTAAGAAATCATAAGTTTTTTTTTCTTTTTTTTTCTATTTTTATTTATTTCCCAAATTGCGAAAGGCCAATAACGACTATGAAATGTCCCTCTGCAAGAGTTTAGTGTCCAAGTTATAAAGGGTTCAATTGTAAAAATTATTATATTATTAATATATGTATAAGTTTTGCAGTGACGGTCAACTAATTTTTGCTTCGCTTTTTGTTTATTTTCTATTTTTAAACATAACAAAAAAAAATAAAAAAAAATGTTTACAACTTACGAGTAAGATTAAACGGTTCCGTTAAAAACATGAGAGCTATATCATTTTCAAATGTACCTGGTCCATATTTCCTATGTGCGACAATTGATTTTATATTTCTTTGATGAGCACCTTCTAACCTAAATCTATCTGTTATACCCATAACAGCTATAATATTGTACGGTTTTAATCGACGATTTCGCCTAAAACCAAAAAATAACACGTTATTTATTTAAAAAAACATTAATTCCTTCATGATGTTCTGTTCTATTAAAACAAAATATAAAAAAAAAAAATCGTCCACCTTAAAAATCGGGTCAGTTAATGTCCAACTTTGCCAAGTGTCCCATTACTTTATTTTTCCATTTTTAATGTTAACTTCGTAGCTTCATTAGATTCATAATTATCGGATTGACAACTTTGTAAGCCCCGAAAATATAGCTGTAACATTTTAAAACTTCATATAGTGGCTTTTCCTATTATATAATTGATCGTGTGTAATTATCATTCTCCCAATATTATAAGTTTTGAAGAAACTCATATTAGTTCAAAAAAGTTGTATGGTAGCTCCCCGAAGTTTTGATCCCATTATAACCAAAAACAATAAGGAACCTAGAAATTTCCAAAAATCTCGTTTAATTTTAAAATCCTAGAGTTATTGTGCTGACAGACAGACGAACGGACACAATCTGTCATATCAATTTACTTTTCGATACTGATCCGATCCATATCTTTGAAACTATATCTACAATGTCTAGATCAATGCGTTTCAAACAGAAAACTAATTTTAATGTGCCCCGTGACCTTATTTCTATGCATGGGTATAATATAATATTTTAGCTTAGTTTAATTTTTTGTAATATATATTAAATCATTAGTTCTTTTTGATCTCGTTCTCAGCTCGTTAAACTTACTTAGAACTTACATAAAAGTGCAATGAGCAGCTGTTATTACTTTATTGGGACCAATTAATGATCCACCACAAAAATGGCCATTTCCAAAACCCTCTTTTTCCATTGGTTTATATCTAATAGATACAATATGTTCATTTCCTTTAATTTCAGCAGGATTTCCATTTATTATTCTTGGTTCAAAATAAGGGTATAATTTATTGAATTCTTTAGTTTTATGCTTGTGTATAGAATTTTCGAAACTTTCTTCTGTAGCTAACACTTCTAAAGTGCCGGAAATAATATTAATATTATAGAATATAAGTAACAGAAAAATTTCTAATCTGAAATATTTTAAAATTATGACAAATTTCATTTTAAATAAAACTTTGAAAATTAAACAAAAGATTATAAAAGAAAAAAAAAATTTGATAGTTTTTAATTTCAAATTAGAAATTTTACAAAAAATTTCAAAAAATGTACCGAAAAATGTAATGAACAGCGTAACATGTAAGGTTCATGTTCGCGTAATAAATTGTTTTCGTGTGTGCTAATGTTTTTGTGTTACGCGTAGCATGTTCGTAAAAATTTAAAAATGTTAAATTCGGACAAATTTGCTAGCATCGCTTGTGTGGCAATTCAAATATTCAAATTCAAATATATATGGCAATTCTTTGACGTAATATTTGAATTTTTGATATAAAATTTCTTCATTCAAAAAGTAAATTTTGAACACGAAACATCTCCGGTAAAAAATGTAAGTAATAGCATAAAGTAAAGATAATAGGAAGAGGGACTACTTAAATATTTTTGAAAAAATAAAAAAGTTAAAATAAATAATAAACACGAAATTAAAATAAACTAGTTTAAACCGTAAAACTCAATTATTCATAAGTTAAATTGTTAATGAATATATTTAATATTCAAGAAAAAACTTTTTACTATATTAATATAAAATAGTCATGAACAAAGATTTATATTATCATTTAATAGATATATTCTTTGATTATGAATGTACGTGTTTTATTTTTATTTGAGATTTCCTAATCAAATTTAGAAGATAATCATTACTTGCATTCTGATCACTCTGCTGTCATACTATAGTTGAATGAAAAAATAACTAGAAAACTTAATAAGCCCACAGTGACAAATGGTTCCACAGATTGGTTAAGCTTTAAGTATGAAATCACAAATAATATTAATTTAAACATAAATCAAATGAACAATTAGATTTGGAACTAGAAATCTTTATTAATATAATTCAAAAAGCTGCTTGGAATAACACAAAAATAATTGAGTATCGTCAGCAGCAAATTATTATCCTTGAGATATAACTAATTTAATAAAATGAAAAAGAAAGGCTAGACGTAGATGGTAATAATCAAGTTACCCTGATGATAAGAAGATTTTAAAATAAAACATATTCACACCAAACGATATAAATTCAGATCTTTGTTTAGTGGAGAATTTTACAATAGAAGAGAACAATATTAATCAATTTACACAAGAAGAAATCAAAACTTTAAAGTTAAGAACAGCTCCAAGTTTTGATCTTATTACAGCTCAGATTATAAAAGAGCTTCTACAAAAAGCTTTAAAATTTTTAGAAAAATCATAAATGCAATTATTAAAACTAAAGTATGTTCTAACCACTTGGAAATTAGCAGAGGTTATTATGAAAGCAAAGCCAGGGAAGCTATTAAATGAGGCAAACTCTTATAGGCCAATATCTCTGCTACCAATTATGTCAAAACTTTATGAAAAATTGTTGTTTGAAAGGCTGAATCCAATCATACAAAATAATAATTTAGTTCCAAACCATCAAATTGACCAAGTACATAGAATAACAAATATTATAGAAAAAGCGTTTAAAGAAAAACAAATATGCTCTACAATATTTCTAGACGTAACACAAGCGTTTGACAAAGTTTGGCATGCAGGATTAATATTTAAATTTAGGAGATTGATACCGTTACAATATGTAGAGATACTCGAATCATATATTTGTCTGATAGATTATTTAGAATTAAACAAGATGAAGAGTACTCTACATTAAGAGGAATAAAAGCAGATGTGCCTCAAGTATTTGAGGTCCTATTTTGTACTTGCTTTATACAAGTGACCTAACAGAAGTAGAAAAAGTAACAGTAGCAACATTTGCAGACGATACAGCAATATTAGCAGTAGGATTGAATATTGACGAAGTTACAGGAAAATTACAGAATACAATGGAAAATATATGTATTTGAACTAACAAATGGAAAATAAAATCTGTTCATGTTAATTTTATAAATAGAAATATAAGAAACTCACCTAAAATAAATTTAAATGGTGTATTTGTATCAATCGCATATTCAGCAAAATACCTAGGAATGACACTGGATGTCAAGCTAAGGTGGAATGAACATGCTAAGAAGAAAAAACTAAAACTTGAAAATTAATATAGAGAAAATTACTAGCTCCTAAGGCGTAATCTAAATTAACAATATATAATTAAGTGTTAATTTACAATCAAGTAATTAAACCTATATGGTTATATGGCATTCAACTTTAATATAGTATAAAGTAATGATTTCCTTAGGGAAAGTACACAAAACCTATACTCAAACCGAAGATAGCAAAAAATTAAGAGTTAGTCAGTTCGACTAGTTTTAATAAGGGAAAGGTGTGCTTTAGCTCGGTAGCAAAAAAAAAAATAAAATAAATTTTGGGCAAAATTTCAGACACCCAGCTTTAATAGGTATAGACTATAGAGTAATGCTCATATAAGAGAAAAAGTTGTATGGCAGCTACTCGAACCAACTGCACTACCCCAACTAAATTTCGCACAAGCTTTGGACATAAACCTAAACTACTTTTGCCAAAATTACAGAATCGTAGCACTTTTACTTTTTGATTTATCGTGAGAATGGACGAACGGACACACATAGCTAGATCGATTTACTTGTCGATTCTGATCCGATCCATACCTTCGAGTCTATATCTACTAAACCTAATGGCAAATCTAGTTTATCCTTTTGACCTATAGTAATACGTGTATAAAAATACTTATATTTAAATTATATAATATCCAGTTGAGCGTTTTTCCGCCCTTCAAAGGTTTTTTAATTGCTGTCGATGTTATTGAAAAAAATTAAAACAAAAGTTACACTTTGTAAATTGTACCGCAATAAATTAACGAAAATCGAAGGATTTTCTGATTTTTTTTTAAATTGATAATCATCCCAATATGGGTTAACAAATTTTAAGTCTAATAGAGTTTAGTTAATAGAGTGAACTGCATAACAGCAACACGTATACAAAATTTGCAGGCAAGCTATCAAACCTTTTTTTTTTATTTTGCAAAGAAGTTTGAAAACTACTCCAAATTTAAGTCCAGAAAACTCCCCAAAAATCTTTACATACAAATTTTTATGATAATTGGTTGAGTAAATTTGGAGCCTATACGCTATAAAAAATAAACAAACGTTCGCTTTTATACTAATGTGTATAGAATATAAAATATAAATTTAAATTTTGACAAATTGCACGCTCCCGGGCAACGCCTGGTAAATCTGCTAGTCTAATATATAAAAATGAAAATTATTCGTTTCTTTGTTTGTTTGTTCAGGGTTTACGTTTCAATTTGGTGGCAAACGGATCAGTTGTTTTCACGTGAATCTTGGACAAACAAACAAATTTTCTTCTTTATATATTAGATTATAATAATTATAATATCTAATAGCTGACTTTATATTATGGTTCTGTTAAAATATTAATTATTATAATATTTTGGTATAATTAGAAAATACGAGGAAATATTATTATCGTCAACATGGCGAAAAGTACACATACCGTTACGTATTTGGTATAATTTTTTTTTGTTGTTGTTGTTGTTTTAGACGGGGGGGAAATCAAGTCTCCCTTACACCTAGGCGTTGCGGCCCGTTGTGCACCCCTCATAAATAACTTTCTATTTATTTATAACTACTATATTATTTATTTTGTTTATATTATATATTTGTATATTTATATTATATTTGGTCACCATGGGGATTCGTAAAGAAAAATTATTTTTCAATAATTTTTTTTTTTTTTTTAATTAAATATTGTATGACCTGACCGGGAATCGAACCCGGACCCCCTCGGTTAATATGCCAAATGCTTACCTACTGCACCACCGAGGCTCCTAATTTTTTTTTAATCATAAGAAAAAAGCTTATTTAACATCATCACCATATTTACTTACACATATGTATGTTATGCATATGCACCTATTTATAATTATAAAATTTCGAATTTTTAAATTCAGTTGGGGTATGTTCTACATGAAAAACATGCACCTACATATTCTTGAAAAATGTAGGTGCATTTTATTGTATTTTTTTTTTTTATATTATTTTTTTATTGTATTTCTTTTAAATTTTTTTTTTTTTATTTTTTTTTTCATATTTCTTTCTCTCTATCGCATTTTATCTTACTTCACGAACTTTTACTTTATTTAATTTTGTAGTTCAATTTTTTCTTTTTTCTAAATTATTTTGCAGTAGATACACAATGAATTGTCCATTTAATATTTTTCTGTTATCTGTTATATGTTATCTGTTACCTATTAGTAAATTTTTTTTTTAAAACAGTTGATGGAAAGACTAAAGAAAAAAAAAAAAAATTACATGGAGCTTTATTTTATTTTTCTCATGAATGGTGAGAGATGATGGAACTTAAAAAAAGCAAATACCGTTAGGTGAGGAAAAACAAAATAAAAAGGAATAAAAAGTTCTGTTAAATAAAGAAATTTTTTTCATTTCATTTTTTTTTTTTTGTAGGTACACATTAAAGTTTATGTTGTTATTGGTGGTGTACAAATCAGACTTTTTTTTTTTTTAATTTCATAGTATTTGTATTTGTTTCTGTATTTGTATATAATATATAAAATAACCATTATAGGTTTATATTATATTTTATTTATACTAATTTTGTTGTTTGTGTCACTATTTACAAAACAAAAAAAAAAAAAAATATATAAAACTTATTTGAATTTCTCTCTTTTTTAATTCAAAAATTTTCAGTATGAAAGAAAGAGATAAAAAACACGTGTACAGGCGGAGTCAAAATATACAATTAAAAAAAAATAAAAATAAATTTTATTTTTTTGATTGCGTGCTAAAGTTAGATCATTGTTTACATTTGTTAACGGTACAGGTATTATACATAAGTATACAATATTTTGTTTAACTAATATAATTAATTATTAGTTGCTATTATTTTATTTATACATATAGGATATAGGTATACGTAGGTATTTAAATATTTTTTTTTTTTATTTTTATCTAAAATAGGGATAAAAGAATAAAAAAAACAATAACAAAAATGGATAGGTAGTAGGTACCCTATATAGCGCCACAAAATTATTACTCTCTGACGTATGTAACTACATACATATTATGTATGTATATTAAATAGTTTTTCTAATCTTATAATTTATAAATAAACACGAATAAAAATAACAAATTTCAAGAAAAGTTCATTATATCTACATACATAGGTATATGTAATATTTATAGGTTATATTTATAACTAGATAGGTAAATATGTAAGTAGGTATATGTATATAATTTTTTATGGCTGAATAATTATATTGGGATAGCCCGGAAATTATAAGCTCTACTTTCATAAGTGATATTTCAATTTAAAAGTTGAGATGACCAAGGGACTTAAAAATTATAATCGTGTCTGTGTTCCGGGGTCAGACAAATTATAACTGTGTGCCTCAAAAGCCAATATTTTTGGGGATCAGTTTACCGATTTATAACTTTACGAATGATCACACAGTAAGGAAGGTAAGGTACCTACATTCTAAAAATATAATCTCACTACAAATAATGAAATATCTTTAATTTATGTCTGACAAAATAAGTCTGAACTAAGTGCCACCAACTAACAGTAGGTACTTGTACAGTATACATGAAAAAGAATAAAATGAGATAAGAAAATATAAATGATTTTTTTTTTTTTTTTTAAATTTTAGAAAAGGAAAACCACATTATATGGGAGGGTTAGCAAGCAGGTAGACATTGTAAAAATAAATTATAAAAGTAATCGAGACACATACCTACACCAGCCCAATAGCAGTAAAATATATATATATAGGTATAGGTATATTATATATACATTTTTCGTTAAAAAAAACGTATATAAAAAATTTTTAAAAATAAAGAAAAATTAAATAAATTCAACTAAATTAATGTAATATTAAAGGTGTATAAAAATAAAAATAACACAAAGTGTAATAAAAAAAAATTAATACATGCGCTCTCAATTTTTAATTTTAATGTAAATTCTATTTTTTTTTTTTTTTTTATTTTTTTTACGTGATTCCAGAAAAAAAAAGAAAAGAAATCTTAAAAAGAATAAATAAAAAACTAACAAAAAGTGCTTTAAAATCTATTAAAATTAAGACTTATTTTTTTAAATAAATAAAAAATGTATACAAGTGTAAAGGTACTTGAATTCTTTCATATGACGCTTTTTGTAAAGTTCAAACAATTTTAAAATTGAGCTAACAAAGATTAGTAAAAAGCTAATCACAATTTTTAATTATATTTAAACGAGGATTAGTGTGGTAGAGTTGCATGACTATGTCATATGACCGTGACAGATCGACATTATATTATCCGTTTAGAAATTCATATATCATGCAAAAGAAAATATACATAACTTGAAAGCTTTGGCCATTAAAGTTAACTTCTATTGACAAAATTTCAGACATCAAGCTTAATTAGGTGTAGAGTAATGTTCATACAAAAGATGAAGTTTTATGGCAACCACTCGAACAAACTGCAGTACCCCAACTAAATTTTGCATAAGGCTTGGCCATAGAACTAAACTATTTTTGGCAAAATTTCAGACACCCAGGTTCATTGGGTATAGAATAATGCTTATATAAAAGGCTAACGGTGGTACAAAATACAGCTGTGGTGCAAAAGGTTCGAAAAGAGGCTGCCATACAATTTATATTTTCTTTTAATTAATTATCCGGTTGGTATAATGTTTATATTAAGATCTTGCGGATATCCTACAAGTGACACAGTCTATACTACACTCTACCTCGTTTTAATTTAATATTAAAACAAGTGATGAAAAAAACCAAGAGTTCTTAAAAAGAACATTTTCAAAATTATATAATGTTTCTTACTGAGTATTTTATCATTAATTTTTATAGAATACATAATATATATAAAAATAAATGATAATATTATAATTTAGTTATTTTATCAATTTATTAAATATGACTAATAGTGAAATCAATACTTAGAATATAATCCCAATGCACGCAAAGAAACCTATTAAAAAGTGCAAACTATAATGTTGGAGCTTCAATGTTAACGTTTAATTTTGGAAAAACATACACTGGTGAATAAGTTATTGTTTTATAAAAACATAAAAGTTTTAATTTTTAAGACTTAGTAGCCCTTCAAAGGGGAAGGTTCCCAAATTTTTGCTAAGCAAACTTTGATGATTCTCAGAAATCTGCTAATCCCTTTCCTATCTTCACCTTTCCATTTTTTTAGGTTCTAGGAAATCAATTTTGAAATTTCACATCTAATTTTACTATCTAAGCAAAAATGATTAAAACTAAGAGACAATTTCTTCAATTTAAAGAACTCCTTTTAAATTTAAGAAAAAGCTTTAACAAATGTTAAAATAGAATGCTGCAGCTTTCAATTTTGAATATTACTAAAAAAAATTTTGAACTGGTATTCAAGTTACAGGTGTTTAAAATTAGCTAAATTTCAATTTTCGAGCCCTTATAGCTCGTAAATAGAGGGCTTGACAAAAATATTTTATTAACCGACTCCTACTAATTTTCTAACTTCACTCAAAATTTCCAAAAAAGGATCTAACTTCACTGAAAATTTCAAGACTCTAACTTAAACCATTTAGAAGATATGTGTGGCCAAAAATTTTGCAAAAATTGAGTTTTGCATAATGGTAAATTTTAGTATCGTATGGCAACCCTAAAAATTTGCCTTTTAAAGTTTATAAAACCAGCTATCTTTTGCCGTTTTCAGATTGAAAATACACCTAAAAGAACGCTTGTTATAACAATTTAAAAATAGGGCTTTTTCCAATTTTGGTGAGCTGTAGCTCCATAACGGGTCGGGCTACAGAAAAAAGTTCTTCTACGATTTTTTTTTCAAATACCTATCCGTGGTTAAAATTCTTAACTCGATTTCAAATGGTGTAAAAGTTTTGTAAACATACGGACGGACGGACAGAGTGAAGCTATTTATATAGGCACATTTTTACCAAATTTTTTGAAAATGTGCTAAAAATTACAACACTAACTAGGTTTCAAAACTATGTCTATGACGTTATGATTATTACTAGTCATAAATTTTAATCGTGATCAAAACTCAATTCTGATTACAATAGGGTTTTTCTTAAAAATATTTCAAAATTGTAAATGTGACAGATTTAGAAATACAATGATAGTGTGATATTTCAGTTAGAGTTATTTTGTCTCTATATGATTTATGAATATAAAATTATTACTTAACATTTCAAAATAAATTTCAGTAAATTTTAAGAGTCAAAAATTTTTAGGAACCTCTGAACTTTGCGAATGATATAACAATTATAGTAACAGTGATTTGAAAAATGAAAATCACTATTTTTTTGCAACCTTAGAATATGCAATATGAAATATACAATATTATTAAATCATAATATTGATATAAATATAAATTTAGAATCACTCTATACATTCGTCTAGGATGTCTATCCCTTTAATTTTTTAAACTGAACAACCAAAGAAAAAAGTTAACAAAAACGAAAACATATTGAGCATAAATTATTTTAAAGTACCAAAGCAAATTTACATTAAAATGTTAAAAAATTGTTTTAGATAAAATAGTTAACCCTTATTTTGGAAACCTTAAAAAAAAAAACAAAAACAAAAAATAATTTTTAAAATCTAAAAATTTATTTTAATTGAAATATGTTTTTCCTCAACTTGGACTACAATTTTCTATCATATAAGTTAAATGTTGGCCTTTTCAAAACTTAAATATATTAAAATTACATGAAAAACGAGGAAGAGTGTAGTAGTGTAGACTGTTTCAACTGCGATATACCCGTATGAAAATTCCTATATTATTCAAAATAAAATGTTAGTTGATAGGCAGCTCTTCGGACTTCTTCTACTACATCAACTTTATTTTATTTAGACGTTGGCCACTAAAGTTGTTGTTGTACGATTGACAAAATTTCAGACATTTACCTTCCTACCTAAATAAAATAATGCTCATATAAAAGATGACGTTGTATGGCAACTATTTGAACCCATTGCACTACCCCAACTAAATTTTGCACAAACTTTGGCAATAAAACTAAACTATTTTTCTCAAAATTTCAGAAACCCAGTTTCAATAGGTAACGAGTAAAGCTCATATAAAAAAAGAAGTTACATGACAGATACTCGATTTCAAAAGCGACGACAGCTATTGCATAAGAACGAATTTTTGAAATTTTAAAATCCTAGCTTCTTTATTTTTTGAGTTACCCACGAACGGAAATATAAATATATCTAGATCGATTTACTTTTCGATTCTGATCCGAACCATACCTTTGAGTCCCCCCTCCTTCTCTGCGTCAGGTATTAACGTAATGACAAATTTGGTATACCCTTTGAACCTATAGTCATACGTACATAAATGTATAACGAGATAATGATAATGATCATTGACTAGTATAATATGAATGTTTATATCTTACAAACAATTAAGCAATATTAAATTAAAAATGCACAATTAAAATATTGAAGTTACCTGCTAGAATATTTAATTAAATCATTGTTTATTGGCAAAACTATAAAACGTGAGATTTACTTTATGAGACTTTATTGTAGTGTTTCTGCACTACATAATCTAATTATTTTCAAACATAAATTATGGGTATAGAATAAATTATTGTAGCTATAATACTTCAATTATACTTCAAAGAATTTATGAAGTAGAACGATTTGAATTGCAGAATTGTAAAAAGCTCAAATTTCAACTCAATTCATCGCCCAACCCAAATTTTGAGGCAAATATTTAATCCGCTGAAATATTGAGTTCCCTAATACTTTTAATTAAGGACTTCCGCTTACATGTTGAGCGGACTCAAGTGTGAATATACACTCAATATTGGATTTGTGCGATGAATTGAACCCGATTTAAATAAATATTTAAATTTTGCAACTATAATATATTTTATTTATTAAGACTGGATTTATTTTACAATTAGAAGTTCATGCTAAGAATAGTGTCAAATATAAACCTTATTGATTTTTAAAACAAAAATACTTAGCCTACTTATCAACTATATACACTAAACTATATCGCTTTAACGATCGCATTATCGGAGCTGTAAAAACTTTTTAGAAATGTCGGGTACAACTTATCAAATTTTTGTTCAAAAGTGTTAATATTATTAATTATACCATACAATTTTTTAGTGTAAAATTTTGTTGTAGTAGTAGTACAATATTTAGCCTCAAAGAAGTACACTACGAAAAATTTTTTTAAAAAGACTTAAGTGGTTTTTTTGTTATATATTAAATGATGAGTATAATAGAAGAATATATAAATTTGTTTTATTGATTATTTTATATTAATTTTTTTTTAGTACATTTTCAAAAAATTTTGTAAAAATGTACCTATATAGTTTCACTCTGTCCGTCCGTCCGTTCGTCCCTTTTTACGTACGATTGACAAAAAAATATCAGCAACGGGTAGGGATTGCAATAAAAATAATTTAATGTTAAAACTTTTTTCTATTACTCCTCCCGTTACGGAGCTACATCCTCAAAGTCGGAAAAAGCCCTATATTTAAATAGTTATAACAAGAGTTCTATAAGGTATATTTTCAACCTGAAAACGGTAAAAGACGGCTGCTTTTATAAGCTTTACGAACTTTTAAAAGCCAAATGTATAGGGTTACCATTCGGTATTAAAATTTACCGTTATCTAATACTAAGTTTTGCAAAATTTTTGGCTCTTCATAACTTCTGAACGGCTCAATCTAGAAACTTGAAATTTTAGGAGAAGCTAGATCCTTAGAGATAAGTAGGAGTTAGTTAAGAATTTTTTTTTGTTACGTCCCCTGTTTAGGACTTGTAAGGGGTCCAAAACCTTAAATTTTGCTATAAATTTAGCTTTTAAACACCTATAGCTTGAACACCTGTCAATATTTTTTTTTATTTATATACAAAATTGAAAGCTCCAAAACAGAAGTTTCAACCAGTGTCAAAGGTTTTTCTTAATTTTAACTTTGTCCGTCCGTCTGTCTGTCCGTCTGTCTGTCCGTCTGTCTGTCCGTATGTTTACACAAAGTTTTACACCGTTTGAAATAGAGAGAAGAAATTTTAACTACGAGTAGGTATTGAAAAAAAAATAATTTCATGGAAGAACTTTTTTCTGTAGCCCCACCCGTTACGAAGTTACAGCCCCTCAAATTTGGAAGAAACCTTTTATTTAAAACGTTATAACAAAAGTTCTATGAGGTATTTTTTCAATCTGAAGACGTCGAAAGATAGCTGCTTTTATAAGCTTTACAAACTGTTAAAAAACTTATTCATTGGGTTGCCATCGGTACTAAAATTTACCATTATCCAAAACTCAATTTTTGCAATATTTTTGGCCCCACATAACTTTTGAACGGCTCAAGCTAGAAACTTGAAATTTTGGTAGATGTTAGATCCTCAGAAATTAGTAGGAGTCGGTTAAGAAATTTTAAGAGCTGTAAGGGGTCCAAAATTGAAATTTGGCTTTTTTTAAGCACCTGTAACTTGAATACCTGTTCAAATTTTTTTCTATTAATATACAAAATTTAAAGATCCAACATTATATTTTAACATATGTTAAGTGTTTTTCTTAAATTCAAAAGCGGTTCTTTAAATGGAAGAAAGCGTCTCTCAGTTTTATCCATTTTTGCTTACATAGTAAAATTCTAAGTAAAATTCCAAATTTTTGTTTAATTCCTAGAACCTAAAAAAATGGAGGGAGGGAGGAGGTGGTGAGTGAGATTAGATCCTTGAGAAATTTGGTAACCTTCCCCATTGAAGAGCTATTAGGACTTAAAAATTAAAAATTTACTATTTTTACAAGTAAGCAGTGACTTATTTCCCCATAGTATATATTTCCAAAATTAAACTGAGTTTTTAACACAAAATAACTTTGAAAATGTGCTTTTTTGACAACCCTTGGTTTTTTTCATCACTAGTTTTTATTTAAAAGTATAACAAATTAATTTCTTGTTATTTATTTTTGCGCTCAATTCATAATTTAACTCCACTTGAGGTATGAGCATATGCTGCGCTCAAATTATAAGCGAAATCAAAATTTAAATTGAGCGATGAGTTGAGTACAACACAAATTAACTTAAAATCAAAAAAAAAAATTATTTATTTATTATTTATAATTTTTACAAATTAATTTGTATAAATAAAAAGTTGAATCGTTGATTTGAGTTATTTTAAAACGCACTCAACTCAAGTTTTAAACTTACTTAAATGATAAATTCACTAACAAATTATGAGGAGAATCAAAATTTAATTTGAGCGAATTTGCTAAATGAGTATTTTGATTTACAACTCTAATTAGAAGCACCAACAAAAGTCTATAATACGCATACTTTGATTCTTTGACAGATTTTAAAGTCGCTTCAATATTTTATAATTAATTTTTAGAAATTAATATTTTGAGATCTATCTGATAGTTTAAACTTAAAAAATATTGATTGATAGTGCTCAATTGCGCAGGAGTGATTACAATGGGATGTATATAAAATAGAATTTTCATATGCGCTGATAAATAAAAAATGAGTAATTGAAAAAATTAATGGTTTTTAAGAAATCATATTTATCACATAAATTAAACATGTTTCGCATAATTAAAATAAAGTACTAATTCGAACACAATCAATAACTAAAATTTCAAGCGCTGGACGATGCTAAACTAACGTTATTGTGTCAATTTGTTTGCTGATTGAAAAACTAACTAACCGGAACTCTTTTTTTTTTTGTGAGTAATAAAAATTATTTTTATTACCATTGCATGCATCTGTTAGTTTACTATAAGTAATAAAACTTTAAAATATCTTTTGACAAACTGTCTAACGTCTTAAATTTCCAGTATCTTTATTGAAGAAGTAAGACAAGAAGTCAAATGATATTTTGTACAATTAATAAATCAATTTTCTTATTCTATGCATGTATACTGTATGGTAAGTTGTAATAATAATTATGACAGCCTACAGAAGGCTGGAAAGGACCAGAAAAGGCTTTATCCATAAAATATTAAACAATTTAACATAAAAGTGTGATATTCATCCTAGCATTAAACAGTTGTTAGTTCTTTAAATGAATTCATTTTAAGAATTTAATAATTTAAGAATTAAGAATTAAATTAAAAAAACATTGAAAATTGTCAGCAATCTCTATAGCCGCCGGTTACCTTTTATGCAAATCAAAATTCAACATTTTCTATTTCATGTAGTCATAGCTCTGATTATTCTTTTCTTTTTTGTCTTATTCAACTTAATATTAGACTCACCTCACTGATATGAAGTTCCAATGGGTTGAAAGTTGGTATTGATACAGGTATATATGTAAAGAAAAGCTTATATGAGCTTGTATATAAATATAAGCTTGGTGATTGAGTATAGCAGATTGATGTGGTGAGAACATGACCTATTTAACCAACTGAGTACTTACATTTAACAATTTGTAAATATACATTTGATAGTAAAATATTTATCGAGTGTTTTGTAATTTCTGCTGGATTAGATTAGATTCAATAAAAAACCGTATCACTTGGATCAAATAAAATAGGGTGTCACTGTTAGACATATAATTTTGTTTCAGTTCATAGGCAGACCAAAAATTTACGAATTAAAATAGTCATAGGTAGGTAATTTTACATTTAATATTAATATTTTAAGATATTTTTTGAAATGGCGATAATTCAACAATTCTTAGAGGACTTATGACTTAAAAACGAGGAAGATTATAGTTGCCCTTGTCAACTTTTAGATACCCGGGCATACCCACTATGATGTATACAATAAAATAAACCGATATTAATTTCTCTTAAGCTATTATATATATTACAAAAAAAAATTAAAAAAGTAAAATAGTTAAAAAAATTTAACTCATCATCCCATAATTTTTCCTTAAAAAACAAAAAAAAAACAAAATTCGCCGACCCTAAAAGTTGGTCCGAGTGGTGCCCAACTTTGCCAAGTAACTTGCCCTTTTACTTTAGTTACCCAATTTTAACGTCGTAGGTTCATTAGATTCATAGTTATTGAATTGAAAACTTTGTATGGCAGCTGCCCGAAAATGGGGCCGTAACATTTTGAAACATCATATAAGTGCTCGATTCATTATATAACAAACCGTGTGTTTTCTTCCTAGTAGTATAATTAGTTTTAAAGAATTCATATTGGTGCAAAAATGTTGTATGATTGTTGAAATGTTGTTGTAGGAAACCTAGAAATTGTCTAAAAATGACTTTGTGTGAATTTCAAAACTCTATCCCTTTTAGTTTTTGAGTTATCGTGCTGACACACGGGCGGACGGATAGACACTTATAGCTAGATCGATTTATAATGTTATATCGGGAGATTATAACATGATGAGTTAGCCAAACGTTTTTCGGAGATTTATTAAAAAATTCATTACAATAACAATATAGAGCAAATAATTTTATTGAATAATATAACTCACAGATACAGAAATACTTTATATAGATATTATTATATATAGATATTATATCTATTGAAAATCTAAGACTTTTTTACATGTTATATGGTCTAGTACTATCTCATGTTTAAATTGTATATAGAAATTGTATATAGAACCTAGTACCGTCTCATAATTGCATATATGTATACCGTGTTCCAACATGTACCTATGTTATAAACAGGCTTATTAGTCTAAAAGATAAAAAATTAGAACTAGAAAAACAAAAAATTAAAAATTATTATTTACAAAATTTTTAAAAATATAATCGGCCACATGACAAAAGTCCCAGAGTCAAAAATTCCCAGTAGATTATAACTCTAATAAAAACAATACATAGTTCCCCATTATATTTTCAAACATGTGAAGTATTTTAAATCAATTTTAAATTGAAAAGCAAACAAAATTATATTTTACTTTTGTTTTGAAAAAAATTATGAATTGAATTTTATAATTAAAGTCGAATACAGAAAGAGATTTTAAGTATATAAATACAAAAATAAGTACTTATACAGATATTACATATACACAGTTTTAACAAGATTCTATATAAGGAAGCAAATTTAAGATGATTAAAAATCAAAGTTGATCCTTTTTCTAGAATGTTTATGAATTTATGCATGCGAAACTTTTGTTACAATTAAAATTATTATTTTTTCTTAATTTTGGAAAAAGCGAAATACCCTGATTTTAAATTCCACTCCAAAATGTGTGCTAATTGATTTTTATATTATTGTTCAAAAAAGTTTGTATAAAGTCGTACCCATCACTGACGTTATATAATTGAAATTAATATTTTTTTTAATATTACTAATAACCCCTTAGCTAAGCACTGTATAAAGGAGTTATGTTTAACCCCTCTGAGTCAAAACTCTAGGGGTCATAAGTCCCCTAGGGAGTTATTGCTCATTGCTATGAGTCTTAAATCCCTTAGGGAATTAGGTTCCATTAAATGAGTTATAATTGCCTATGGGAATTATGACCTTTGGGTTTTATGACCCTGAACCATATTAAAGTTTGTTACAAAATCAATGTTGTGGCATTTTCCAGAGTCTTTATGAATTCGAATACACGAAATATTCAATTAGAAATGATTTTTAAATTATTTACAAAATTTTAGTTTTGGAAAAAGTGGAAATTCTCAATTTTCAATATGAATTAGATATTTAGTTGAGTTATATTATTTTTGGGGCCTCTGGAGGTTAGTGGGTAAGCATTTAACTTACTAGCCTAAAAAGGAAAGACATGCTTCACTCTCTTATCCTGGGACTTTCAATTAATAAATAATAATTTTCCTTTATGATTATATTTTAGAAAATTTTGCAAAATATAAATTTTTCGGATTTTTAGCTTTTTGTTTTGTGTTAAAATTTCTAGTGCAAAACTCTGGACTTTTGTCATATCGCCCCAAAATTCATATACGTACTTATCTTATATCTTAAAAAAATATTTCCAATCAAACAAACGGGACGCTAAAGTTTTCCACTTGTAACATTTTATATTTTTGATAAAAATTAAAAAAAAACAATAAAATTTAAATATTATTGGAGCACGGTGGCGGTGGCAGTGGTCTTTATAGCGTTCTGATTTTCTTTTGTTAGAAAATTTTCTCAATGAAAAACTCTTTTCCATTTTATAGTTTTTCTTATTTTTTTTTTGTGGTAAACGATTTGTTTATAATGAAAAATTATGAATATATGAAAAAAAAAAGAGTTTTTAAAACTGTATCTTTGATCTTTTTTAAAAAATTTTTTTAACTTTTTTGAAAAATTGTTTTTTTAATTAAAAGATTATTTTATTATACCATCCATAAATATTACTGTTTACATAAATACACTGTACTTGCATTCTGTAATTAAAAATTAATATAAACGAAAATATTATAAGTGAAATTATAATACTAAGAGTGTTGCCAGATGTCAAATTTGTATATAAAGATACTAGTATAATAATCAATATTTTTTATTTTCAGAAAATTTAAATTTATTATGATATGTAGGTTGGGTTCTTAAATTTGTACGAAAACTTGCCGATGAAGCGTTAACATTTTTAAAACTTAATAAAACAGTTTCTGTCCTATTATATATAACTTAGCACTTATCCTATGTAATTGTCACCTTCACAACAGTGTTATTAAAGTTTTAAAGATATTTATACACCTAATTATCTTTTTATGCGATAGATAAGGGTGCTTTTATGTTGAGGCTGCGATAAGGGATAAGAGGGTCGAAAAGAGCATTTCGTAGAAAGCTATGTACATGATTTAAATAGAGGTGTTTATATTGGAGCATCGTTTTTATCATCGATAAACAATATAAATTTTCTATGCTATTCCCTTTTCGACGCACTTGTCGCAGCTCCAACATAAATGCGCTCTTACGCGAAAATCCGTGTATGATTAATTTGTTTTTCGAAATATCAAATCGGTTAAAATCGGATTTAATCATAATTTTTAAGGCCAGTTTTTTTTAAATTCGACCGCGTAAAAAAAGAATTGAATAATTTTTTCAAATCGCGTTATTTCAAATTTGCGTAAAACAGTAAAAAAATTTGTATGACATCTATGTAAAGCTTTGGTCCGATTTTAATTAAAAGCAATATAGGAAACCTACAAATTATCTAAAAATCACTTTGTGTGAATTTCAAAACTCTAGTTCTTTTAATTTATAAGTTATCGTGCTGACAGACCGATCAATATACTTGTTCCTCAAATCACTTGATCCACTTGATTTATCATGTCTAAATCAGTGCATTACAAACGGTGGATGTTGGAGCTTTAGTTTTAACATAAAAGTTTTATATATTTTTTTTAAATAGCGGATTTGCAGTATTTGTGTGGCTCTCTGTTTTTTGCAATCTGCTAATTTAAACTGCTCAAAGATATATAATGGATCAAACATTTGGAAAAATTAAGTTTCGCGTATTGGAAAATTAATATCCGTATATGGCAACACTATAAATATTATGTGTCTTTACTTGGTATTATAAATATTTAATTTTGACTATATAGCTTATAAGCAGATGTCAACTGGCTTTTTTACATTGAATATATAGTTTAGATAACTTAGGTTATAAAAATTTTAAAACCTTTTCGAACTTAAGGTCTATAGCTCCGCAACCATAATTATTACCAAAATCATTGAAACTAAAGTTCATTAATCATTGAACCCAATGTTGCTTCCACTCTATTTCAAATTTCCTTTTTTTCATATGAGCATTTATAAATCTAGCTTTATACCAAATAAAGCTGGATGTCTGAATTTGGTCAATATAGTAGTTAACTTTAATGGCTAATGTCTGAATAAAATATAATCGGTATTGTGGAAGAGGTTCGAAGAGTTGTGTTTCAACTTGTATCTTATAAGTTGTAAAATTTTGACAGAAGTAATTAATCGGATGATATAGACATTATATTACGGTCATCCCAAAGTATCCCAGAGTTGACACAGTCTACCATACTCTTTCTTATTATTTAATTTTTAAAAACAATCATTTAAATTTAATGTTTTAAGAGTTTTTAAATAGTTACACGGCAAATTTAAACATTCGTATACGATACCTTAATCGAAACTATTATTTTTAAACAAATTTTTATTATTCTAAAACAACTCATAATATAAAAGAAATTTTAAATATAAAATTAAAACTATTTTATAAACTTTTTAAACTAAAATAATCATAATAATAAAAAAATCCAAATCCCCACCTTTTTTCTTTTCATGGATTATAAAATTAATTGTATTTCATATCTCATTTAAAACAGTTGGAACATCTTAAAGGTAATATTATTAACTTTATATACTAAAACTTAATTACAATATACATGTATCTTATATATAATTTTACATTATATAAAACGAGGAAGAGTGTAGTAGAGTAGACTGTGTCAACTCTAGGATACCCGTATGACCGTAACATATACATTATATCATCCGGTTAATTACTTTTGGCTTTATTAAGTGTAGTGGAATACTCATATAAAATAAAGAGTTGTATGGCAGCTACTCGAACCCTCTGTCGTAGACCAACCAAATTTTGCAGAAACTTTGGCCATTACACTAAACAATTTTTGGCAAAAAATCAGAAACCCAGCTTCATTAGGTGCAGAGTAATGCTCATATGAAATAAGGAGTTGTATGGCAGCTACTCGAACCCTCTGCAGCAGACCAACCAAATTTTGCAGAAACTTTGGCCATTATACTAAACAATTGTTGGCAAAAATTCAGACACCCAGCTTCATTAGGTGGAGAGTAATGCTCATATAAAATAAGAAGTTGTATGGCAGCTACTCGAACCCACTCCACTAGACCAACCAAATTTTGCAGAAACTTTGGCCATAAAAGTAAACTACTTTTGGCAAAATTTCAGGCACGCAGCTGTAATAGGTACAGAGTAATGCTCATATAAAAAAAGAAGTTTTATGGCAGCTACCCGAACCCATGGACTAAAATGGCTGGATTTAAATAGCGATGACGGCTATTGCAAAAAAACAAATTCGCGAAAATTTCAAGATCCTAGCTCCTTTACTTTTTGAGTTATCGTGCGGACGGACAGACGGACGGACGGACGGACATACATAGCTAAATCTATTTATTTTTCGATTCTGATCCGATCCATACACTTGAGTCGATATCTACCCCCCTTCCTTCTCTGCGTCACAAACGTAATGGCAAATTTATTATACCCTTTGACTATATAGTCATACGGGTATAAAAACTTGAATGTAATTAAAATTTGGGACAAAATAGAAAAACTAGATGATGGTAGCGATTTTTCTTAAAAAATATCAAAATTACATTTTGGAAAACAACTCTCGAATATTTAAGTACTTTTATATATGGATAATTGCACTGATTAAATAATTAAAATAGTGTTTTTATTTCAGTTACTTTTAGATAAGATATATGTTATGTTTATTTTAGATTTGCATCGTTTTGGCAGTCTGTCCACGTGTCAACCAAAATTGTTTTACGTTTTTTATTTTTTTAACCAGGGAATGGAACGCTCGAAAGTAACCCATTGCAACTGTGCGGTGTTTCTTTTTCTGTGGGTAGTGTGCGACTTCAACACACCAAAACCACACCCCTTTTAAACTTTAGGAAGGAACCTATGATACAAATGTACAGAACATTTGTCATACAATTTTGAGATTATGGGGAGATTCGGGATTTTTGGATTATTGTTTTTAAACAATGCAATGTCATTTTAACTATCTGGAAAGGAAAGGTATCGCAGAAAAATTGAAGAAATGTAATTCATGGAGCCACTTTTCATTTGTAGCCTATTCCGTTATAGAGCTACAAGTCTCCAAATTCTGGAAAAGTCCTATATATTTAAATTTTTATGAGAAAAAGTTCCAAAGAACAGCTATTTCTGAAAAATCTTTTGGTGGTGCAAAACTCGTATTTATGAAATTTTTTTTAAAATATGTTCGGGACTTAGGATTCCATTTCAGTTAGAACTTCTAATTTCATCCAAAAATTTTAAATGCACAATTTTTCTTTTCTTTTTATTTACTTTTTTATAAATATAATTATAATTTCTATTACAATTATAATTATACAGCTTCAATTTCAAATACAAAGTGTGCTAATAAACACAACTATTATTGAGTGTTTTCTTATTTTTTTATTCACATCCAAATTGAATGTTCTCTCAAATGTCAAAAATTTTGAGTTGAGTTTACTATTTTTAGCAGATTTTCAAAAAATTTTGTAAAAATGTGCCTATATAGTTTCACTTTGTCCGTCCGTCTGTCCGTCTGTTCGTCTGTCCGTCCGTATGTTTACAAAAACTTTTACATCGTTTGAAATAGAGAAAAAAAATTTTAACCACGAGTAGGTATTACAAAAAAAATAATTTCGTAGAAGAATTTTTTTCTGTAGCCCCATCTGTTACGGAGCTGCAGCCCCCCAAAAATGGAAAAAGCCCTACATCAAATTGTTATAACAAGAGTTCTATTAAATGTATTTTCAATCCAAAAACAGCATAAGATAGCTGATTTTATAAACTTTATAAATTTTTAACAAACAAATTTTTAGGGTTGCCATACGGTACTAAAATTTACCATTATGCAAAACTCAATTTTTGCAAAATTTTTAGCCCCCCATATCTTCTAAACCGTTTAAGCTAGGGTCTTGAAATTTTAAGAGAAGTTAGAAATTAGAAATTAGTAGGAGTCGGTTAACAAAATTTTTTTGTCACGTCCCCTGTTTAGCAGCTATAGAAACTTAAAAAGTTGGGGGAAGGGGAGTAGTGATGATTAGATCCTTGAGAATTCGGGCAACCTTCCTCATAGAGGGGCTATTAGGACTTAAAAATTAAAAAACTAACTGTTTTTATAAGTAAGTAGTAACTTAGTCACCAACGTATATCCTAAATTCCTAAATTAAACGTTAACATTGAAGCTTCAACATTATATTCCGATAAAATACTCAGTATGAAACACTATATTATTTTGAAAATGTGCTTTTTTAAAAACCCTTGGTTTTTTTCATCACTTGTTTTTAACACACCTTAAACTGAGTATTCTTTCAAAAAAGTGGAGTAAGCAATCGCACTCAATCTTTGTTCAGATTACTCATTGTTAAAGGTCCTCAAAGTATGAGTTAAAGTATGAGTCATTATTTTGTGCTACTCGCCATTTAGGATATAGAAAGCTTCAAAATTAAGATTAATTTTATAAGAGTAAAGAGTAATTAAATAAGTGTAATTTTAAATAAATAATTGAGTAAATTTGGAAATGTGCTTTTTTAAAAACTCTTGATTACTTATTTTTATAAAAATTTTCTATTAAATATTTTTAAAAAAAAACTTTCAAATTAAATTTTATTTTAGAGAATATATTTCTTTTACGTACGTCTGCAATGAAAAATTTATCCTAAAATATTATTTTGTATAAAAAGGATTTAATTGCCCTTGCACATCATACAACGTATATGTACATACATTATCATTAAGTCAACATATTAGAATAATTAAAAAGTAAAATAAACTAAAATATATTTATATACTATATACATATATATGTTACTTGTTATTTTATGAATGTTTATATATTCTTATAAATTATACAAGGAGTAACGAATACTATAAAATAAAATAAAAAAAGGACATTTTCTTCATTAATTATAAATTCAAAATGAAAATAAAAATTAAATTGAATCCTTGAAAACAATTAATCATATTCACTAAGTTTAACATATTTTATGAATTTAAATTTTATACAAATTCATACATTTTCTTAAACATACACATATATGCTTATTGCTTTTGTTTATATATATATATATATATATATTTATATATATATATATTTATATATATATATATATATACATAAGCATATGTAGATTATATCCATCAGTTATACTATTATAGTTCGAAAGAAATGCTCATTAATATTTTTCCAGACTTAATGTTAGTTTATCCCCCTATCAGTTCAGTTGGTCGAAACTTAAATTATATGCACATTCACATATATGAAATATTTACTACGAGTATAATAAACGAAATAAGGACACGTTTAGATCTAATATATGTAAAAGACCATATATTAAAACAAAAGAAAAATTGAAAGGATCATAAAGATTAATTTTTAAAATGTTTGAATGAATATTTACAGTTCAATAAAAAAATTTAATTGCAATACAATATAATTTATTATCATTTTTTTTTACTTTAACTGAAGACTTTTTTATTTTAAATGAAATTTTTTTAACCTTTGTTATAAATGTAATTTCTATATTTGTAGCACATACCCAAGTAATTTAATTTGACAGAATACCTTAGTATTTCATTTTTATAGCTTAGATATTTATGTATGATATCGGAGCTGTATGGTTCCTACATGAATTTCAAATTCATTTTATATTTTAAAACTTAAGGAAAACTGATAGAATTTCATTGTTTCAAGATTAAAGCTACGCGTGTAGATTTGTTTGGTAATGAATCAATTCAAATGTTTTTGCAATATAAACAGTGGTATGATAAAATACACCAGAATTAAATTTGAAGCTTATTTCACCATTAGTTTAAATTCTAGTGCTTCCCTCGTTAGAGGTGTATAGCAATTACTCAGCCCGTCCCTGTAATTCATCTCTAATTTTGAAGATGTAAAAGAAAGAGTATAATATCCCTGTTCCAAATTCAAACTTTTTATTTGAGTAATTTCGAAGATATACTTTTTAGATCCTGGCGGGCGGGTGAGAGGTACACGAAATAACACTCCTATTTATCTAAAATTTTAGTGACGGAAAATGAAACCATAATTTATTTTTTCATATGGTTTCGAAAATATGTTCGTTTGCTCTTGGCTCATTGAGTAGATTCCAGAATCTGAAACCTTGGGCGAATTTCGTCCATTTTTCGTTATTTTTCTGTAACCCGCAGGATAAGACTTACCCAGTTGTTAGAAAGATTTTTCAAGCCTTCGAAGCTGTTAAACTGCAAAGCAAACAAATGAAAAAATCCATGTTTTAAATAATTGCCAAAGCTCATTCAAAATTTGTTCAAGAAGGTTAACCTGGTCATACGAGTTCAGCAATGATATACACCATTATATTATTAACTCATTTTAGCTTGATCGTGGACAAAAGAAAGAGTTCATAAATACCATTGCAATTGCTGTGGAATATTGTGTTGTCATATGCAGCTTATATTCGACTTGTAGAACCACTCCAATGTGCTATTTCTCTATACATTTGAATGAACTCTGAATGATATTATAATCTTGTAGACAGCGTTTTACTTAAATACATTCCGAAAATCAGCGGTTTTCCCTTAAAATTCAGCGTATTACGATAGTAGTTCTTTAGTCGGAGCCAATTAAACTTTAGTTTAATAGTAAGGGACATAACTGCACTTAAATACCGAAATAGGAAAACGAACCTAAACCCGATTAAAAATGTTTAAGATTCAATGACTCTGGATGGGCTTTCTAAAATAGAGTCAATTTTACTCTTAGTACAGGCAAAATAATATAATTTTGGAGACTCTTAGCTCCCAAATATTTGAGTACACTCATAAATTCTGTGCCTAATGGGGTTTTTCGAACAGATTCAAAAAAATGATTCCGACCATTAAGTAAAAATAAATTTAAAAGAAAAATAATCTTGTGAGGTTATTCTAATTTCCAACACTGTATATCGTATTAGAATATTTTTCAAATTCCAAATTTTTTCAGAAATTCAAAACTTTTACTGTACGTTAAAGCACAGACCAAAAAATAGAAAAGTTTGTTTTCTTTTAAGTTCTCTTTTAATATTTAAATTTAATTTTCCAAATCACTTTCACTGTGTACATCTGTTGTAGGAAAAATTGTACATTTTAATAATAGACTGCTGACTACTTAGGAACACCATTCAAGTCTCCTAGGACTTAATAAATTGTTTAAGTGATAAAATCAGAAAAAAATAAAAACAATAAACAAATTGTTTTTATGTGATGCAAAAAAAAATGGCAAATTTTCCTTTATCAAAATACGAACACACACACACACACAATATAAAGAATATAAATGATAATATGTGCCATATGCGTTTGGATAGGACTTAAGTTGACTGAATTCGTGGTTTTTAGTTTGCTGTGTTATTTTTTTTTGTATAATGAACACCTTTAGGGAATGCAAAATATAGAATGCAACAGGCTTTCTTTCTTCTAATATAACTCTTTATATGTTATATACACACACACAAATAAAATCGTTAAAATTCATTTAAACATAATCATATATATGGATTCAATGTAGGAAATGCAAGATTATTTTAGTGTTTATTTTATTTGCAAGGATTTTTTTTAAAAACAGGAAGCTGTTTAAAGGACATATATAGTAAGGCATATATTTGTAGCATATATAAAGTCATATGGAAATAATTAAAGACCAAGGACATGCATTTGGGTATATTTAGAATGAAAAAACGAATGTCATATTAAATTGGAATGGGAAAGCAACAACTTAAACGGTAGGCAGATATAAAAATGGATACGCATCAAGTTTATGCTTAGTTTATGCGTTTTTTGAGTGAATGAATATTAAGGAATCATTAATCTTGATATGCTATAGGAGAATAGAAATGAGTTTTAGGAAATTTTATGAAATCGAAAAAAAATTTTTTTAAATTTTATCTTTATACTTCCAATCTGTCTGCGTCTGTTAATCTATGATAGTCTAACTGGGTTTTTACTAAACTTCTAAAGCATTTTTAGTAAAGCAATGAACTTTTAACTACAAATAGGTAATCGTAAAAAAATTTATTTTAGAACTACTTTTTTCTATAGCCCTATCCGTGACGGAGGTGCAACTCCTCCCCCTAATTTAAAAAGCTCAATATTTGAAACGTTATAATACAAGTTCTATATGAGGTATATTTTTAATCTAAAAACGTCAAATATGACGGCCGCTCACTTATAAAAGCTTTAAATGTTATATTAATTTACCGTTATACGTAATTAATTTTTTGTAGAATTTTTGACCCCTCAATCTTCCAAAATCTGCTTCTTATCTATTATCAGCCATCTGCCGGAAATTTCTTTATTTGTCTACTCCTATCAACTTTTCTTTTCAAGAGCTGGTGTAGCTGATGGGAGTAGTTGAGTGTAGAAAAGAGTAGCTTACTTCTCATAAAGAATTAATATTTTGATTAATGTATAAAGGGCTCTAATAAATTTATTAAAGAGTTCTAAGAAATTCAATATATTCTTTAGCCAAAAATTACTATATGGAACATTGTTTATTTGAGTTAATGTTCTTTTTAAAAATCTTAGGTTTTCAGTAGCTACTTGTTTTTTAATATTTATAAGTAGTTTATTAAAAATATGATGATTTATCCCATTGAAATTTCTATGTTTATACCCCTATAACTATTATTCAAAAGGGTTTACTAAATTTTACAATAGTAAATATAGACTCAAGAGTATTCATCGGATCAGAATCGAAAAGTAAATCGATCTAGCTGTGTGTCTGTTCGTCCGCGCCTTAACACAATTTTGCTTTTATTCAATAGCTGTTATCTCAATTGAAATCCAGTCGGTTTGGTCTACGGGTTCGAGTAGCTGTTACAACTTCTTTTTTTTTTTATATCAAAATAACTCAATACTTGGTAAAGCTGGATATTTGTAATTTTGCCAAAAACTAGCTTAGTTTTATATCCAAAGTTTTTTTCACTGGAAGTACTGGAAGAGGTTTAAAGAACTGCCTTTCAACTTATACTTTCTTCTGTACATGACAGAAAATCTAATAATTTGTGTATTTAAAATTTTGGCAAAAGTAATTTACTGAATGACATGTTTATATTACAGTCATACGGTAATAATGATAGGTTGCTATAAGACATAATAAGTTATATATGAATAGTTTTGGTAAAGTGGTTTAAAATTGTTGGTTATAATAATTTAAGTATTAATTCTTCACTTAAACTACTTTTAAACCCAACAAAGTCCGGAAAAGCCCTGTATTTAAATTTTAGAAACAAATGAACTGTCAGGTATATTTTCTATTAAAAAAATTTCGAAATTTTTAATTTTTAAACATCATTAGCTAAGATATCTGTGCATGTTTTTCCAAGGTTCAACATTAATATTTACATTTCTCTAACATTATATTTCAACATATATCAACAGCTGTCATAGAACTGGAGATTATTTTGGAATTCATAACATACAAAAAAAAATTCTTCGGGGGCGGACCGATTCCCATCCGTTTGAGAGAATTGACCTATTCAAATTTTTTTTAAGTTTTATGTCTACAAATTCGAAATCATAAACTTATTTAAGAGCTTGGCAAAAATATCCTTTGCTAACTTTTAACAATCAAAATATCATTTAAAGCTATTTGATTCAAAAAATAACTGTATTAATATAAGGATTTTTTTACTGGGGCAATCTTTAAAATAAACATATTGATGCAAGTAAATTAATATATTGATGTATTTAATTTTTTTTTTTTTTTTTTTTTTGCCGGCACCTCTACGTGCTAACTGTTCACTGTGATAGGCTAAACAGCCTGACTATATATGTGCATGTCGGAATAGGGGAGATATATTCATATATTAGAACTGATCAAATGAATTCCACATACAATTTAAACATGAGATAGTACTACGCCTTATAACATGTAGAAATGTCTTAGATTTTCAATAAATGCAGTTCTATTTTTGTTTATATTGTAATATTTTGTATTAGATTTATATGGTATTCTATATCAGTGAGTTATATTATTTAATTGAAATATTTGTTTACATTTTGTATTTGTTTATATTGTTATATTTATTTTATTTATTATTAAAGATATATAATTATTAATTATTAATTAAGCCATTAATTTGAACCCAAAGGCGTATGGTAGCAGAGTCGAGTTGAAAACCAGATAAAAGTTTTTTCATTTTTACTGGGATTCGAACCCGGGGCCTCTCGCATGAAAGTCGGCACTCTAACCACTGTGGCACCCAGCCGATATTGTACTTGTGTGGTAGTCGCAATAAAAGTCAATTCAACAAAATTTTTATTTAGCTTCTTATAAAATCACAATTCAGAGGAATTTTCTAAACTCTTTAACATCCTGACGCCTCAAATTACGGGCACTATTAAAATATGCATTTTCATAAAACAAAATATATTGAAAAAAGAAATTTATTTCATCTTTTAATATCTCTATGATCATATCCAATTGAGAAATGAGTCTTATTGCCATTATTGTAATAATGGCTATACAATTTACCCTTTATGTAAAAGTCTTCAAACGTAAGAGAAAAAGTCTGCCAATAAAGGTTTATATAAAAATTTTATCAATTTATTTTATAGATCTACTTATTTATAGATCAGATTCTGAATTTAAAGAATTGAAGAGTTAGTTACAAAAACAGGAACCCAATAACTTGTTTACGGAAAATTTAATCACCTAGCCCCCATTAAATTAAACGCTTTGTTGCTGACTTATAATATATTTGAAAAAAATTGTAGTTAGATTTCCGAGGATAAAACCGTTCCTTAAATTTAGTATTAATACATTAATTTAATATATATAATTTATATCATAATATAGCATCTGACATTTTAAATTGGAAACAGCGGTTATAGCTACTTGATCCATTCATTTACCATGGTACCTACTGCCTAATAAATAAATAAATAAATGCATTAATACTAATTTTAAGGAATTAAATTGCCTTGATTCTTCTTCAAAATGTTTATTTCATCAATCTAAACAATTTTACATCTTACAAATTACGGAACTTATAGATTAATTTAAATTTGTTTTTTTCAGAAAAATTATTAATTATGAAATTCTTCAATACTTTGAAACAATATAAAAACGTTCAACGAAAACATCCCTTAAAATTAAAAAACAATTAATTTACAACCGACACTACAAAAAGGGAGACAAAGACGTGAATAGGGAAAGAAAAACAAACAAAAAGAAATTTGAAACAAACAAAAAGAAAGTAAAGAAAATATCCATACCATTCTTGTTTTTTTAATTATTGTTTATACCTCAGAAAAATTGAAAGGCATTCACATAGTGTGCCATCTTACATTATCATCATATGTGGTCTTTGTTTTTAAATGCTAAAAATAAAGCATTTATTAGAAGTCGCCAAACTGTCTGTGATCTATAAAACTGTGAAGATAAAATTTACATGGACTTACACTGTATATGTCCACTTAAAAAAACTCATCCTTTTTTTTTTTTTTTTCTTTCATAAAACCAAAAATATTTTCTCTGATCATGTTTTGATATCCTTAAAATCTCACATTTCCCTATTATATTTTATGGTCAAAAATGTGTGAGGTCCTCGTCACATATCTGTTCATCTGTTCATTCATCTGAAAAAAAAAAAAAAAAACTGAGTAAAGTGATCCTTACTCAAAACAGCAGAACATATTGCAAATTACCACCTCTTTTCATGGTAATTTGTCGTTTTCTGTTTATCTTTTCATTCATAAAAATGAAATGCATGTATGCGGAATGTAATAAAATCGGAAGAAAAAAAAAATGGTAAATTATTCCTTAAAATATAATTTATTTGGAAACTATAAACAGGAAGTTTAGGTCAAAAAAAAAAAAAAAAAAACTAAATTTGTAATTTAAAATAGTGTGAAATTTCAAGAGGTTAAATTTATTTTATCTTTTAATTTTTTAATTAAAATCTTTGAAAAACATGTAAGATATACTTTAGACATCAATTTAAATATTTAAGTTGTGTTTCAGCAAATGTTTCAGGAACCGAATATATAAAACTGAGCTTGATGGTGGCGGATTAATAAATTTTCCATCTCTAGGTGCTTTTTGAAAAATTTAACTGTATTACTTACTGTATTATTAATTTAATAAGTTTAATTTATTTATATACTTTCTATTTACTTTAATAAATTTATTAATTATAACTTCACACTCAATTTTCCAACACGTCATGTTAAATTTTCATAACTGAAATGTTATGTCAATTTGACTTCTACTAGCATTTGAGAACGAAGATAATAAAAAAAAAAATGACATTTCAGCATTTTAATAATCAGTAGAAAAAATAATGTGTTAGGTTTAGTGACAGATAAATACTAAAGAGGATTTCCATATTTTGTGTGGACACATTATTTATTTATTTATTTATTTATTTGTAGTACCAGACAGTTGTAAATATTGCCTGATAACATTAATCCTTTGCCGATTTGACATTTGAACTTATTATTAAATTATTGTAATATACACTATATTTATTTATTAGATATGATCCGGCCAGGATTGGAATCCGAGACTTTTCCATTGAAAAGCTGCCACTTTACCACTGAGGTATCGGCCAGATGGGGCGACCCATTATATTTTGACATAAAAAATGCACTGATTTTCGATACCTAATTTTCAAACTTAAATATTCTACTTTTTTGTAAAAGCTGTTTAAAATGTTAAAACTAAATACTTTTCATAAAATTTTTAAAATAAAATCATTATCATCAATATACTGCATATGTTTTCGAAATATCCAAATTTTTTCTTCAATTTTTCAAAAATTTTTATGAAATTTTACGCTTTTGCCAAAAGAATTACCAAAAAAAACCAAAACTGACATAATTTTATCAAATTCATTCATTTTAAATAATTCATTAGAACTATCTGTTATAAACTCATGTTCTTTGTGTTTATCACAATGCACTTATCACATTCAATTTATTTTCTGTACTCTGGCTCATAATGAAAATTTATTGAAAAGTGTTGTAGATCTACTTATATTACAGTACAGTGAAAACAATGATGTATTTTTTATTTTTTTTTTTAAGTGCGAACTGTTCAACTGTTAGGCTAATAAGCCTGTCTATACTAAAGGTACATGTTGGAACGGGGGGTAATATTATATTCGTGTTATTAGAATTGGTCTTATTGAATTCCATATACAATTTAAACATGAGATAGTACTAGGCCGTTTCTACATGTTATAAGGTTATATTAGTTTTTTTTAGTAAAGATATATAATTATTAATTATTGAGTTGATGAGTATCATTCAAATATTGTGCCGGTCTTTAAATTAGCCGCTCTAATCAAGTACCTATTCGTAAAACCAAGACTGGAACCTTGAAATCAAATCTCGCTTTTTCAGAACTAAATCATATTGTTTGGCAAAATAAAGAAGTCTTAATCTAAAACTACTTTTAGTTTTCAAAAACAGGGCTTATTTAAAACAATTTTAATATATTTGTTGAATCATACACCATGTAGTTTATTATACCCGTATGACTATATAGTCAAAGGGTATAATAAATTTGCCATTACGTTTGTGACGCAGAGAAGGAGGGGGGGGGGGGGTAGATATAGAGCCAAGTGTATGGATCGGATCCGAATCGAAAAATAAATCGATTTAGCTATGTATGTCCGTCCGTCCGTCCGTCCGTCCGCACGATAACTCAAAAACTAAAGGAGCTAGGATCTTGAAATTTTGCAAATTCGTTTTTTTGCAATAGCCGTCATCGCTATTTAAATCCAGCCATTTTGGTCCATGGGTTCGGGTGGCTGCCATACAACTTCTTTTTTTATATGAGTATTTCTCTGTACCTATTACAGCTACGTGTCTGAAATTTTGGCAAATGTAGTTTAGTTTTATGGCCAAAGTTTCTGCAAAATTTGGTTGGTCTGTTGCAGTGAGTTCGAGTAGCTGCCATACAACTCCTTCTTTTATATGAGCATTACTCTATACCTATTAAAGCTGGGTGTCTGAAATTTTGCCAAAAATAGTTTAGTGTAATGGCCAAAGTTTAGTGTAATGGCCAAAGTTACTGCAAAATTTGGTTGGTCTACTGGAAAGGGTTCGAGTAGCTGCCATACAACTTCTTATTTTATATGAGCATTACTCTATACCTATTGAAGTTGGGTGTCTGAAATTTTGCCAAAAATAGTTTAGTGTAATGGCTAAAGTTACTGCAAAATTTGGTTGGTCTGCTGCAGAGGGTTCGAGTAGCTGCCATACAACTTCTTCTTTTATATGAGCATTATATTTCACCTAATAAAGCTGGTATGTTTCAAATTTTGCTAAAAGTAATTAATGTTTATAATAATAATGATATAATGTTTATATAATGGTCATACGGGTATCCCAGAGTTGACACAGTCTACTCTACTACACTCTTCCTCGTTTAATTTGATACGAGTATTGTGATCTGACTAGGGTTTGAAAATTAAATTTACTACAAACACATTTTTTTTTTTTTTAATTTAATTTACTCCTATTTATATTACAAGTAATTAGTTGAATTTAGTATTTAATTATAGAATAATTATTATTTTTATAATTCGATTTAATAGTAGAATTTATATTTAATTTTTGAAATTTTTTCACCTGATTTATATTTATATAATAATAATATACGTACATACTCACTCTATAAACCTACACCTAATATTCCAACTCATTTAAAATTATCTTCAATCTTTTAATGTGTAATCCAATTTTATTAATTATTTTATTTACTTTGTATAATAACTATACCATACTATATCATTCCATATATAAAAATATATATTTTTAACCCTTTATTTCAAAAATATATTGCAAGATGTCGCCCATATATTCATAATATAACGGTATTATATACGAGAATAACTGTAAAATGATAAAGAAATTTAATTTGTTTTTTTTTTTTTTTCCATTTTAAAAAAAATTCCATTGGGAATTTTAAATGAAAATTGAAAGGGTTTGTGTCTAAGAAATATTTTAATGTGAAATTTTCTTCACAGAGGGAAGCTGTGTTGTATGCGCATAAAAAAAATAAAAAAAATAAAATTTTTATTTTTATTTTTTTCAAAAATTTTTTTTTTTAAATTTAATGTTTTTTTTTTAATGGGTGATTTTTTAATTTTTTTTTTAAATTGGAAAAAAGTTGGGGAAAAAAAAACTCATAATGGAATTCAATGTAAATAAAAAATTCTTCCATGTACCTACATACAAACGAACCATGTATATGTATACCATATTCTCCCGTTATAAAGTAATCAAATGTTAAAAAGAGTATAAATGTATATTTATAGATAGAATTTATATGTACATGTTTGTATAATAGATAGATAAGCTATGGAGGAAGAATTTTGAGAACGAAAGAGTTATTCTCCCACAATTTTAAATTTTTTTTTTTAAAGCGCATGGAATGGAAGGAAAAACCTTTTATTTTTTTTTTGTATAATTTTTGTATGTTTAGTTGGATATTAATTTAAAATGTTCATTTGGATTCTGGAATAAGAAACATTCATTTTTGTTTTTATATTTTAAAATAAAAATTTATGAATATAACAACAATGTTTTTTGAATTGAACATATAGGTATATATATTATTAAATATAAAGAGTACAATATTTATAAATTTTATATATTTACAAAAATATTTACAAAAATTACAAGATAAGAGGGATATTCTATCCAGCGTGCAATACTATACTTTCATTCAAAGTAAATTTATCAAACAATCACTATATGTCATTTGAATGTCAAGTTAGTGTTTAGCAGGGTTGTGTAGTTGAAAACGGTAGTTTCCACTACACAAACTATATTTTATTTGGACGTTGGCCATTTAAGTTAACTACGATTGACAAAATTCATCCAACTTTATTATGTATGAAGTAATAATGCTCATGTGAAATATGAAATTGTATGGCAACTCCTCGAAACCACTGCAGTTGACCAACCAAATTTTGCAGAAACCTTGGCCATAAAATAAAACTACTTTTGGCAAAATTTCAGACACTCAGCTTCAATAGGTATAGAGTAATGCTCATATAAAAAAAAGAATTTGTATGACAGGTACTCGAATCCGTGGAATGAAATGGCTGGATTTCAATAGCGATGACGGCTATTGCATAAAAACGAATTTGTGAAAAGTTCAAAATCCTAGCTCCTATAATTTTTTGACCTATCGTAATGTAACAGTTTGATGTTATTTATACTTTGTCTTAGTTTTGTGTTTATGGAATATTTAAGTTAAATGTGTAGGTTATGTTATGTAAAGTATACATTTTTATAAAACTATAATGCTATCATTATATAAAACTTTTTATATTGAAGACTCAGAGTCTGAGTAGATTTTAAAGGTGAAAAAAGTCGGAGTCAGAGTCAGTGGCTTAGATTCACGGCTCCACAGCCCTGAAAATTTTTTAATTTAGCATGAAATTCAACAAATGAAATTTTTATTCACCACAGGTTCCAAAAATGAAAGAATAATGAAGAAACAATTTACTATCAAAATTACTAAATGTAAGTTGTAGGTGCTCAGTATTTGATTTAGAACTCAATATTTGAACTCATAGGTACTGGTTTCAAACTTGCATTTTGTTTGAAAGTTAATATTAAAGGTTCCGTTTATATCTTAATCTTATACATATAGTTGTGTTGTAGTTATGTAAGGGCAAATAAAATAAAATTTTAAGGAAACGTTAGTTTTAGTTAGTTTGAATTTTACTTTTAAAACTAATTCCCTAAATTTTCCTAAACTAATGTGAAACAAATAAGTGATGTAGCTATCTCTCTTAGATTTGGTTATATCTTTTAAATAAGTGCTTAAAAAACCATCTTTTTAATTAGGTGTGTATAATAATATTATTTAAGCCTCAACGGAATTGTTTTATTAAACACTTATGAACACCTATGCTTTATTTTAGTGAAAGTATAAGTGTGATTTAAAAAAGTGAACATTCAAAAAAATTATATGCTGATTAATGCATAAATTGGCATATGACAAACGCTTCTAATATTATGAGAATTTCATTTACAAAAAATGACAAGGGCTTTATTTTATTTAAACGCTTCGACACTTGAATTAGTAAATCTGTTTACATTATTTCGTTCATCTATCAAATTAATTTATTAAACCAATTTTTGTAAATATTTTTGAATAATTTCTTCTTCAATTCTTTTAATTTAATAGCTTACAAATAGTTAGACACTTAAAGTGTTATTTTTAAAAATTTAATTAATGGGGGCCTTGGAAAATTAGTGGATAAACATTTGGTTTATTAACAGAGAGGGTTCATTTTGATTCCGATGAATTATTGAAAAATGGTTTTTCTTTACAAATCTCCATGGTAACCAATAGTTAAATATACAATAGAAACAAAATAAATCATATTACTAATAAAATTAATAGATGGTACAATCTGCCACGCCTGAAAATCTGTAAAACGTATTTATATGAAATAAGAAATATCATAGGAAGCTGTAGTTATATTTAAAACTATTTAATGCTTTTAAATATTTAATTCTTTTGACCAAAGTGGAAACATTTAAAAATAACAAAAACAAACATTTTAAATCTTTAACCCCAAGAAGGATAAACTATTTTAATAATTCCCTTTAAAATCTTAATAGAAACAAATTTTTAGCTATTTGTTTTAGTTTCTTACAATTTTTTTTAGTTTATAATAAAATTACATCTTTATATAAAGTCAAAATAGGACCTTTATTTTCTGTTTTTATCCTTTTCAGCAGAGATGCAAAAATATTACCTGCACACAGTTTATCTCTTTTCGTCTGTCTGTTCCTAAGTCCGTTAATTATAAAGGTATAAAATTTTGAACTACGAATTGCTTAAAATCACAGTATAATGTTGCCATATGGTATTTTAATTAAACATTACTAGAAAATTTAATTTTGTTAACTAATAACCGTTGTTCCCCCTTATTTCTTCAAGACTGTTAAAGTTATGGAATCTTGAAACTTTTAGAGGCGTTAGTTCCTTTGAAATAACATGATCCTTGGAAACCTACACCTGTTTAGGAGCTGTAAAGGGACACCTCTAAATATTATCAGCTTCATTATCAAATTTTCAATATACTCTATATACTCAATATACTCTTTACCCAAACTTATTATGAAATATTGTTTAATTTTGGAAATGTGCTATTTGTTAAAACCCTAGGTTTTTCTCTTTCCTTATTTCCTTTTGAATTCCGAAAGAACTAAATGATAAAAAAAATATTTTCATTTTTTGAAATCATTTATCACTTTCTTTTGATTTAAAAAATAAAAAAACAATAAAATTTAAAAATAGGTACTAATTTTATTTGTAAACATTTTGGGTAACTGGTACAAATAATAGCTGTGTACCCAAATACACAATTCTTCTAAACGAATACATCTTTTTTTTTTCAATTCAGTAAATTTTAACAAAAAACAATTTTTTTTAAAATGACATATTAACTAAAAAATCAAAAAAATATACGAGTATATATATATATATATATATAATAAAAATATTTAAAATTGATAAATATATCATACATTTAAATTCGCGCCCTTTCTAAAAATCAACAAAGAAAGCAATGATATTTTTAAAGGAAAAAAATTTAAAAATTAGTATTGTTCTGCATAGAATATGGAAATAAATATTTATGCTTATTCGAATGTTCCTCAATCATAATCGTAATAGATTTAATTAAACAATTAGGTTCTTTAAACTTAGTTTCCGAATTTTAAAGAAATCAAATTTGTTGCAAAAAAAAAGCCCTATTATATTTTACTGAAATATCGTTATAAGGAAAGTGAGTGTACGAAAGTGAGTCGATGACTTAAATGAAAACCAATGTGAATAATGTAGCTTTTCTGAAAACCCTGAAACGTCTTCATGGCTAGGCCTAACCGCTTACCAATCAAATTGGGTCACAAACATTCTGAAAATATTATATACTAGAATAGGTCTCCATTGATAATACATATATTTACGCAATAAAAATATAGACTTATTCTAATTTCATTAGAAATTTTGATGAATTAGATTGACCACCCTCGAAAATTGGAATTCTAATGTAGTCAAAAAATTGCGAAAATAAGGAACATTTACATTTCTTGTGGTTAAAATTCTAAATGTGGTAAGCACGGTTTCAAACCATGGTCAGATCATATCTAATAAAAGAATATAATATTTATAATTTATATCACAATAACACTTTATATTTAAAATTGGAATCATAGGTTGCATTACAAACATAGGTTACAGTACAGTTACCAGGTCCATTTATGGATCTAATAATAAATAAATAAAAATTAAAATATTACGAAATGTCGAAATTAAATTAAAAAATTTATAAATAAAATGAAATTGTTTTACTCCTGCATAGTTTTTTTCTGTTGATTTCCGCCTAAGATAAAAATGAATATATCGAACATTGTGCCAAAACTTTTATTTGTTAAAAAAGCTGCTAACTACCTTAGGGAGCTCCAACAAGAAAAGCGAAGAAAAACAGATTTTATTAAATTTCAGAGGCGACATTCAGTCTGGTAAACAACCCTTTTTGAACCACTTCAACTTTAGGATCGTTCTGTGATACAAATATAGAACTTGGTTTCGAGAATATAAATGTGAAACGACTATTGGGAATCGGTTTTGGGAAATATAGCATTCGGAGATTATGAGGGAAGTGGGAAATTGGATGGAATAATTAGAAAAAAGCCAATGATCTTCAGAAATTTTTAGAGAACACACTTAATGGGATATAATTCCATATATGTGTTGTCCATTCTGTTTCTTGTTGGAAAATCTGGAGTGGAAGTATTGGGTGTTTAATTTCTTTAGAAAAGGTGTCAGTTCCTACGTATGCCTATCAAGATGCTAGCTGTTAACCATTCCAGTTTTGAAAAAAGCATTTACAGTTATTTAAATAATTTTAAAAATATATCAATTATTGTTAAACAAGAATCTTTATCTTGGATTCCTTTGATTCCTGTACACTAAGTACGATGTCTTAGAACTGTAACCTATAATAGACAAAAGAATATTCTATTTGTTTTAGATAAATATAAATTTTGATATATTTTCAAATGAATGAATTTATGTACTGGAATTGTGAATTCCTCCAGAAAGAAATAAATTCTTCATTTAGGCAGTTATTCATTTAAACTGTGTACCTCTGTCTCTCTCCTTCTCTTTAAATCTCTTTCTTCAATTTCAACTTTTGATTTAAATGAATATGGGACGTACAGGTTAAATAAGAAAAAATTGCCGCAAAAGCTATAAACAAATATTTGTATAGGCGCAAAAAAATAAAAAAAAAAAATTGAATTCGTACAATGGATCTAAATAAAGCGATCTTCGAAGTTTAAACAAAAGGACGAAAAAAAGGAATCATGTTTTTTTTTTGTTGTAGTTGTATTCATTCTTTTCTTTGGAATTGATTTTTGTTTTTTATGCAATTCTCTTACAGAACAGTAGAAACCAGAAAAGATTACATGACATTGCCTCTGGATATGGGCAATAACAAATAATAAAAAGATGATTGTAGGATATATACATGTTAATAAAATGATATATCATTGTATCCTTTCGTTTCATATAAATGTTATGTCTTTGGTGTTAATTTTTTGTTTCTTGTTCTTTTTTTTAACATTTGTAAGAAATCGAAAGACATTTCCATTCTTTTGTATGCCAAATTTCACCTTTACGGTATATGGATTCAAAATTAAGATGTTAAAATGACATCAGAACAATTCTTTTTTAAAAAATTTTTTAATTTATTATTACCTATTACCTAAGGTTAACAATATCTCATCTAAATGGAGATGTCGTTTCTTTTTGTGTAACACAAAAAAAGAATTCAAAATTTTTTCATTAGATGGCAGGGGTTTGTAGATGTTTGCAATTGCGTATATAACTCTATTTTGTTTTAAATTTAAGAGACCTACCGGAAAGATGACAGAAGCACCAAGTTCTAAATTTAAAGATTCTATCATTATTAAGTACGGAGATATACTGGTTTGACCGTTGGAGGTGTGCATTAGTTATCCGAACCAATGCTTTCAATGAATTCAATTTCAAATTCAAGAGAACATGGAAGTGATATTAAAGAATGCACTTGTAATAAATTTTAAGCTTTTATCATTATTATAGTGTTGTGAAACGTGTAGCCACTACTCTAAACGCCTCTTCAATTTATCTGAAATTGAAGGAACAAAGGAGAAATAAAATAGAACACCCATTTTTCAAGTTTGGAAGTTCGATTACTTCAGAGATATATTTCTTAGATCTTAAGAGGCATGTTAGATGTACACGAACCACAAGTACCACTCAAATTTATCTCAAATTTTAAGGGCGTAGAGAAAATAAAACAGAACATTCAAACGTTTGTAGGTTTTGTCTTCATTAATTTAGGATCAGTGCGAGTTTGCACTGTGGTAATCCGGAATCTCTTAAAATCATGGAGCAATGTTCTATTTTCTCCATTTGTATTTTCGGATTCCTCATAGATTCATTATTTTTTTAGTTAACGAACACGTTTAAGTTAACAGAGGGATACATATTGAAATCTAATTAAGAGGTGACGCTTGGATGCCTATATAAAAAAATATGTGCCTTAAAGTTGTTTATTACTCTAAACTAAATACATCAGTGAGAAGTGTAATGGACTTTCCTCCTTAAAAAATATAATTTTTCTGATGAATATAGGAAAATTATAAATTCAGTGGCTTGTGCAGTAACTTTTCTATATCTTCAAAAAAGATCTTAGGTATAGACAAGCTTGTCGTCAAAGCAGATGAACAATCAGCCAAAAACGGAATCCTTAATTTACCTTAATTTACTTATAATATAATAAAAAAAATATGTATAATTTCCTTTAGCATCTTGATTTTTTTTTAATTGAAACATAAAATTCTTTGGTAGACGATACGGCTACATCATTTAAGAACTTCTGCAGAAGAAAATGTATAGCTGTTATTGACCAATAGTCCAGGAAAAGAAACAAATTTTGTTTTTCTTCTGATATTGATATCTTTTATGAATAAAATGGTTAAATCGGTTCTTTTTTTTTTGGTCAATTGGATGATTTTGTTTTTATTGTCTTAATATTTTTTTTTTTTTATTTTTGGTTTTGTTTTTTTTCGATGTCCTGGTAATTTTGAAGCAAGGACATAAAAATAAAATTTGATAAAACATAAGTGATTGTCTATTATTATCAGTTATAACTATATTCAGAGAATTTGAAAAAAAAGGTACAGATTTTTAATTCTTTTTATGTGTCGTCCTTTTTAAAAAGGATTCATTTATTTTTTTCTTTTGATTCATATCCTTTTATCGTTATCTTTAGAAATTCAATTTAATTGTTTTGTTACTTGTATTGTTAAATTGGTATTATATCAACCGATTGATTTGTGCAATGTTTAGTAAATATTGACTTTATTTTTAAATCGCAGGACTATTTTTCATTAAGGACAAAATTACTAATTTATAAAGAAAATGTTATGTTAAGGCGGATTTGTTGTCTTTTGTTTATATTGTAAATAACTTTTATTATAAATTTAACTTATAACTTAACTAAAAAACATATTTTCTATACAATGTTTAAAAGTTATGAATAGAATTCGAGTTAAAATTGAGACATCATCAGTTTTTATGTATATATACAAAATATATACGTATATGTAGGTTCAAAAATGAAAACAAAGAAAAAAATTACCTTCTTGTTTTCAAAATAAATTGAGTTTTTTTTTTAAAAATTATATTTGCGCAAATCTAAGAATATTATTATGCAACAAAAGAATCAATGGAATCTAAAATTGGAATATACATTTATTCTAAAATTTTTGCACCCACCATTGTTTTCAAAGCAATGAAGGCAATGAAATGAAGTGATTGTTATGTGCTATAAAATTCCCAAGAAATATATAAAAATTAATAGAAAATAATTGCAAATGTTTGGCTTTAACCAAATGTCCAATGCATAGTCGCATGTATAGGTTGCTCAATGTAAACCATTAAAAATTTACCAAAGATTTTATTTTTGGGTTTGCCTTTTTTTGGCGTTGGGCATAGACAAGGTGTCTGTTATACAAATACATAAAATATTTAAGATTAAACCGAGTACAAGAAAGGAAAATGAGACAAAGGAAAGGAAAAGAAAATATTGGATATCAAACATGTGGGTAATGAGTGAAAAAATTTATAAGATAATAAGTATGTACATGTGATAGGATAGCGGGAATAAAGCCTATGCCAATAAAGGATCATAGCAAGATTTCGTGAATTAAGTCTCAGTTGTTATTTCAATTAAATAAAAAGTCCTATTAGACCTTATTGATCTAATTGTTATTTTATCCAGCCACAAGTTAGATTTAGAGAATTAAAATAATTTAACTGGCGCAGTTTTATGATTTTCGTTACCGCATCTTTAAAATATTTTTGTAAGAATTTTGTTTTTGTATAAACTTAATTAAAGATTTATTTCACATATTCAAAACTCTAAAAGTTACATAAATTTATAAAAAACTGAAATAGTAATGATGTAGTTGAATATTGAATCTGATTTTTAAATTTTTTGTTCTGTGCAGGGAATTGTATAGATTCTTTTCAAAAGCTGAAATTTCCAAATAAAAAGCTGATATTTCGACTCAAGTTATCCCTCAATTCAGATTTTAAGTCCGCTCCTAATTAAAGCTAATAAAACCTTTAGTCTTAAATTTTGAATTTAGCACGACTCAATTTAAAAAAATTTTTTTTCAAATTCATGAATTTAAGAATTAGTGGATTCACAATTTGAGTTGAGCGATGAGATAAATTTGCAATATGGTCCGCTCATTAATAACAGTTGTTCGTTGAAAGTGCAGCAATCTTGAAAATCCAGATCTTAAACACCAAATTTTAGATAAACCAGACTCGTGGGAACCTTCTTACAACCTTAGAAATAAAATAAATATTATTTTATACACGTTTCCGACTCCACTTCAAATATACAATAATGAAAGTAACTCCACGACTCGGACTTTAAGCCCTGGTTTTAACATATTAAGCAACTTTGGCACTAGGACTAGCCTAATTTGACGTAGAGTATATTATTTTATAAATACCTATATTTTTACAATTCCTTAGAAAGAAATATGAGTTGTCTTCAATATTTTGTAAATATTGAGTAATAAAAGAATTCTAAAATAACTAAATTCTAAAATCTATTGTTTGATAATTGTTAAGGCGGTTTGTCTTAGGTCTTTCATTTTTTTTTAAAAGAATTCTGAGCAATAATAAGTTATTTTATTAAGTGTTAACCTTTGTTATATCAAAACAATAATTAAATGTTTTTTTTTGCACAATAGATTGAAACATATTTTATAATTTCAGCTGTGATTTCTAGATAAATTGAACTATCACCATTTCTGTTCCTATTTAAATAAAAAAAAAAACTCAATTTTACTAAGTTTTTTAATATGAATTTCATTATTTCAAAGGAAAAAACTGAAGCGGGTAATAACCACTACAGAACCAAAGATAAAATTTCACTTTATTAAAATGTTTAGAGTCTTATTATCTTAAAACTTGCTGCCAATCAAGAAAACGATACACATATGGTATATAGAACTTAAGTTGCTATAATCATATCAGGCAGGCACTTTTGATTTTTTTCTTTCAAATTCTTTTATAAACTCTCTAATTTGTACATATAATCAAAGTTAATAAGCAGACTAGAGTTATGAATTAAAATTAGAGAATGACCACGCTTTATAAATTGTAGTACTTTTATCCAGTAAATGATTAGGTGGTATGCTTGATCAACTTAGTATTTCGGGAAAATAATTAGTATTCATCAGTAATCAAAAATTAGGATTCACCCATATGAAGGTTGCTGATAACATATGTATTACTTTTAAACTTTGTTATTTTGCACAACAATGTCACCAACTTCGTATATTAATAAAGGCAAAACAAAGGAATTCATCTTATCATCCCAGTGTCGCCTCAACGTTCACTCAACTCAGTTATCGTCGTACAGTCCTACAGTCCTACAGTAGGGACTAAAAACTGTTCCAAATAAATTAAATAATTTATACCTCTACTTAAGATTTTCGAACGAGAAACAAGGAGGACAATAGATGCTCACCCCTTCAAAGTTGAGCTAACAAGGTGGCGCAATACGGCTTATAGAAATTCGTTTGTCATGATTTCGTTTATGAAACATTATTACATAAAATGTGTTCCCCAAAATAGAAAAGTGTTCATTTAGCTAAATTAAAAAAGAACATTAACGTCTTTTTTCTAAATATCCCATAAAATTTCCCCCATCCCCCATAATATTCCCAAAAACTTATCCCTAATAATCTTTTCACACCCTTACCCTCTGAACCAAGCTTTACATTTATATCACAGGTCACATCCTAAATTTTAATTGCGTTGTTTGATGCGTTGAATTTACGCACTACCTATAGAAACCACGCACATGTCCAATAGGTGGCTTTCGAAGATGTTCATGTCCCTCGTAAAAAATAAAAAAAAATCTAACATAAGGTTTAAAGTTGAATTTTTCCTTATCTTTAAACAGATTATACAATGTGTTTTGTAATTGTGGAAAACAAAAAATGTGCAAGACTATTGCTTCATTTCAAACAGCCTTTTACAGAATAACGGGTTCAAATGTTATTCTCATAATAAACAATATATAGAACAAAATATAATTATTTATTTCTTTAATTAAAACAAAAAGTTCTCCCGAGATTTGGTTTGTTTTTTTTTTTGTACCCAAGATGCATAAAATAACGATTTGGTTCATTCCATCACTTTACTTTAAAAAAAAAAAAAATATTCACTATACTATATGTGTGACAATTAAAAATAAGAGGCATTTTGCGCTAAGGAAATTCCTAATAAACATTTTTTATTTCTACTGCTGCGTTATTTTACTCTTTTTCTTCCAGTAATAATTAGCATTCATTCGTTAATTAAAACGCGAATTTATCATTAATGAAATTCTAACGGTTATTACTAAGTTTACCATCACCATCACTGGATGCTATTTTACTTTAATACATAGATTATATTTTATCTTTTTTGCAGATATATTTCTGCAGTCACCGCATCAATTGAGATTATTACACATTTTGACGAATATAACGGTATTTCCCCTTTTTTATTATATTTGGTGTTTTTGTTACGTTAATAAGGTATAAAATTAATAACATTTCCCGCGTTTTTCTAGCTCTGTTTCTATTGTTAACGGTTTAATACTTTCATCTTCTAGATTTGATAATAAATATAAGTATAAAAAAAAAACCATTAAAAGTAAACATAGGGTAAAAAATAGGTCTGTTAATTTCTTAATTATGTTAAAAAAAAAGGCTTTTCACAATAATTTTTATTTGTTACCGTTTAAATATAATAAGAGTCGCGCGAGAATACCGTTGGGGTTAACCAGTTTTTTTTTCTTTTTTTGCCCATTTTTAATTATCTTTTCTTCTAAATTTCCCGTGGAACTGAAAATATCTTCATTAAACAGTTTTTTGTTTCTTTTTTAATTATCTTTTATTTTATTGAAATGTTTTTTGTGTGTTACTTTCTTCGTTTTTATGTGTGTGCTTTGTTTTTGTTTTCCGCGAGTTTTTTTTGGTTAATTTTTTTTTTTCCTAATTTCTTTTTTTAATTATTTTAGATGAATGTTTTTGCATTTAGCGAAAGGCAAAAAAAATTATTTAAAAGAAGAGAAAAGTTTTAATGTTCGCGCCATCGGTTTTTACTCAATTATACACTTAGAATCTAAGAAAAAAGTGAGATGGAAATATCGACAAGATATAGGAACAAAGTTTATTTTGTTTTTAGTTTATTGTTATTTTAAGAAATTTTTCCGGAGGAATTAAATGAAAAGGTGTTTTGGGAGAAGGAACAAAAAACAAACAAAATAAAATGACCCCTGAGGGAAAAATTCTATCCGCACATTAACAGTTGACAAGCATTTTCTTTTGTTTTTCTTATATACCAAAAAACATAATGTTTGTCGGGAAATCACGTATCTTTTTGACTTTATATAAATTTTTTTTTTATATTTTATTTATTTTTCTTTCTTTTATGTGAATATAGATATATATATATATATATATATATATATATACATATTTAAATTCATTTTAAAAGGGCAATCTATATTATTAAAGATTTTATTTAGGAGAACGAAATTTGAATTGATTGCATTTTGTTTTATGATGTTGTTCTATTTAGAAAATGGGACCCCTCTTTTTTGAACCTCCATTTTCAGCTTTATCAAATGTTTTATAATCAATTCACTACCATTGTGCAGTTATGCCAGCAAATAACCTTGATTTTCAAAGCAACTTATCACAAAAATTGAATTACACGACAACCTATACCTCAGTTTAGAAGTGTGATTTATTATAGTATTCTTATATATTTTAGAGTGGCAGTTCGAAGCTATACTCTATTGTATATAAATCTCATTTACTGACTTAGAAACATAGAGACTTATATAGCTCTTGTAACATATTTATATAATTAGTTGTATAATCACTTGACTTGGTTGATAACATACAACTTAAGGTTTGTAAAGCATTAAACCTTAATTTGTTAAAGCTTCCTTTTTCTTAAATTATTGTAAGAAAGTTTTTGAAAGACATTGGAATATTGGATCGTTCATTGCTTACAGATGTTGAGGTGACCAATGTTTACTCTTCAAATAGTTTAGAAAAATCAAGTGATCATATGCTTCCCCACTTTTAACTTATTGAAATATCGTTTTTTATAATATTGGAATATTGTATCGTTCATTATTTGATATCAAGGTGGCTCCTGTTTTTTCCTCAAAGTGTTTAAAATCGTCATAAGAGTTCATATGTTTTCCCACTCTTAAATTATTACAAGTTGATTTTTGAAGACATTGCAGTAATGGATCGTTCATAACTTACAGTTGTTGGAGTAACTTCGGTTTTTCTCAAAGAGGTTAGAATAATCAAGAGCTCATGCTTCTCTACTCTTAAATTAATGCAAGATCATTTTTGAAGATATTTGAACATTGGATCGTTGATTACTTACATATGTTGAGTTTTCTCACCTCTTAAATTATGACAAGATCATTTTTGAAGAAATTGGAGTAATGGATCGTGAATTACTTACAGATATCAAGGTGGCAACTGTTTTTTTCTCAAATAGTTTAGAGCTATAAGAGTTATGCTTTTCCACTCTTAAATAATTGCAACATCATTTACAGTCGAGGTAACCTTTGGTTTTTCCTCAAATAGGTTGGAATAATCAAGATCGCTGTTATCAGCAAAGCTGTTAATTTAAGTAATACTATCCAGTACAACTTGTATTGAAGATTCCATAAAACAGGATTCAATCTATAAGCTGAAAGTGTTGGCTAGACCAAATTATTTCAATTCTAAAAAACAATCGAGTTTCTTAATAATATTCTTTAAATAATGATTGCGTATATTATTTAAGAAATATTTTATTTAAATACATCATATAGCTAATAAGTAAGATTTTTATATTAAAAGAGTTTAGTTGAGGAAAAAATCTTTGAAGACTTTTTTATTTACAGTTTAAAATTTATCTTTTGTCGTTTATCGTACCTTTCATTTTTATGTTAAATACTTAAAATCTCAAATGTTTTTCCTTTAATTTTTTTTTTAAATATTTATTTATTTGTTTGTTTTCATTTTTTTGTATTATTTATTTTTAGAAGACATTTTTACATTTTCCATATCAGATTATAAATAAAAATAGATTGGTATATGGTGTTAAAAAGAAAATTGTTCATTTTCCATTCTTTTCGTTTTGGATTTTGTTTTTTGTTTTAATTTACAGATTTTTTAAAAAGATTAAATGATTCGGGTTAAGAATATTTTTTATTTTTAGTAGTTGTTTGTTAAAAATATCAAATAAAGATTTTGTAAAATTGATATTATATGTATAAAATATTGTGACGTATAAAGTATAAAATAAAATGTCGTGGACTTTAATGCAGACATCATTAAATTGGTAGACTAACAATTTAATAGGTGACGGAGTAACGTAAGTATGATTTTGGCAGCAAATTCCGTTTATTTGTCGTCAATTTTGAACTGTACTGCATTAGTCTTAAAGAGGTTAATGACTAAAGACTTGGTTTAATACAGTTATTCCGTTTAATTAATAAAGCAAACTTTATAAACCCTGTTAACTTAAAACTCCGTGGTGTATATTAAATAAAATCAAACTTTTGGCAGGATGAAAGTCGGGTCGATTTATCTAGAAACAATCAATTTTTTTATGTATCTGGGAGATTTTTTTTTTTGAAAACTCTTTAGTGGGATCCTCCTAAAAGAGTTTGATAATAAGCAACACACAGATCATTGCATTAAAATGATCTCTTAGGCTAAATGTTTTTTTGAAGTGATGACTTCATAGTTTCCCGTAGAATAATATTAATTGTATCATTAATTTTATTCTAATTCCGTAGATTACCCAAGGATGCTGAAATATACATTATGGTTCGACATCATTATATGAATCTTCTGAACGGTGACTTGGCACAAGTCCCATTGTTTCCTTGCAAATGTGTCAAAAGTTCCATGGAATTTCTGAAATAATATGTAAATGTAAAAATATAATAAGGAGAGATTTTTAGAGTTTGTTGCAAAATCATGATTTCGAATCAGAATCAGCAACTGCGATTTCGTCACTAATACCTAAATCCTTCAAGGTTTTTTAGATGCATATTTCAAAAAAAAAAAACATTTAAATATTTTTATTAATATAAATTATTATAAATATTTTTTTGATGCAATTAAGACCACTTACAGTCCAATGGTACTACAGAATCAGTCGAAAGTCCCTTCCGGGACACGTAATCTCTTTTAACCTTCTTTCAGTCAATTTTAATATCCAAAGCTTGTTGAATGAAATATTCCATTGAGTAACAAATCATGAATTGAATAGCATACTTATCAAATTTATAACATGGTCAGTATTTGGATATATCGCCCTAATGATTTCAATAAATCATATTTTTCTTAATAATCTTTCTTTTTTTTTAAACGGATGGCTTTATATATGTTAGAGGTGAATTATTGCGGCACGCCTGAAATGTTTGGAATTGTTACAAGTTTTAGAAAAAAATTAAAAATAAAACAAATTTTATTTTATATCCGGATATTTTTATAATGTCACGTTTTCTATTATTTAAAAAAATTAAAATATTTCAAAATATATTTTAAACAACAAATTAGGAACATAATAAAAAACTTAGAACATAATGATGACAAGCAAAATATCACAATACATATGTGTTCATATTAGGAATAGTATTATAGGCACGCGCAAGAAGATTAATAAAATTGTTTCTTAATATATGGCAGGGATTATTAAAAACTAATTTAGTTAATGTTAATATTTCAAAATTCAATTAAAAAAAATCTTTTGAACTAGGATTGAAATAAAATACTTTAAAATTGAAAATTAATATATTTATAATTTGGGAATTTAAGAAAAATATAAATATATAAATATATATTTTTTTCCTATGGTTCATTGGTTCCTCAGGTTCAAAGATATTTTTGACATCTAAATAAATGAGTTAATTTAAATTTACGATACAATAAACAGATCCAAAACTGAAAAACACTATAGCATTAACACGTAGAGCATGGCGCGTCTTTAAATAAGCAGAACTTATAAAACTTTGTAGCAAAAAAAATGTTAAGAGAAGAATTAGAGCTTCAATAACTTCTGATAAAGAACCCGTTTTCAATCGGAAGGTCTTGAACTCAAAACACGGTCAGCCCGGTTAAAAAAAAATGGCAGTTGTAGTTATTCTTAGTATAGTACTTTATGGATATATGGCATAATAAATTTTGTATTAAATTCAGATTAAAAATTCAGATATAATTTCAGTTTCAGATTTACAGAAATAGCGATTTTACACAACAATACTTTGTGTAAGTTGTATTTTGGACTGAATGACACAGTGGTTAGATTGCCGAACCTTTCATTCTAATGGCCCGGATTCGATTCCCATAGTAAAAATGAAAAAAAAACTTTTAAATGGTTTTTGAGCTCGACATTGCGTTCAAATTAATAACAGTTAATTAGTAAATAAGTCAATAGTTAGTAAATATGTATCTTTGATAAGAAAATACATTAATATAACAATAAAAATAAATAATTTAATTTAATTATATAACTCACAGATACAGAAGTGTCTATTAACAAACTAAGACGTTTCTACAAGTTTATATAAGTTAATCTTCAAATTATACCTAGTATTATCGTATATTTAAATTGTATGTGGAATTCATTAAGATCAATTCTAATAATAGGGATATAATATGTCCACCCTGTTTGAACATGTACCTATGGTATAGGCTGGCTTGGTCTAACACTTCGACAGTTAGCATTTGAAAAACAAATTGTTTTAATTAAATAGTTTATGAATTTGTGTAAATATGAGCGTCTTACACCCAGTAATTGAAAGTGGGATTCGTTGAGCTCAGTTGTAATAGTAAAAGTATTATGTATATAGTTTTATACTAATTTTTTTTTCAGACATACTTGTGCTAAAAACTAAGAACTACGAAAAAGCACTTGAAAAAAAGTTGGACTGAAATACTTTTTGAAATTTATTGCTGTTGTTTTGATTAATTTTTTCGTCGGTGGCTTGCAAATTTAAACTATTTAAAGAGATGTCTACACAATATTTCAATAGACAAGCTTTCCATTAAAATTAATCTTTAATGAGTTTCTATTTAATTTGAAGGTTCTATTCTAAGCCGTTTTTAGCACATTTTCAAAAAATTTTGTAAAAATGTGCCTATATAGCTTCACTCTGTCCGTCCGTCCCTTTTGACCTATAATTGACAAAAAAATATCAGGAATGGATAGGTATTGCAATAAAAATAATTTAATGTTAAAACTTTTTTTTGTAGCTCCCCCCGTTACGGAGCTACAGCCCCACAAAGTTGAAAAAAGTCCCATATTTAAACAGTTATAATTAGAGTTCTATAAGATATATCTCCAATCTGAAAACGGTAACAGACAGCTGCTTTTATAAGCTTTACAAGTTTTTAAAATCCAATTGTATAGGGTTACCATACGGTACTAAAATTTACCGTTATTCAAAACTAAGTTTTACAAAATTTTTGGTCCCTCATAACTTCGAAACGGCTAAATCTAGAAATTTGAAATTTTGGGAGAAGTTAGATCCTTAGAAATAAGTAAGAGTCAGTTAACAAAATTTTTTTGTCACGCTCCCTCTTTAGGAGCTGTAAGGGGTCGAAAATTGAAATTTTGCTAAAAATTTAGCTTTTAAACACCTATAACTTGAATACCTGTCAACATTTTTTTTTATTTGTATACAAAATTGAAAGCTCAAAAACGAAAGTTTCAATTAGTGTCAAAGGTTTTTCTTAATTTTGACTTTGTCCGTCCGTCCGTCCGTCCGTATGTTTACAAAAACTTTTACACCGTTTGAAATAGAGTAAAGAAATTTTAACCACGGATAGATATTACAAAAAAATTAATTTCGTAGAAGAATTTTTTTCTGTAGCCCCACCCGTTACGGAACTACAGCCCCCCAAAGTTGGAAAAAGCCCTATTTTTAAATTATTATAACAAGAGTTTTGATAAGTGTATTTTCAATCTGAAAACGGCAAAAGATAGCCAGTTTTATAAGCTTCCCAAAAATATAAGGCTAAAATGTATAGGGTTACCATACGGTACTAAAATTTACCATTAAGCTAAACTCAACTTTTGCAAAATTTTTGGCCCCATATATCTTCTAAACGGTTCAACCTAGGATCTTGATATTTTGGGAGAAGTTAGGTCCTCCAAAATTAATAGGAGTCGGTTAACAAAATTTTTTTGTCACGCCCCCTGTTTAGGAGCTATAAGGGCTTGAAAATTGAAATTTTCCTATTTTAAACCTGTTCCTGTACCTGTAACTTTAACACCTGTTCAAATTTTTTTTTACAAATATGCAAAATTTACAGCTGCAGCATTATATTTCAACATACGTTAAAGGTTTTTCTTAAATTTGAAAGGGTCTCTTTAAATTGAAGAAATTGTTTCTTGGTATTAACCATTTTTGGTTAGATAATAATATTCTAGGTAAAATTCCAAATTTTGTTGGAGTTCCAAATTGATTTCCTAGAACCGGAAAAAAATGGAAGGGCAAACACGGGAGGGGGGTGACCAGATCCATCATAAGTTTGCTAAGCAAAAATTTGGGAACCTTCCCCATTGAAGGGTTACTAGGTCTTAAAAATTAAAACTTTTATGTTTATATTAAACAGTAATTTATTCACCAGTGTAAGTTTTTCCAAAATTAAACGTTAAAATTGAAGCTCCAACATTATATTTTGCACTTATTAACAGGTTTTCTTGAATGCATTGGGGTTGTATTCTAAGTATTTTACTATTAGTCATATAATTAATTATTAATGAAATAACAAAATTATAATATTATCATAATATATATTTTTATAAAAATAAATGATAAAATACTCAGTAAGAAACCGTATATAATTTTGAAAATGTGCTTTTTAAAACCCTTGGTTTTTTTCCCTCACTTGTTATCATTGATGTCTTTCGACTCGAAATATTCTGTGAAGCTTCTGTTTAAAAAATAATTTTAAATTATTCAATTCCTAGTCATTATACATTTTCTGTTCATTACCCACACTTTTCAGGGCGGGTATTCATATTGGGTAGAAGTGGTCATGTAAAACCAAAAGAGTAGCACAATTTATTTCATTCGTTCAAGAAAAATCGCTTTATTTCAATCAATTTTCAATTATAGTTTGAATGTAGGAAGAGTTAAAAATTTTACAGAGGAATTCATCAAAATGGTGAATGCGTTAATTTTGTATCTGGATTTAGTTTCTGTATATTAAAATCCTTTGTTAATTTCTAATCTAGTGAAATCAATAGTGCTGTAAACTTCCCACAATCTTCTGAAATTATTTTCACTTATATTAATACAAAATACGTTGTAAGTTAGAACTTAGAACGTTTTTCATAAAAAATAAAATCTGTCGATATATTTTTTATTATATACCTATAAATAAAATTTAATTTTGACACCTTTCAAAAATTGATAGTGTTACAGTTTTAAAAATATTTGTCATTATATTTTCATTGACGTCAAATATTCCAATTTTAGTTTTCTAATTTTTTTTTTTAAGACAAAATAACAGTAACATTGCGTGACTTATCAAAAATAAAAATTTGTTTAATTTTAATACATAAAAATAATTTAGTAAAGTGTTTTGAGTTTTGTTTTTTCTTTAGTAAAAATTACAAAAAAAAAATTTTGTGTTTCACTTTGTGTTACACCATATATTTACAATTTTTACCAAATAACCAACCAACCAAGTTACAAAAAAAAAACAAAAACTAACACAAAAATACAGAAATGTTGCACAACACAATACAACCGCATCAAATAATCAAACATTGAATTATAAAAAAAAATAATAGTCTTATGTATTGGCAATTTTGCAAACTACGTAATTTTTCCTATTACTATTTTTTTTTTTTTTTATAAAGCGTTTCACCCTCGCAACAAGCCTCGAAGTTACATTTTCATCTATACTCTTCATAACACGCTGCACTACTACATAGAGTGGTGGGACTGAAGATGTACAATTGGGTAATGAAATTTAAAAAAAAAAAATGGTAGCAGAAGGATTTATTTCAGAGTCACAATAGTTTTATTTTAATTCAAATTAAATTATTAAATGAAGTTTTAGTTGCCTGAATAATATGAAGTATTATACCTTACTGACATTTAACAGTCAGATAACTGAAAAAATATGAAGTATTACCGTAACTGACACTTGACAGTTATTATAGAGAATAGTGATAGTATAAAATAATCGAAAAACTAGAAGTCTTGATGAATAAATGTCTAAGAATAATATGTCGCATATTCTGGCCTAGGCGAATAATGAATCAAGAACTCTGGGTAATGAGGTAAGAGCCGATGTGGGTCCAAATTAGAAAAAAGAAGTGGAAGGAGATTGGTCGCATTTGAAGGCGGCCAACAACATCAGTAGCAAGCCAGCTCTAAATTGGAACCCCCAGGGTAGGAGAAATGTGGGAAGACCAAGAACAACCTGGAGGAGATCAGTCCAGAGAGAATGTGACCTATCAGGAAAAACATGGTCCGAATAAAAGAGGTTAGCGCTAAACAGAGACATTTAAAGAAGCTATATGAAAGCCCTATGTTTCCTAGGGGAATAATAAAGAAAAACAAAATAAAATAAGGTAATCGAAGAAGCAAATTGGAATTAAATAATCAAAGAGTACAAAAATTTTTACTCTACCATTTCAGATGATAAAATTATCAAAATATTGGTTTTTTAAGCAAAAGGAGTAAACCTTGACATTACTACCAGACTAGTAAAACTATAAAGGAAAGTAGATCTTCCTTTAGACGTCCCAGCACTGACTACATTATGATAAATGCACGTATTGTGAACGAAACATTAAAATAAAAACAAAAATAACTACAAAGACAAAATTTAAATTGCATTCCATTGCATTTAACCTAACTACTAAAGGGTAGCCATTGGTGTTATTGGTTGCATTTAACATTGACTGCACACACTGCATTTTATTCATTGTTTTATTTGATATTTTTTTTTAAGCAAATTTTATTTTTCCGCTATTCGCGTTTTGTGATTTTGCGTGTATTTTTTTGTTTTATTTATTTTTATTGTTTGATAGTCGTTAAACGACTGTCACTCAATTTGGAAAAAAAAAATTGAGTTAAATAAAAAAAAAAAAGAATAAATAAATGAAAATACAAAAAAAAAACTCTAGATTGACTGAATGATGGAGTGTTATGTGATCACATTTTCAAGGATTTGGTAATTGTTCACCTTTTTTTTTTTGCTGCTTATATTGTTGTTTATTCGAACATTTTAATATATATATATATATATATATATTTATATATATATATATATATATATATATATTTGAGAGTGCAATAAAGCAATTTTTTTTTAATGTAAGTAAGTACTTCTTTATAAATTGCATTGAACGTGCATTATTTAAAAAAAATATATTCCATGTATATAATAATTTAGTAGGATGTACAAATTAAAAATTTGTTGTGTTATATTTATATCCAACGTTTAGAATTTTTTTTGAATTATATCTCGTTGCTTTAAGTCGTCATGGCGACTTCTCTGTCCAAGTTAATTTCACTCCTGTTAACAACCGTTGAAATATTGGAGCATTGACTATTTTTTATAGATATCTCTGTTCCTGTTTTATTGAATTATGGTGTTTTTTTTTGTCTTTTTGTATATAAACCCTAATACCTGGTTAGGAATATATATATATTGAATTCAACTTATAATTAAAGTAAAAATCTGATAAATATTTGGGTACAACCAACACTTCAGAATCCCCGTTTTTAGTTTCTATTTGACTAAACTGGAGTCACAATAAAATATTTTTAAAATATGCCCAAAACTTATTATTTTCCCATTCAATACTTCTTTAGACTGCGGAAATCTTTCATACGTTGTATGTGCCAGTCCCACCAGACCCACCTGTAGCTTGATGTATGTCACAACATCGCTGTCGGTATATACATTATATAGCTCTGCGTTGCGTCGCACTTTAAATTGGCCGATAGAACGATTATTGATTCGATAATTTTACGCAAAATTTTTCTCTCGAAAAGAGAAAGTAGGCCTGACGTCGCATGGGTGATCGTCCCTGTTTCATTGTCATAGCATATCACCAGTTTCATAAGAGATTTTTACAGCTCAAGTTTATATTTTCTTCTCACCTCTCGAGATCTCATTATCTTCAACACAGAATAGTATGCATTGTTTGCTTTGCCAATAATTCGAGTTACTTCTGATGTTTCATAATTTTCACATGTTATTTCGGACCCTAAATAGACAAAACTTTTACAAGTACATAAATTTTTAATTGGATTGTAATATCTTACTAGTCATCCATTTAAAATTCTGATTTTTTCTAGTTTTAAAGTAAAAATTTTATTTACAACTCAGTTATACTGTACTTGCAATGAAATAACAATCACAAACTTATTTAAAATCTTAGTATTTTCAGTTGTCAAAATTCAAATCAGTTCAACTGTCATAAATTTAATATAAAATGTGTTTTTACTTATTTGATGGAGTTCACTATTTGAGTTTAAAATTATTATTGTAGTACTATAATGCGAAACGAATCCTTCCTTAAAATTTGAAAAAAGTTAACACACACTTGTTTAGGATGCAAGTGATGATTTCTTTATCTCATATCGTTGCAACAATATAATTACAATAAATAAAAAAACTTTTTGCCTTCTGAAGAAATATTTTGCATTTACTTGTCATTCTGTAATTACTACATTATGTCAATATGTCAAAATATTCAAGTTGAGGTTAAAGTTGAACAAATGTCAAAATGGGCTAAGTAAATTCTTAAAAACTGTAACAAAATATTTGCCACTATTTCTTTCACGAAATTTTCTTGTGTCCTATTGATGTCATTTAATTAATATCCCGTCCGCCTTTTTATTATAAATTTTTTAAAATAAAGTTTTCTTTTTATTGCAACTTATTGTTCTGTCACTGCCACTTTAAAAAAAAATTTTCATTTAAAAAAACAAAACCAATAAATAAAAAATAAATGTGAATTTTCCAGATTGTAGAAGTATACGCAAAATGATGTATGCATATAGTAAATGTTTAGAAATGTACAATAAAGCAGGGGCGATCATTATATATCACTTTCCAAATAACAACAAAAACACCAAATCCATCAATTGCCACACCATAATATAATAGTATGTATATCTAATTATTGTTTATTAGTTAGAGTTGGAAGTTGCAACTAATAAATTTAAAATTGTATTCAGAGTACCTATTTTTTGTAATATATACATATACATATATATATGTTTTTTAGCACATTTTCAATAAATTTTGTAAAAAAGTGCCTATATAGCTTCATTCTGTCCGTCCGTATGTTTACAAAAACTTGTACATCGTTTGAAATAAAGAAAAGAAATTTTAACCACGAGTATGTATTGCAAAAAAAATTATTTCGTAGAACAATTTTTTTCTGTAGCCCCATCCGTTATGGAACTGCAGCCTCCCAAAGTTGGAAAAATCCCTATATTCAAATTCTTATAACAAGAGTTATATTAGGTGTATTTTCAATCTGAAGATAGCTGGTTTTATAAACTTTAAAATTTTTAAAAAACAAATGTTTAGGGTTGCCATACGGTACTAAAATTTACCATTATGCAAAACTCAATTTTTGCAAAATTTTTGGCCACACATACGGTTCAAGCTAGGGTCTTGAAATTGGGAGTAGTTAGATCCTCAGAAATAAGTAGAAGTCAGTTAACAAAATTTTTTTGTCAAGCCCCATGTTTTGGAGCTTTAAGGGCTCGAAAATTGAAATTTTTCTATTTTTAAACACCTGTAACTTGAATACCTGTTTAAATTTTATTTTGTTAATATACAAAATTTGAAGGTCCAACATTATACATTAACATATGTTAAAATATTTTCTTAAATTTAAAAGCGGTTCTTTAAATTGAAGAAAGTGTCTCTCAGTTTTAACCATTTTTGCTTATATAGTAAAATTCTAAGTAAAATTCCAAATTTTGGCAGAATTCACAATTTAATTCCTAGAACCTAAAAAAGTTGGGGGGGGGGGGGCCCATAGAAGGGCTATTAGGACTTAAAAATTAAAATTTACTGTTTTTATAAGTAAGTATAGTAACTTAGTCACCAACGTATATATTTCCTAAATTAAAAGTTAACCTCGAAGCTTCAATATTATATTCCGAAAAAATACTCAGTATGAAACACTATATTATTTTGAAAATGTGCTTCTTTAAAAACCCTTGGTTTTTTTCATCACTTGTTTTATATATAGAATGATGAGTAAGAGTTAAACAATTGGGTAAGATTGTGTACACCACCGATAGAACCACATACAATAGCACACAATAATATTATTATTTTTATGTAGATGAGGGAGTATATAATTGGTAATTGCTTTGGTTGGATTGTATTTATAATCATAATGTGTGGATATTATTGAAGGTATTAAAATGTGGCAATAATCGATATATTTGGTTTTATATATATATATACATATAGATATTATTATATTAATTTTTTTTTTTTTTTTATGGGACCTATTGCACGGTTTTGGTTGAATTAATAACAGTTACACGAAATAAAATTTTACTATAGAAAAAAGTTTTGATCGTTACACTTCGTTGATCAAGTTAATTGAACACGGGTTGATTAGTTGGTTGATTCATTTGTTTCCGAACATTATAATATGGAAATGGAAAAACAATATAAACGCTTACCTAAAAAAAAAAAAAAAATTAAAAGATTGTTGATTTTTATACAATTCTAAATTCCTCTTCCCCTTTAACTCGCGTATATATTGAAATAAACAATAGCAAAATAATAAAGAAGGATATTAGCAATTTCTTAATTAGAAAGTAATAAAAAATATTAAAAAAAAAAATAAAAAACAAAGAAATAATGTTACCCTATGTAAATAAGGTATATTTACTCATATAATTGTTTGTCTGAATTTTTTGACAGCAGCTTTCTTCTTTTCGTTTTAATGTTTAGTTCTGTTCAGTTTAAAATTAAAAAGGAAGTGTTCGTAATTAAAATTGTCAGAGTATATCATTCAAATTTTTATAGTAATTATAATAAAAAATAAGACTTCGCGTTTTCATGGTCACTGAATGGTTTTTATTTTTTTTTATGTAATAAAAATTAATTAAGATTAATATTTTAAGGAAAAATATTACTAAACCTTAGACAATGGCATATTCAGTTTCTTTGTTTTAAAAGACACTTATAATAATTATTGAATGTATCAATTAACATATGGTTATGCTTCATCAGGAATTACATTTATATGACAACGTGTTTTTTTTCCAAGCTAACTAGTAGGTTCCTTTGTAAAAATGTTTAGGAACATCTGCAAGGGTGAGGAAATAAAATATTAAAAGAGTAATTCGGAAATTAACCTAAAAAATTTTCGTATTAATTTTTGTAAATTGTAGCATAGAAAATTCTTGTCATTATTGACAGAACCGTAAAATGGAACATTATTAAAAAAAGAGTTTCCTGAAAATGAATATGAAGTTTAAAAGATTTTCAGAACAGAAGTTTTCAGCTCCGATACCTACTTTCAAACTAATTTGAATATAAATTTAAAATTATAGTATTTGTTTTGCCCTTACTCCTTCTATGAGCTTACGGCTTCCATTTGACATCTTTATCTTACGATATTTCACGCATAACATAAAGGTGTTTTTGATAAATGTGTCAAATTAAAATTTTTAACTGTCATCACAGCTGGTAGAAGAAAACTAGCTAGTAATGAATTATACAATTGGACTAAAAATTGAAAAATTAAACCAAATGAGCTGAAATTTATGCATGTTACATTTAGAGGCAAAACTAGTATACGAAATCCTACTGCTATTAAGCTAAACAATATAGATATATCCCAAGAAAATACGGCAAAATACCTTTGTAAGTATGACATTAGACGTAAAGCTAAGGTTGAGAAAAAAGATGAATTTACTCTCAAATATAGAGAAATTTATTTGCTTCTGAGTCGATATTCTAAAGTCCCTAATCCAGAACGAAATTCTATTATAAAATCAAAAAACTATGCCAATTTTATTATATGACATAAAATGTTTTTTACATAATTATATTGGAGTGTGCCAATTTGATCCATCTATAATGAATTCAAACATTCCAAAATGATGTTCTAAGAAATGTGTTTAATGCCGTCTGGTTTGTGCGAATTAGCGGCTTGAATAGAAACTTAAACTTTTTCACTACGGTGGAAGAATTAAAAAACTATGCATCGAAACATAAGACTCGGTTGGAAAGTCATATAAATGTACAAGCGAGTCAACTTATATATTCTGTTAGAATGTGTAGAAGATTGAAAAGAATCAATTTGTTAGATCTAGAAGTAAATGCACCCTCCTCAGTTTCTAACATTTAAAGCTGAACGAAATTCTTTACACAGGATTTCTCGTAACCAAAATATGAAAAAAATATTTATGGTTATAGTCATAAATTATAGCACCATTTGTATTATGTTTGTATACTTTCTGCGCCTGATTTTTTTGTTCATGTGTTTTCACCAGATATTATTCAAAGATCTTAATTTTGTTTTGGAAAGAATATGGGGCATATATGTTATTTTGAGACACTTATTGAGTAAAACTTGCTACTTATGGCTTAGTCTACTGCTTCAAAGCCAAGTTCCTTTGCCATATTTCAGAACATTTTTAATTCATTTTGTACTCTGGATATCTGACAATTTATGACTGGGTCTGGGTCTTCTTTTTTTTTTCCTAAAGGACGAAAAAACCTCCAAACTGAATCTGGAATACTAAATCTCCCGGTGTTGCAAGATACCTAATCACTTAAAAAAGTCTACCCTATCGTCATTGTGATAACAATGTGATAACCACGTTTACTGTTTGCAGTATTATAGCTGAAGAGTAGAGATGCGCCATTTCAAGTTTTCCATGTTCATCAGAATAGGAAATTCAGAAAATATAAGTTGACTTCTCTCTTGAAATTTTCTAAATTATAAGTATATATTGCGAAACACATATGGGGCTAATGTGTTCCAAAATTTTGAGGTGCAACTAAATAAGTTATGAGTCAGATCAGATGTAAAGTATTTCCTACACTTTCTTAAAAATCCTAGACATTTTGCAACAACTTTTGCGCGCAAAAATACAAGGTGGTTTCACCAAAGTTATCAATTTAATTGCATGCCTAAGATTAAAGTAAAACCTAGATTATATAAAAAAAAATTACTTTGAAAATTATGATTTTAATCAAATATTAATTAAACAACTTTACAAAATTGAAGAACTCTTCATGTATAGCGAATTTATATTTCAGGAATTCAGAATTATTGATAATTATCCTCATTTCAACACTTATAGATAATAAACATCTGATATCTTCAAATATGATGATGAGAGACTAAATTGTTTTAAACGATCTTTATCTCATCATTTAAAAGTTTATTAAACATTATGTAAGATTATCATTTTATATGATTAAAATGTTAACCAACCTGTCGGTTCATAACTTTGTATTTTCGTATTTTCATTGATCCCAAAACAATAAAAAAAAGTAGTTAAGAAAAAGAGTTGTGGAACCAATTTACTCAAATGGGACCAATTTTATATTATAAGAACAATACACAGGATGAATCAATTTATTTAATATAAATTTCTTTTTTAAATAATTTAATAAACGATCTTAAATATATTTAGTGGCGGTATCGGTTTAATATATATATATATATATATATATATATATGCATAAATCCATTAATAAAAACAAAATTTCATTATTTGTCCCCTAATTAGGATTGTTTTAAAGTCAAGGTGGGCTCTAAAAATTTTATGCGATGAAATTATGTTCATTTATATGTACTAGATAATGAACATATATGGGAATATCATAAAAATTTATTGACTAAACTATCTGTTAACAAGTGCATTTCTATATTCTTGATCTTATAAAGAATAAAACAAAAGAAAACAGAGAAATTAAGGGGAAAAGAAGCGGATGCGTGGACATGGCGTTTAGTCAATATATTAAATTTTTTTTTTTTTTATTTTTATTGGACATCAAATGAGAAATACTAGAAAAAAATTAAAAAAAAAAAACTAAAAACATGTTATAGAGTAAAAGTGACCGACAATGATGTAAAGATCTCAAGATGATGCGCTGTTAATTGTCTTAATGGGACCAAAGAAATTAGAAATTTTCTATCATCTAAATATAAATCGAAGTTTTTTATGATCAAGTTTTGATTTTTATAAAATAAAATATAAAATAAATTAAAAATTATAACTAAAAATATTAAAAAATTATATTTTTCTACATTTTTTTATTGCATTTTAAAGAAGAAATTTACAAGTCGTTAAGAGTTTTACCACCATGAAGTTCAGTTCGGTTTTGACATAAAAGAGTCCATCATAAAAGAGTTTAGAATTGATTTTATTATAAATGCGTGGTTAATATAGTTTTTAGAGAAATTCTCAGAAAATTTAATATGTATTATATTTCTTAAAATGGTTTGGAATACTATTAATATATATTAACTTGACTTAAGGTATCTTTGATAGGCATTATTGAATATGAATGAATTCCTTAAGATCAAGGACATAAATTTGGTGAAAACACTTTGCATCCTGTATACTTAAAATGCTAAAAATTTTTCATATGCATTCTTGCAGAATTCAAAATCAGTAGAAACTAAAAATTTACACAACTGTCAGAATTGTCAATTTTTTTCATTTTCACCGTTGCGCAATTCGACGCCAGACGTATTTCTGGTAAATTCGTTCGGGAAGCTGACGGAATTAATATTATAAATAAAATTATTGCACAAAAACTAATTGCTACTAAATGAATTACTATTGTAGCTCTTAAAATCTTTAAGTTTGATCTAACGGTGGCAAGTTACGAGGCAGATTAATAAAAGAATTAATCAGCTTCAAAAATATATCTTTAAGTTCGAAGCCAAAAAAGTTTACCGTAACTTTACTTAACTGCTTCTGTAACTAATTTAATTAATATGGTTTGCTTTATATTTGCTATTAATTTAGAATCCAACTATATAATATATGTAATTGATAGTGCTTCACTAAATGCTAAAAACTCTTCAATGCTAATAACAGAACATTTGCAACAATCGGCTACAAAACTTTTCTAAAAAAACTTTAAAAATCCTGATTTTAAATTCAACTCTGTTAAAGCGTCTCTTGTAATTTTTTTCCCATACATGATATGTCATCAGCATAACTTTTAAAATAATAGGAGCCTACTATAACTTGAATTCTACCAATTAAATTTATAAAGATATCTTTGAGGTTACTATAATAAAAAGCGTTAAATATGAGATTTTTTTTCCCTTTGATTATTTTTTGAATAAATTAGAGAAATAAAAAATTTTAATTTTTAACAAATTTTAATGAATTAGAATGAAAATTTAATATGGTGGCGTTTGATTGGATTAATATTAAATATTTTAATTATTCAATAACAATCAGGCCACATAAGCAATTGGACTATGGTCCATTTGACAGTATTGCATTTTAATATCTAGTATTATATTATGAACTTAATAGGTTCCCAGTTAAAGTCCATTCTTACCATTCGAACCTTTTTTTTTAGTTCAGATTTCGCGACGCCTGTGTTATATCGGTAAATATATTGGCATCCGCGTCGTAGCCAAAATCCAAAACTTGTTGATATAAAGTAAGGGCTTAAACCATGTTAACCATGATAAATTTAAACTTTTAGAATTTCTTAGTAAGATAAATATTTCGAAATATTTTGTGCGCCAGTTAAATAATGTTTGTCTATATTGACTAATTTCTAAGATCTAAAATGATCTTAGTTTCATCAAATTCTAAGAAACATTTATTACAATATATTTTAAATCTAATTTCATTCCATCCAATCCTAAATGTATCTAATATTTTAGTAATTTAGTTAAGATTACATTTTGTTTAATAGTTATTAACAAAAATTAAAAGAAAGCGCCATTAAAACTCTTAAAACTTTTTTAAGTAATTTAAAATCTTTTGTTTATTATATTTTATTTAAGTAACTTAATAGTTTAGTTTAATTTTATATTGTTGCGCTTACAAAATCTTTTGAATAAAAGGTTTTAAGCAGATTGTCTCTTGAATGTTCTAATTTTATCATTAAAGCCAATCTACCGATCATTATTCATCAAACGCATATACAATATCACAATGAATTGAAGTTCAATATTAATACATATATTAAATTTCAACCAAAACCAACAGAACCAAAATCAAAAAAAAAAAAAATTACAGAATTGTCAATGAAATAAAAAAATTTTCTCATGAGATCTCAAATAATGGATGAATATTTACAAATTACAAGTATTACAACAATTTATTCACTTATAGAGAAAGTGAAAATAGTTCCCAAGTTACCTAGGCTGCTTTATGAAGAATTAGTATTTTATTCTATAGACTGTAAGTTTTTTTTATAAATAAATGCAAAAGGATATAGGTATCATCCTTTTTTTTCTAATTCTATTGTGTATCCTGTACTCAGTCATCTTTTGATGTTTAAATCGCATAAGGACAAGTTTTAAAATTGTAATTTTTTGTTTTTCTTTTTTTTTCAGTGTTACCACAATGAAGTTAACCGTGCGTAATTTTGTCACAAAACGAAAAGCCGCTTTATATACCTTTTATCCTCTTATACGATTAAATGACAAAACAATCTGAAGAGTGCATCCCATTATAGAACAACTACTGATCCATCTTTTACTTTTTTTCATTATTAAATAAAAAGCATTAAATTAATACATAAAATAAATAAATTTGTGTAAATGATACTTGTTTTGATCTATTGTCAAGAACAATATAATAACAAGTAATGGAAAAACCAAAGGTTTTTAAAAAAGCATATTACCAATTAATGAATGACATTTTAAATGAATTATAATACGATTATCTGATCTAATTCTTCTCAAAATTTCAAGTTTCTAAGTTAAACCGTTTGCAAGATATAAGAGATTAAAAATGTTGAAAAAATTTGGTTCCGCATAACGGTAAATGCTGTTTGACAACACTATTAATTTAGTGTTGCTTATTTTTTTATTTTACAGCTTGCATATAGGGCTTTTCCGTAATTTGGAGAGTTGTTGCTTTGTAGCAAGTAGGCCTGCAAAAAAAACTTCTTCTTAATTGATTTTTTAGAGGTCCTAAAGATAGGCATAGAAGTTTACTTAACACCTGTATAGACAGACAGGCAGACGCTAAGTGTGAAACTTTACAAGCAATTTGTTTTTTAAATTTGCTAACAATGATGATGAAGATGAATGTATCAAAAGATACCTGTTTTAATTATGGACCCATATATATGTAAAAATTCTAATATTATAGTTCAGAGGTATATACATCTTATGAATGAGATTTTTTTGTAAATTTTTTATTAAGTGGGTTTTTTTTTTGCACAATAGATACATATATGCGGGTATAAAATTAATTTAATCTAATTCATTATAATATAGAAACATGTGTAAGTTCTATAAATAACAAAATTCTAGATATCAATTACGACGGATCTTTAATAATATATCAAAGGAAATTATCTAACATTATCTAAGCGTGTACAAAATTACCAATGTTAGTTTTTTGCGTTATACCCAAAAAATTGGGTGATACCAGGTTTTTTTTATATTGGTATATAATTTCATGAAATAAAGATGAATGGAATTGCATTTTTGTATTATATTGAGATTTTTACAAAGAACTTTTCAAAGAATAAACTTGTTAATACTATTATTTGAATGCTTTAAGTAACGTTTCTAAAATATAAACGAGTCTAATCCAGACTAATACAAAGATTTTAGAAATTATTTCGATTTTCAGTGCAGTAAAAAAACTGTCCTGTCAAGAAGCTTCTACTGTATAAAAAAGGTTCTAATACTAGTATGGAGTTGCAGTATTCATATTTGGGTCTCATGTTTTTCCAGTTTAGGTCAAAACGACTTAAAGTCAGTATGTACTGCTGTATATATGAAATTAGAACTTACACTCACGTATACTCATGTCGAAATTCTTTTTCTATCGGACATGGCTTTATTTTAAACGGTGTAGAAATTTTCTTAACGTTCGGACATATTAACAGGGCAAAATTATTTGAAATAGACTTTTTAGAAATTTTTTTTTTGAAAATTTGGTCAAGTTATAATAGACTTTGATTAGAAAGACACTCCAAAATTTATTCCAGGGAAAACTTTTGCAGATTCGTAAAGATCCATCCCACCGTTCAGATTTTAGGTATTAAAAATCTTTTCATAGAATTTTATTGTTAATACAAAATGTAAACCATGAGAAACTGTCCTCAATTTTAAAAAAAACCTTTTAAAATTAATGTAAACAAACTTGAAAATGTATAGAACTTTAAACAATATACTGATAAAAAACCTTTGTATTTATTATAAATTCGCTGATTGTGGTGTCTGTGGTCTTAAACTTATGTCTGTAGTATTAACAACATATATGTAATATAAAAAAAGTACCGTTACGCAAACCGCTACTTCAACTCATCTCGGAATTCAGGAACAGAGCAAACAAGACAGAGCTATTATATATCAAATTACTATTTCTAATGCAATTCTATCTTTAATGGACAAACTTTTACTTTTCCGTAATTAGCCTGGCACTTTATGTGGTTACAAACACCATACCAAAGTTAATATATCCCAAGACTTATTTATGATATAGGGTATAATAAATAAATATGGATAATCTTGTACTCCTCTACATCTCAAACATTATAATCTAATAACTAAAATATTAAGAACCAATATTTGATAAATTAATTATTCATAGAACAATTTATCAATTCACTTACACAAGTGAATAAATAATTACAAAAAAATTTTTTTTTTTTTTTGTATTCACTTTCTCATATTTATACCCGTATGACTATATAGTCAAAGGGTATAATAAATTTGCCATTACGTTTGTGACGCAGAGAAGGAGGGGGGGTAGATGTAGACTCAAGTGTATGGATCGGATCAGAATCGAAAAAAATATCGATTTAGCTATGTCTGTCCGTCCGTCCGTCTGTCCGTCCGTCTGTCGTCCGTCCGTCCGTCCGCACGATAACTCAAAAACAAAAAGAGCTAGGATCTTGAAATTTTCACAAATTCGTTTTTTTGCAATAGCCGTCATCGCTATTTAAATCCAGCCATTTTGGTCCATGGGTTCGGGTAGCTGCCATACAACTTCCTTTTTTATATGAGTATTTCTCTGTACCCATTACAGCTACGTGTCTGAAATTTTGGCAAAAGAAGTTTAGTTTTGTCGCCAAAATTTCTGCAAAATTTGGTTGGTCTAGTGGAGTGGGTTCGAGTAGCTGCCATACAACTTCTTATTTTATATGAGCATTACTCTATACCTATTGAAGTTGGGTGTCTGAAATTTTGCCGAAAATAGTTTAGTGTAATGGCCAAAGTTACTGCAAAATTTGGTTGCTCTAATGCCAAGAGTTCGAGTAGCTGCCATACAACTCCTTCTTTTATAAGAGCATTACACTACACCTAATAAAGCTGATATGTTTGAAATTTTGCTTTTGCTTGAAAGTTTGAAAGTAATTAATGTTTATAATAATAATGATATAATGTTTATATAACGGTCATACGGGTATCCCAGAGTTGACACAGTCTACTCTACTACACTCTTCCTCGTTTTTATCTCATTCCTTTTATTACAATTATTATTGAAATATATATGTATATGTACATTTATGACACTTAATCTGGTAATGAATATTTTTCACCTTCATCACGCAGTGTTAAAATTACTGCAACATAGTTTTTCTGAAATAATTTAATTTATTTTTTTTTTTTTTTTTTTTGATTGTTTTTCTGAATTTTCCATATTTATTAAATACCATAAATAACATAAATTTACTCTTAATTCGTTATGATTTCTGTGATTTTCGAAACAAAAGAATTTATTGGTAGCTTTTGTTTTATTTTATTGATCACAATAGTAATAATAATAATAATAATTATAAATGGTGATACACATGCATTGCAAAAAGCAATCAGGATTTAATGAACTTTTAAAATATTTATGTATTATATGGTGTATGTTTTATTTTTTGTACGATTTTTTTTGGTGTATTCCTAGAGAGAATCGGAATCTGGTGGAATGGTGGACGTTTCGTAAACATTCAATTTCTCTGTTATTCAAAAATATTGCGTTAATAAGTAAAATAATTACAACACATGTATATGCGTGTGTTATGTATTCATTGATTTTTATATAGGCAAATGAATTTAATATAAAGTATTATATGTAAAAATAATTCATGAGGTGAATAAAAAGGTGGTATTTAAAAGTTAAAAGTTTATGAAAATTCTGAAAAACTTTTTTAATATCTCTTTAGTGCATCATTTCATCTCTGATAAATAAATTCTTATGTAATTATTTCTGGTTGAAATAATTTATGGAGTGCGATGTGTGTACGCAATATTTAATATTTAAAAAACGAAATTCCATAAATAGTTTAAAAAACTATGTTAAATAAGACTTTAAAGTAATATGTATACTATATGAATGGATTTGTAGGCGGTTATATTATATATAAGTAAATAATTTTAAAATAAATATGGATTAATCTTATATTATAATAATTTCTAAGTAGTTTATGATGCGATATTTATTATTTATTCGATTCGATTTAAAAAAAAAAAAAACCTATAATTATTCTCAGAGATTTTTGAAAATGAAACTAACTACTTGATATTTTTTAACTTCCTATGCAACTGTTCCTTTCCTTTGTTGCAGTTTTTTTTTTTATATGCAGAATGGAGAAACATGTTTGTTTTATTTTCCGCGAAGCACCATTGGGCTTTCATTTGGTATCACAATCTCTTATGGCTTCCTGCTTCTTTTTCTATATTCTCCCATGTGAAATTATTTTGCTTCAGTTCACTTAGTTCTGTGCGTCTCCCAATAATACGGGCGCCCGCGTTTTTTATTAGCTTGAGGATTTAATTCTAAGGTATCCCATACAAACCCGTGTCTTAGTCCTTCCCTTTTAAACTTTTTCGTGTTTCTCTTGACTTTCCTGTGCCACCGCGACTTCTGTTGTTATGAAGATTTGATAGCGTATGGCCTATATAGCTTCATTTTTTCTTTCTTTGCTGCCTCAGTTGGGATTCCTTCCTTGTAATTCTCCATAGACCTTCGTTGCTTATCCCAGGAGGCCAATATATTCATCGAATGATATTAAGACATATGTACATGAATTGCTGTTTTAGTTATGTTTCGCTTCCATATATAAGCAAGATTTTACACAAGCATTGAAAATTCTAAGCTTTGCTTTTTCCCGAAGATATGAGTGTGTCTCCATACTAATTAAAATCGTCTAAAAATTGTTCTGGCTTGTTTGAGTCTGTTGTTGACAATTACTGCTGCACCTTAATCAGTGGTCATTATACAATCAAGGTAGTTAAACTGGTTAACGTATTCCACTGGTAGCGTTTTCAACATGATATATTGGTTACTGATGCTATTTATATTACCTTGATTTTATTTATTTTAACTTCGATTCCTGAATCAAGTACCATTTTGTCCAATTCTAATTTGGACTCCATATCTTTGTCCCTGTGTTATATAAGTAGTATTTCGTCTGTCTTTGCCTTTTGGGAGGTGGGGAAGCGGTTTATATGGCTGAATTTTATTTACCTGAACCACCATTTGCCAGTGCTGATATATCTGCAGTTTCATTACCTATATTTTATTTGCTGGAATATTGAGAATTAATAAAGTAGAAGAAGGTTAAGAGTAGAATACAAAATCAAAGTTTCAATAATTTTTTGAAGTGTGGGTTTTAGATAAAATACATTTTAACACTAAAACTTTTAAGATCTCTATGCAAATTTTCATCAATCAATATTACAAACATAAATATAGTGTTAAAATCTTATCCGACGCAAGTCGTTTTATATGACTTCTAAGTTACATGCCGATATTAGAAAAATGTTGCAGTAATATTTTTTTAAAACCACTGTTAAATTAATAAAATATAAAAGCGAAAACCACAAGTGACTAGATCTTCAAAAGACAAAACCCTATTACTTCATGATTACCCTATCAATTAACTTTACGAATTTGTTATTTTGGAGTGCATTTAAGTGGAGTGGAGTTATTCATTCAAATAATATAATATGTATATATTTACTTAATTTAATATTAAGAAATATTTCATAATATGAATATACATATTCATATGTAAATTATACACATATAATACACATATATAAAAATATTAATATTTTCATTTAATATCCCACTATTTACAAATAATATGTACACTGTTATTGTTGTTGTTCTGTATTAAATATTCCGAAATGTGATAAACTTTTATTTTACGCGTATTGTAAGTGCAAATATTTCAGGCATAATTTTCTTCATTAAAAAAAACCTTCCCCCATACTCATACACTCTGTAATATATATGAAAATTATTATTTATTTATTTAAAAATATATAAGTATGTATATATATGTACTTTCATTTACAATTACATCAACACAATAATGAATGTAGGTCTATATATGAATATGCAATACCAGTGAAAGATTATTATTGAAAAATCAACGCAGAAAAATGTAAGCAGAAAAAAAAGGAAAACAAGCAGAAAAAAAAAACGCGAAATTTAAACATAAATTGCACAATGAACCAACAGAGAAAGTGGTAAATTTTATGAACCCCAATATAAATATTTAATATGAAATAAATTTTGATTTAATAAAACAAAAGAGGATATCAATATATATACTTTATAAAATATATATACCTATATATATATAAATATTCATAAAACATATATGTACATACCTACATTCACAAAATAATTATTAACAATATGTATATATAGATGACGCTAAAGATATATAAGAAATCCAATTGGGTTTTAAGGCTTTTTTGGGTATTTTTGTGAAAATTTTCGCAAATAAAATTTATTTATAATAAAAAGAACCACGGTCCATTGGGGTTTCTGTGTTCTCTTTGATCATTAGAAGGTTTTTATATACTGCTTGATATTGATAATAAATTGTGTTAGTAAGTAATGATATAATATTGTTTATAATATATTGATGTTGATAAATTTTATTTTATATTAAATTTTATTGTTTTTTTTTTTTTTTTTTTTTTTTTGAACACTTATTGTATCCCCCTGTAAATTTATCCTCTAGCGGTCTAATGTATCTACATATTATAGTACTATTGTACATATAATAGTACTATTGTATACATTATACAGTATTAAAGTATATGCGTAAATTTTTTAATAATATGTAAGTATAGTTATATAAAATATATAATATATTTTATATTTTAGAATTTTTATTAAATTTAAAATATTTTTAGAATTTTTAATAGCTAATTTAGAATTTTCGCGATTTTATTTATATTTATTGGTTTATATTTTCAATATTTTTGGGGAATTGTTATTAAATTTTCTAATAATAAGTTGAAATAAAAGCCAGAAGGCTAAATTTTATTAAAATTTTTTTATCCTTGGAATATTGATTGAATTTATTAATTTTGTTTAAATAAAAAATTTTTTTTAAAATTAAATTAGAAATTGAATTATTTTATGGTTAAAAGAAAAAAATAAAATATATTCTGTATTCACCACAGACTCGACCGCTATTACAGAAAAAGCGTATAACGTGAAATTTTATTTTAAAAGTTTTTTAAGTAATAACTTATATTGAATCATTTTTAAAATTTTTAAATCATATATTTTGCTCATTAAAGTGTTATAATTACTAAATAGGCTTTTTATATTATATATAGGCTTAAATTTAAATATAAAGGCATAAATTTATATTACATCAAGGAACAGAGGTTAGAGTGTCGAACTTTCATTAAAATTATTGGGTTCGAGTCCCAGCAAAAGTAAAAGAGTTTTTATTTGGTTTTCAGCTTGAATCAGCTTTGCCATTGGATCGAAATAAATGGCATAACCAATATTTTATATTGTTACAAATTATTCATAAAAAATCTTTAATATTATGCACTCAAAAACTATGTTACTTCATATCTATCGCAGTTGTTCTAAACACTTATTAATACGAGATATTTACGTTGAAATCTTAAATATAAAATTTTTTGTTTTTTGCTAGCACCTTTACGTGCTAACTGTTTACTGTTTTTGGGGGGCGGAGAAGCGGTTTATATATCTGAATTTTATTTACCTGAAGCACCATTTGCCATATTTTATTTGCTGGAATTCCATATTATGCATTAATAAAGAGAAGAAGATTAAGAGTAGAATACAAAATCAAAGTTTCAATAATTTGTTCTGTTCGGGCTTAGAGTTGCATCCCTCTTATTTACTGTTATTGGCTAAAACTGTAAAACAGGGGGAAATATCATATGCTTATTAGAACCGATCAAGTGAATTCCACATACAAATAACATGATATAGTACTTGATCTTATAACATGTACGAATACTAGGTAAGCACTACGCCTTATAATTTGTTTTTATTGTAATAATTTTGTATTTAATTTATATTATTTTAATATTTTTTATAAAATTTAATATTTTGTTTATTGTAGTTATTTATATACTAATGTAAATAAAATAATTAATCTAAGGGATCGTGGGTACTGGTCGGTTCGGCACAGCTAATTTAGAAGATAATTTTCATACCTGCATTAACGTAGCTTAAAAATCACCTAAATTTGCCATTGATTGGTCAGAATCAACCGGTTAGTCAATTTAGCTATATCCGTTTCTTCGTCCGTCCGTCTGCCAGATCATTAAAAAACGAAAAAGCTAGATTCTAAAAATTTCACAAATTCCTTTTTATACAAGTACCGTAGTAGATATAATGGGTACGTTCTGGGACAGTCAAATGACGTCACAGCATTTTGACAGCCGTTAATTTGAATAAATTGGTCGTTATTTTTGAATAATGTGTGGTATGTTATAGAATTGAAATGATTGAGGTGTGTTATGAAATTGAAGATTCGTTGAGTTGCAGATTGTGGGTGTGGAATTAGTAGTGTGGGGAGGGGTAGTAGATTGAGTTGTAAGTTAGTGGAGGGGATGAAGTTGAATTATTAGTTGAAATTGAGGAAGGAATTAGGAAAATGGAAATGTAATTCGGTATATATATATAGATAATTTAGGTAGTAATCTGTTCTTTAGAACCATATCGAAGTTCTTTGTACCTTTGGAATTATGTTGAAGTTTTTTTAGAAAGCAAATTCTTTGAAACCATGACAAAGTTGAAAGCCGAAAATTTTTAGATATCCTATAGTATTTAGGAAATGAATTTATTTCACTGATAAGAGAATAAAATTTTAAAATTTAGAATTTTGTTTTGCTGTTTTGATTATTTTATAGTTTAAATGGATGAATAATGAGTGTTTGTGTGCATATTTCCATCACTATTAAAAAATATTAACATTGTACCCTATAAAATTGTACGATTTTAAAATTGAAAAATAAAAAACTTGTGGTTTTAATTTAAAAGTTTCTTATCAGTTAAAAAATAAAAAAAAAAATCTAAACTTATGTAAGAGAGAATTCCTACAAAAATAAAAAAAATTTATATTTATATATATATACATATGTATATCTTAACAAATTGGTAAATAAAAGGTTGCAGTTTGTAAAAACTTATTAGTAATCATTCAATATTAAATCAAAAATTTATTGTTTTTTAATAAAAAAAAAATAAAAAAAGAGAGAAAAATGAACGGTCTAGTGATAAATCCTTTGGTTACTCAGATATTAAGTTCTGTGAAAGCAGTAAAAGAGATATACCTTTGAAAGAATGGTTATATCATATAAGGACATTTTTACATAAAATAAATAGTGGTGATTATATTGAAAAAAATTTAAAAAGTATTAAAAGTTGTTTCAATGAACGAATAGAAACGTTTATATTGGAAAATAATGATGAAAGTGTTTTGTTACCAGAACAATTTTTACATAATTCAAAGGATAAAATAGTTAAATTATTAAACAATTCTTTGAAAAAACATAATTCTTTCAAATTTAACATTGAACTATTTGCTGAATATATAAAGTATTCGGAAACGGGTAGAAATAATTTGGAGGACTTCGATGATTTTAATTTATCAATAAAATCTTTTAATACTAAAATAGAAATTATATTACAATCAACCGAAATATTAGAAAAGTTAGATAAATTATTCCAGTCTATTGTTGTTAAAAGTGAAGAATTTCAAGAAAGGGATAGTGGTTGGTCTTTACTTCGAATAATACATTTAGAAGTCAACATTAATCAATATAAACCATTAAGAGGATCACAATATCTTCCGTTACCAAAATTTTTGAAGACTAAAAAGGCTTGTATCAACGTAATGAATAATGATGAATATTGTTTTAAATGGAGTGTAGTATCAGCCCTGTACAGGGGTTCTGGTAGACTGGAACGAACACAGACATATAGGATTGAGGATATACGATCTCATAAAATACAATTGCAAAATATTATACTAAATTTTGATGGTTTAGAATTTCCTATGAAAGTTGCTGATATAAAGAAATTTGAACAATTAAATAACACAATTAGTGTTAATGTTTTTGGTTTTGAAGAACAAGAAACACCTCAAAATACCTTCTACAAAATTGTAGGTCCATTTTATTGTACAAAAGAAGAGAAATTTCATCATATTAACTTGCTATTAATAGAAAAAGAAGGGAAAACACATTATCTTTGGATTAAAAATATTTCTCGACTATTACATTCGCAAATTACTAAAAATAATAGAAGATTATTATTTTGTAATAATTGTTTAATACATTTCAAAAATGAAGCGAATTTAGAACAGCATAAAAGTGAGTGCAACAAGGTAGTTACAAATCTTCCAACAGCTGAAAAAGCAACATTAAAATTTAAAAACTACAACAAAAAAATGGATGTACCATTTGTCGTGTATGCAGACTTTGAATGCATTCTCCAAGATATAACAACATGTTTACCAGATTTATCTACATCAACAACAACAAACGTTCAGGAACATATTCCATGTGCAATGGCATACTATATCAAATCATCTTTCGATCAAAGCTGTAATATATTTAGGATGTATACCGGAAGTGATTGCATAGATATTTTTTTAACAACTTTAGTAGAAGATGTTAAACAAATTTATTGTAAGTATTATAAAAATATCATTCCAATTAAAACTCTTACTGATCAAGAAAGAAAAATTCATTTAGAAAGTAGAAATTGTCATATTTGTAATGAAATACTAGATGAAAATAGGGTTGCAGACCATTGTCATTTAACTGGAATATACCGAGGACCAGCACATTCAATTTGTAATTTGCAATATCAATTACCGAATTTCATTCCCATATTTTTTCATAACTTTTCTAGTTATGATTGTCACTTATTTATAAAAAACTTAATAAAATTTCCGGTTAAAATTAATGTTATTCCTATGAATAAGGAAAAATATACTTCTTTATCAAAATGGATTGAGGTTGATGAAGAGAACTCTATAGAGTTGAGATTCTTAGATTCATTTCGGTTTATGTCATCAAGTTTAGATGGGTTAGTTTCTCAACTACCATCTGATAATTTAATAATATTAAAAAAAAATGTATCCAAACGAAAACCAATTCAATTTAGTAAAACGAAAGGGTATTTTTCCTTATGAATATTTGAATTCTTTTGAAAAATTAAATGAAACAGATTTACCTTATCAAAGAAGTTTTGATAATAAATTTTCAAATACAACAATTTCAGATGAAGATTATCAACATACAAAGACTGTCTGGGAAACATTTAAATGTAAATATCTTAAAGACTATTTAGAAATTTATTTAAAAACTGATGTAATTTTACTAGTAGATGTATTTGAAAATTTTAGAAAGGTGTGTAGACAGATATATGAATTAGATGTATGTCAGTACTATACTCTACCAGGTTTTAGTTGGAATGCTATGCTCAAATACACAAAAGTAGAACTTCAGTTACTAACTGAAATTAATATGCATAATTTTTTTAAAAGGGGTATTAGAAGTGGAATTTCCCAATGTTCTTTACGTCATTCTAAAGCAAATAATAAGTATTTAAATGATTTCGATAAAACAAAACCTTCACAATTTATAAAATATTTAGATGTTAATAATTTGTACGGATTTGCTATGTCTAAATTCTTACCCATATCTGATTTTCACTGGTGTGACAATTTAGAAAATATTGACTTTTTAAACTTACCTTGTGATTCAAAAATAGGATATGTTTTAGAAGTAGATTTAGAGTATCCTTTTGATAAACATGATGATCACAATGATCTTCCATTTTGCCCAGAAAACAAAAAATGTTCAACAATGAAAAATATAAAGTTAATTACTAGTTTAGAAGAAAAAAAGAAATATATTATACATTATACAAACCTTCAACAATGTATAAAACATGGATTAATATTAAAAAAGATTTACCGAGCTTTGAGTTTTAAACAAGACTGTTGGTTAAAAAGTTATATAGATTTAAATAACTATTATCGAACATTAGCAAAAAATAATTTTGAAAAAAATACATTTAAGTTATTAAACAATGCTATTTATGGAAAAACAATTGAAAATATAGATAAGCGAAAAAATATTAAAATTGTAACAAGTTGGGAAAGTCAAGGAAAAAGTTTAGGGGCAAGAGCGTTGATATCTAAACCTAATTTTCACAGTTTAGCTGCATTTACAAATGATATGGTTGCAATTCAGTTGAATAGAACTAGTGTATATTATAATAAACCTTTATAAGTAGGTTTTCCTGTACTAGAAATTTCAAAACACAAAATGTACGACTTCCACTATGATTATATTAAACCAAAATTTGATAAAAATGTTAAATTGAGTTATATGGATACTGACTCATTTATATATATAATTACAACACAAGATTTTTATGAAGATATTAAACCTGACATAGAAAAGTTTTATGACACATCAGAATATTCAATTGATAATTCTTATAAAATTCCTCTGAAAAATAAAAAGGTTCTAGGTATGATGAAGGATGAATGCAATGGGAATGTAATTAAAGAATTTATTGGATTAAAAGCGAAAATGTATTCGCTTGATATTGAAAATAAAAATGTTATAGTTAAAGCAAAAGGTATAAAAAGAAATATTGTAAAGCTATTCACTTTAGATGATTACAGAGAATGTTTGTATAAAGAAAAACTTTTTAAAAGAAAAATGTATATTTTTAGAAGTAAGATTCATAAATTGTATACCCAAAATTTAAATAAAATTTCATTATGTCATCACGATGATAAAAGATATATTTTAGCTGATAATGTAAACACATTGGCTTGGGGTCATTTTGCAAAAAAATAAAAACAAAATTAAATAATATTCATCAATTATTTGTTTTATTACTTTTTATAAAATGTTTTTTTGTTCAAGATATTTTTTAGTTTTTATTATAATTATTTTTTTTTTTTTTTTTTTTTTTTTTTTAAGCGCTAACTGTTCAACTGCTAGGCTAATAAGCCTGTCTATACCATAGGTACATGTTGGAACAGGGGTTCATATTATATTCGTGTTATTAGAATTGGTCTTATTGAATTCCACATACAATTTAAACATGAGATAGTACTAGGCCTTATAACATGTAGAAACGTCTTAGATTTTCAATATTTACAATTCTATTTTTTGTTTATATTGTAATATTTTATATTTTACTTATATGGTATTCTATATCTGCGAGTTATATTATTTAATTAAATTATTTGTTTATATTTTGCATCTATTTATATTTTTATATTAAAGTATTTTTTATTAAAGATTTATAACTATTAATTATTGATTATGCCATTAATTTGAACCCAATGGCGAATGGTAGCTGAGTCGAGTCGAAAACCAGAAAAGTTTTTTTCACTTTTACTAGAATTCGAACCCGGGCCCTTCCGCATGAAAGGTCGGCACTATTATTAAATATTTTTAAATATTACAAATTTCAGGTTTTTAATTTGTAGAACTAATTTCTGGAATCTGTATGGGAGGTGATCTTTCTCGGAACAACAAGTTGTTACAGTATCTATTGAAGCACTTAATCAACCATCTATGCTCCAGCACAAATTCTGCAAAATTTCCTAGATTCTCAAAACTTCTGTGTTGTATTCTGTGATCCATTTCTTCAGTTTTGTGGTCCTCACAATAATATGTGGTTAGTCCTAAATCACATTGCCAGTATTCTAATATTAACTCTATCGAATTCATTGCGTTTTAAAATATTTTTTTTATTAACTTTAACTGCTTAATTGATTAGTTGAAATATTATAATGAGAAAAAGTTTTTTTCGATTCATTTATTATTTCATTTTTCTTTTACTTATGTTTTATTATTTCCTGAGCTCTTTCATTATAATCACTTTTCTTTTTTTATTTTGCTAAACTAGGAAACCGCAATGATAATTGTAAATAAGTAAGAACATTAAAACTTAATATCTGCTCCATAACAAAGTTTAGGCTGCTCAACATTAGAATCATATTAATCTAAAGAAATATTAAGAATTTTTTTGGACTATAAAACCACAAACATCCTCCTTTTATAAATGTAATTCATAATAATTCTATACTAAAAATAGTTATAAATATGGTGATTTTGCTAAATTTTTCATTAGTTAGAAAAAAGTAATTGAAGAATTAATACATCATACTCCAAAAAAACAAAAAAAAAACTAACATGAAGCGGACAATTGATGAAGACCAAGATCTTTTCTCATCAGATGAAGGGGAAGAAGAGGAAGAGGATAACAAGCTGGACGAATTTATTAAAAAAAATAACAATCGAAAGGAGTTTCAATCAATGAGTGATTTAAAAATCGGGACCGTATATAATATTATACAGCTAAAGGAGGTTGCATCTAAATTTAAAACAAAAAAACAAAAAAAATCGGAGGAGGATGGAGAGAAAGAAAAAGAACCAGGTAAATGTGTCATCGCATGTAGTGATAACTTTTTTACATATTTACCTATATACTATGCTAAACAGCATAGTAAAGAAATTATTGAAATAATAAATAAAAAAATTATTTTAAATTGTTGAATAATAATAATAGCAACTCTGAAATAATCTACTACATTTGAATTATATAAGATTTACAGCAGATGTCACTCTTTAATTATATAACAATTTTGTAAATGTCAATCATATTATTCTATAAATGTCAATTTTCCTTTAATGTCATTTTTGATTATATCCTTCTTCTTAATTTTTACATCGATAAATAAAGACGTGTATATTTTGTAATCTGGGTTTTTATTATTAATCCTGCCATATTTTAATAGGTTATGGGCCCAGAATATAAAGAATAAAGAAGCGGAATATTAATATATATTTATTTTATTGAAAATGACGGCACTTTCTGGAAAAATTCCATTATTTAATGGTGAAAATTTTTGTACTTGGAAGCCGCAAATGGAAGCGGTTTTACACAAAAACCGGCTTCTGAAATATGTTCAGGGAAAGGAAAAAACACCCACTGATAACGATGCAGAAAAATTAGAAATTTTTAATAATTGTGATATGGATGCCAGATGTGAAATCATTATCGCCATGGAACCTGCTCAAGTTTCATTAATTAAAAATTTAAAAACATCTAAAGAAGTCTGGGATTTTTTGGAAAATAATTTTAATAGGAAAGGTACTCGTCAGAAGGTGGAAGAATTTCGTAAGTTGCTTAATAACAAAATGTCAGAAAGTGATAGTATGGAAGAATATTTAATTGAGTTTAATTTATCTATTACACGGTTACGAGAAATGGATGCTAAAATTGATGAAGATTTGCTAGCAGTCATATTATTAGATAGTCTACCAGAATCATACAAAGATATACAGGCAGCATTTGACGCATATAAAGATTTTCCGACTATTGACACATTATGTTCAAGATTATTAGAAGTCAGCGATAAGAAAAAGGGTTATCAACAAAATACCGATAATGCAATGAAGGTTAAGTTTCAATCAAAAAGATTTGTAAAACCAGGTACGTCAAATTTTTCAAATTTTCCGTATAATTGTCATCGTTGTGGTAAAAAGGGACATATGAAGAAAGATTGTAGGGTAAATTTAGAAAAAGAAAAGTCACGCAATGTGGAAATTTGTGAAGGTTTTATTGCCTCAGAGCTAAAATTAACCACAAAAATTATTAATGAAAATATAAATAAGGCAAGGCATGTATTGATCGAAAAGAATTGGTGTATCGACAGTGGGGCTACGTCGCATATGTGCTGTGATGAAAATTATTTTATAAATATTGATAAAAATTATTCTGGTAAAGTACATTTAGCTGATGAAAAATTAGTTGATATTATGGGTATAGGAACTGTCAAATTAGATATGAAAATAAAAAATAAAATAAAAACAATCTATCTTTATAATACTCTATATGTCCCAGAATTACGAAGTAATTTAATTTCAGCCAGTAAAGCTACTGATAATGGGTGTACAGTTTTAATTGAAGGGAATAGAGCAAAAATTTTAAAAAATAATTACGTTTTACTTGAAGCCTCAAAAGTTAATGGATTGTTTTACGTCAATGTGATTGAACATTTAAATAAAATTAATAATGCTACTGAAATATGTAAAAATATTAAACGAATGAATTTATTAGAAATATGGCATAAAAGATACGGCCATTTAAATGTAGCATCACTTAAAAAATTAAAAAATAACGAAATGGTATCAGGGTTACCAGATATGCAGTACACTGGTATTGATTGTGTCGCGTGTATAAGAGGTAAACAAACTAGATTACCATTCCCAGTAAAAAATGAAAAATCTTCTAACAATATTTTGGAATTGGTTCATACTGATTTGTGTGGACCAATGAGAACTGAATCAATTGGTAAAAGTTTATATTTTGTTACATATATAGACGATTATTCTCGAAGAGTTTTTGTTTATTTTTTAAGAAGAAAAAGCGATTATTTAGAAAGTTTTAAAAATTTTAAAACTATGGTTGAAAATAATACTGGTAGAAAAATTAAAATTCTGCGAAGTGATAATGCTAAAGAACTGATAAGCAATAATTTTAACAATTATTTAAAAGAATGTGGTATACAAAAACAACTTACGGTTGAATATACACCGCAACAGAATGGTGTTGCGGAGAGAATGAATAGAACGCTTGTTGAAATGACGCGATGTTTTTTAATTGAAGCTAAATTACCAATATTTTTATGGGCTGAACTGATCCACACTTCAGCGTACATACGTAATCGTTGTCCAACTGTTTTAAATTTTGAAAAAACCCCAGAACAAATTTGGACTGGTCGAAAACCAGCTGTTAGCCACTTACGACAAATTGGATGCCGTGCTTTTGCTTTAAATAAAAAGATTGGTTTATCAAAACTTGATCCAAAAAGTGAAGAATATGTGCTCGTTGGCTATTCAGATGAAGCAAAAGCTTATCGTTTATGGAAAAAGGGTACTAGAAATATAATTAAAAGCCGAGATGTTCGTTTTATTGAAAAAATTTATGATGATAATAGTAATAACGAAGAGATTATAAATGAAGAATATGAAAAATTTTATGAATTTGAATTTATTGGTTCTAAAGAAATTAGTAAAGAAAGAGAATCGAATGATATAAAAAAATCTGATGAAAGTAGCGATATAATACAAATAAACAGTGAAGATGAAACGTTTGAAGATGATATATTTGAAGATGCTGATGCTGAAAAAATGAATACGCAAGTTAATAAAAATAACAAAGTTAAAAATAATAAAATACAATCCATTTACGATTTAAGACAACGTCAGAAACATTCTTCAAATAATGCAAAAGAAATAGCCAATATAGTTGAATCCTTTGATGATCCCAAAAATTATAGTGCAGCAAAAAATTCGCCAAATGCTGATGAATGGTATCTAGCCATGAAAGAAGAATATAAATCATTAATAAAAAATCATGCTTGGGATCTTTGTGATTTACCAAATAAATGTATACCAATTGGTTGTAGATGGGTGTTTAAATCAAAATTAAAACCTGATGGATCAATAGAAAGACGAAAAGCACGATTAGTTGCTAAAGGATTTGCTCAAATATACGGAATAGACTATGCCGAAACTTACGCTCCAGTTGTACGTCAAAGTTCTCTTCGGTTAATATATGCTTTAAGTGTTGAACATAATTTAAAACTATACCAACTTGATGTGTCAACTGCTTTTTTGAATGGAACACTGGATGAAGAAATTTTTATGACGCAACCGGAAGGTTTTATTGACGAGAAAAACAAAGATAAAGTATGTCGCTTAAACAAAGCTATTTATGGCCTTAAACAGTCTAGTCGTCAATGGTATAAAACCATAGATTTAAAATTAAAAGAATCTGGATTTTTACAATCCCATTATGATCATTGTATGTATTATAAAAGAAATTTTAAAGAAATAACAATTTTAGCAATTTACGTAGATGATATCGTAATTGCGTCAAATGTGGAATATGCTGTTAAAGATATTAAACAAAAATTAAAAGAAAATTTTGAAATGCATGACCTTGGTGAACCATCACATTGGCCTTGAAATTCAACAAGATCACAATAGCATTTCAATTTCTCAAACCGGTTATATCAACAACCTTTTAAACAAGTACAATATGCAAAATTCGAAATTTTCCAAAATACCAATGCAATCGAATTTGAAATTAGAAAAAAATCCTAAATCAGTATTCGAAAAAGATAAAATTGATCAAACAAAATATAAAGAAGCAGTAGGAGCTTTATTGCATTTATCGATTTTTAGCAGACCTGATATAACATGTAGTGTAAGCAGATTAGCTCAATTTTCTCAAGATCCACGAAAACAACATTGGAATGCTGTCCTATATTTATTGAAATATTTAAATGAAACTAAAGAAACAAAAATAACTTATCGAAAAACTGGGTTACCATTGTTGGGTTATGTCGACGCAGACTGGGCACAAGACATAAACGACAGGAAATCTCAAAGTGGTTTTTGTTTTATTCTTTCAGGTGCAGCTATTAGCTGGGAATCACGGAAGCAGCGTGTCGTAGCAACATCTAGTGCTGAAGCAGAATATATTGCACTGACTGAAGCCAGCAAAGAAGCTTATTATCTTCAATTCTTACTCAAAGAGTTGGGATTTGGTTCTGAAAAAGCAACAGATATTTTCTGCGATAATCAAAGTGCTCAACATATAGCAAAATCTGGTGGTCACCATTCTAGAATAAAGCATATAGATTACAGGTATCATTTTATTAGAGATGCCATTGAAAAAGGTGTCATCAATGTGAAATATCTACAAACTGACCAAATGCCAGCTGATGGTCTTACTAAAGCCGTACCAAGAATCAAACATGTTTTTTGTTTTCAACAATTGGGAATGAACCTTTGAATTTTACATTATTTCAACGTTGAGGAGGAGTGTCGAATAATAATAATAGCAACTCTGAAATAATCTACTACATTTGAATTATATAAGATTTACAGCAGATGTCACTCTTTAATTATATAACAATTTTGTAAATGTCAATCATATTATTCTATAAATGTCAATTTTCCTTTAATGTCATTTTTGATTATATCCTTCTTCTTAATTTTTACATCGATAAATAAAGACGTGTATATTTTGTAATCTGGGTTTTTATTATTAATCCTGCCATATTTTAATATAAATAAAATAGAGTATGGGTTTAAGATCATTAAAAAAAAACCACTCTATTATTACAATTGATTTTATTTGTAAACAAAAATAATAATAAATAATAATAAAAAAGAAACCAAATTTTAATTATTTTTTTAGTTTTTCCAAAGTTTTTTTCAGATTTCCCTTAAATTAGAAACTTAGATTTTTACTAATTTCAGCAATATAGAGAAAGAGGGAATTTCTAAATGTTTCAGGTACCCAGGTTTTTCTTTCTAATAATTAGGATTGTAATATTAGTATGTCTAAAATTATACTATTTTTCTTTCCTTGGTAATAATTTAACTCATAACATTAACATAATTTCTTATGGAATCTGAGTAATATTTATATTTTAAAAATAACCTGAATAAATTAATAGGAAAAAAACAAAAAAATTTTTTTTATTTTATTTATTACAATAAAGATTTAATTTTAAAAGAAATATATTATCTTTTTTTGAATTAAAAAGTAAGCCCACTATGACAGTGGACAGCAATTCCTCTTTCCATCATTTCCTTTTTGGAAAATACTTGTAGATGATGATGATTTTACACATGATATGGTGCATGATGCAGATGTAGTTGATTTGGATGGATTTTTATATGATTCTTTCTTTTCAATGTTTTTTCTTTTTTAGTTTTATATTTAGTTACTCACTATCGGAATAAACTTTTTCGACTAATTTCGATTTTAAAATTTCGTAAGGTACCTATATATATATATATTCTCATATCATAATATTTAATCGGCTTATTTTTTCCCATACAAATATAAACATCCTTTTTTAGAGCAAACTATTTGACCAATTTTAATGAAACAAAAACCAATATAAAGGTTTTTTTTGTTTTCATAGGACAATGATATTTTTTTTTAGAATATTGCGTTTTTTCAGGTGAAAATCCGTCTTTAATTTAACGTAAATTTGAATTTAACGGTCACGCTTTTAAAAGTTGAGGCTTATGACTCTAATATTATGCGCCGACTTTCTGTGTAAAAGTAATTCATTTTCGGTTTTAACTCGCAGCTAAATCTAAATCAAAAGATTATAGGCGCCCACTTATGTATATCTTTCTTTTTTTTTGTTTAGTTCAATATTCAATGAACAAGGAGATTTAAATTTTTTTAAAATTTTTTTTTTGTTTTTGTTTTTTCTTTATCATAAAAAGTGAACGAAAAATATGAGTTCGAAATGAAAGCAATACATTTGGTTTATACAGTACTTTTCATTTATAACGAACTCGGTTCAATTTTAATTACAATAAACGTAACACTTTTTGCCAATGAATTAAATTTTACCTAAAAATGTAAGTTGTTTATTACATTTATATTTCTTTTATTTAAACTTATTATATCTAATAATGTTGCTCGGTGATTATTTTAGTATTTTTATATGTATTTTTGAATATAATAAAAAATCATAATAACGCATCAAAAATACAAAAAAAATTTCATTACAAGAAAAAGCATATATACATCTATAAACATAGAGGTGAGGCTGACACATCAAATAAAAATCTAGCAAATGAGTTCAAATTGCCCATTCTAGAATTAGCACAATCTACAATATTCAATTCTTATACTAATTTTTCAAAATTCACAGCATTCTTTTAAAACGACATTTTTTTATTACGACGAATATTTTCTGTCTCTTCATGGTCGTTATAAGCGAGCTTTACTGTATTTTTTTTTTGCTATATGTTTGCAGAAACAAAAAAATTACATTTCTTAGGAAAAATTATGTGTTCTTTAGGAATTAACCAGAATAAATGCATACGGCGTGCAGTTTCTGTCAAAAAATTTTTAAAAAAATAAGTAGGTATGTTATGTACTGTACTTCGGAATTTAAAATTTTAAAATTTGACAAAGCGTATAAAAATATTGTAATAATTGTTTTTTCTGATGTTGCTACGATTAAGTTTCCAAAATAAAATATTTTAAAATAATATTTTTTTTTTAAAAAACATACGTTCCAAATAATTGAAAATACCTATAATATGTTTGCAAAAAAAACTAAAAAATAATCTTCAACTGAAATAAAAGTTGACGTATAATTTCTGTCAAAAAATTTACAAATAAATAGGTACATGAATTTAAATGAGAGCAGTGGCCTATTTCATAGATATTGACAAGTGACAATTTTGTAAATTACAAATTTGTAAATTACAGGTCGACAATTGTCAAATATTTGTTTTAAAATAAAATTGACACAATTGTAGATTGTCAATTCCTGTTTCATAAACAAATGTAAAATCTACAAAATTTGTCAAGGTTTGTCCACAGTAATTTCTATGTCAATTTTGTTATGAAACGAAAAAAAAAATTGTATTTTACAAAATTGTCATAATTGTCGGACAATTTGTGACACATAATTTCAAATATGTAAATTTATAAATTTCATTTTATATAAATTACATTATAAGTTCATATTATACAGTTCATAATAATTACGATAATAAATAATTTTGTAACAAAAATAATTTTTTAATTATAAAATAAATAATTTCTATTTAAATAATATATAAGAAATGGATGAGCCCGATAGTGACAATCAAATAGGATATCATTATAGACGCGAGCGAAGATTTAAGCCAAGAATAAACAAGTTTTTTGAAAATAATTACAATGATAATAATAAAAAAAATTATATGCTAATGTAAATTAAAATGACTTTATCAACTCTAGATACGTATTTATAATGTATGTATACATATCGTATATAAGATTAGTTTATCATTTTATAAGTAGGTAGATTTAAAAATGTTTATTTTGATAATAAATAAGTACCTATGGCTTTGTTTTTAACGTTGCATTTTACATTTATATAAATAATATGTTGTTTTAATAAAAATTTGGGCTATTCTACGGTTTAACTAGTATCCGCGTAGGACCAAATGACTATATATAAAACATAGCTGGTGTTGCCAGCTTTCAAAAAATATATAGCTTTAATGGCGCATATTATCCTTTAAGGACGAAAAGAACATTTAAAAGTATCCTTGTTATTTTAGTCTATTTAAAAAAAACCGTTATAACTAGCGATCTGTTCAATATATATATATTTAATTAAAGCTATTAGTTAAGATGAAGGTCTGGAAAATATTTTAACGTTTATTTGATGACGATAGGTGCTGCCGTTTTGGAGATATTGCAATTTCAAGTGGAAATTTAAAACAAAAAAAAAAAAAATTTTGAACTTTCAAAAAAACCACTATAACTATGAACTTTTCAAAAACACCCTGTATTTTTTATTATACTGTTAGAAAGGTCTTTTGACACTCTTTCCAACGGTATATAATAAGTATAGTATATGTTGATAAATAGCCCCACCAGAGAACATGAATGAAAAACTAACACAACAATTTTATTAAAAAATACATTTTCATACTTTATTTCTCATAAATTTATTTTGCCTTTTTGTTGGGATGGTGTCATAATTCCAAAAAAAAAATTCCAAATTTACAAAAAATCCAAAAAATAAATTCCAAAAAAAAATCCAAAAAATATTTCCATAGCTTTAGCGAGCAAGAATTTTAGAGTTTGTTACAAAATCAGGATTATACGCTTTTTCCAGAATATTTATATATTTGTATACGTGAGATTCTGAATTAGGAGGGATTTTAGAGTTGGATTCAAAATCAGGGTTTCAATAATTTGTTTAGCGGGGGTTTGGGGGCGGCAGCCCCCACTATTTTTAAATTTTTATTTGTTTAAATATGCATGTAAAAAATAATTAGGAGAGATTTTATAGTTGGCTACAATTACAGGATTATACGCTTTTTCCAGAATATTTTTGTATACGTGAGATTCTGAATTAGGAGGGATTTTAGAGTTGGATTCAAAATCAGGGTTTCAATAATTTGTTTATCGGGGGTTTGGAGGCGGCAGCTCCCTCTATTTTTAAATTTTTATTTGTTGACATATGCAGGTAAAAAATTACTCTTTTTAAAAAATAGTTTGTCGTTAAATTTTGATTTTTGGATTTTTTTTTTTTGGAACTTATTTTTTTGGAATTATTTTTTTTGCAATTTTTTTTTTGGAATTATTTGTTTTTCTTTCTTTGGAATTTTGTAAATTTGGAATTTTTTTTTTGGAATTATGACACCATCCCAACAAAAAGGCAAAATAAATTTATGAGAAATAAAGTATGAAAATGTATTTTTTAATAAAATTGTTGTGTCAGTTTTTCATTCATGTTCTCTGGTAGGGCTATTTATCAACATATACCATACTTATTATATACCGTTGGAAAGAGTGTCAAAAGTTCATAGTTATAGTGGTTTTTTTGAAAGTTCAAAATTTTTTTTTTTTTTGTTTTAAAATTCCACTTGAAATTGCAATATCTCCAAAACGGCAGCACCTATCGTCATCAAATAAACGTTAGAATATTTTCCAGACCGTCATCTTAATTAATAGCTTTGATTGAATATATATATATTGAACAGATCGCTAGTTATAACGGTTTTTGTAAAATAGACTAAAATAACAAGGATACTTTTAAATGTCCTTTTCGTCCTTAAAGGATAATATGCGCCTTTAAAGCTATATATTTTTTGAAAGCTGGCAACACCAGCTATGTTTTATATATAGTCATTTGGTCCTACGCGGATACTAGTTAAACCTTAGAATCCCCAAAATTTGTCAATAAATACACTTACAAAATCTACATGAGAATTTTATAAATTATAATTTACAAATTGTCATGACAAATTTTGTAATTTATAATTTACAAAATTATGATTAAAAATTATGTAATTTATAATTTATAAAATTGTCATGACAATTTTGTTACCTGTAAATTTTTGTATAAAAAAAATGTCAGACAATTGCGACAATTTTGTCAAATTGTCACTTGTCAATATTTATGAAATAGGCCACTGTTCGAAATGAAAGCAATACATTTGGTTTATACAGTAGTTTTCATTTATAACGAACTCGGTTCAATTTTAATTATAATAAACTTTACACTTTTTGATAAAGAATTAAATTTTACCTAAAAATGTAAGTTTTTTATTACATTGATATTTCTTTTATTTAAACTATTATATCTAATAATGTTGCTTGGCGATTAATTAAGTGTTTTTTATTTAGTTTTGAATATAAAAACAATCATAATAACGCATCACAAATACAAAAAAATATCAATAGAAGAAAAAGCACTATACATAGGCTTGAGGCTGTCACATCAAATAAAATGTTAGCAAATGATTTCGAAGTGCCCATTCTAGAATCAGCACATTCTACAATGTTCAAGTCTTATACTAATTTTTCAAAATTCACAGCATTCTTTTAAAACGACATTCGTTTATTACGACGAATATTTTCAGTCCCATAATGGTCGTTATAACCGAAAAGTACTGTATTTTGTTTTTGTTTGCAATTTATTATAATACAGTAGGTAGATACTAAAAAAAAAATTTTTTGTAAATTGTAAATTGTGGTTGCTTTTTGTTAAGTTTTTTGTAAAATTAAAAACCGAATCTGAAATATGCAGAAACTTAAAAAAAAAAAATAATATTTCTTAAGAAAAATGATTTGTTTCTTATGGATTAGCCAAAATCAGCATGTACGGCATTCAGTTTCTGTCAAAAAATTTTGAAATAATTAGTTACGTAAAAAAATTTACATGCGACGTTTTAAATTTTAAAATTTAAAAATTGACAAAGTGCATAAGAATACATATTGAAATTGTTTTTTCTTATGCTGCTGCGATTAAATTTTAAAAATAAAATATATTAAAATAACATTTTTTTTTAAATAATTTAATTTAAAACATACAAATATTCAAATAAATTAAAAATACCTACAGTAGGTACAATATGTTTGCAAAACTAAAAAAATTATCTTTATCAAAAAAAGTTATTTCTTTCTTAGGTCCTAACCTAAATAAAAGCGCGCAGCGTATAATTTCTGTCAAAAAATTGAGAAATAAATAGGTTCATAAATTTACATTAGAGCAGCGAAAATACGCGTAACGCAATGTACTGTATCTCGAACTTTTAAAATTTACAAATATTGACAAAATGTATAAAAATATTATTATTGGTTTTTCTTATATTTCTAATATTATGTTTTAAAAAGTAATATTTTTTTACAATAATTTTTATTAAAAAATATCTTATATTCAAAATACCTATAATATGAAATTAAAAATATTTTTTGTAGGTACTAAATTAAAACTATTAAATAAATATTTTTGATAAATTAGATTTATTACGCGCGTATAGATTTACCGATAATGGATATGTAGACAGACGTATTGACGTACTGCCGTATAAACATTTTACGTCGTATATTTTGATTTCATTCTAATAATTGAAAAGTTTATTTCACACTTTCAACATCGAATAATGTTTTTTTATAATAAAAAAACTATTTTTAGTTTTACTTTGACAAAGCGAACGAATTTTATATATCAAAAAGTGTACATGAAGATTAGATAGGCGTAGTTTGAAAATGGAACGCTAATTTTTGTTTCAGGAGTACATAATTGTCAGATTAATTGTCATACATATATTATATATTTGAAATTTTAAAACTACCTGTCATTTGAGAAGTTAATTATATTTAATTGTATTTAAATATTAATAAAGTGAAAAAGTTAAGGTTTATTGCTGATATAAATATAAAGAATATTTTTTAAAATGGAAGGGGGTAAGTGCTTATTCGTTATCAAATAAAAAATATGATTTAACATAATTCAAGAGAATTTTAATTAAAGCCATCTGCAGGAAATTATTTATCTACTCTGTTATATACTCTTTTACAAGGCCTGGAGTAGCTGGCAATAGTTGAGAGTAGAAAAGGAATAAAAGCAATAATATTTATTTGTTTTAAGAAACTTATGAGTTATGGCTCATGACCATAATATATAGAAATATATTTTTGTCAATAAAAAACTTAGGAAAAATTAAATAAACAAACTAGACAAAAAGGTATAAAGTAAACTAAGGAATTCAGAATCATTTTTCGCATGTTTTCAGAACTTTAAATAGGCATATATTATATAGTAGTAAAAATTTACCTATGTAGCATTTAAATTTAAAAATGAAAAAAGCGTAGGAAAAATTTATTCTTTGATTTATTGAAAAACTTTTTTTTTTACTATAAATCTTAAGATTGAGATTTAAAAAAAGACTTCGGTCAACTTGACTATTATTTGTACTTCTGGCAGCTTCAATATTATATAATACTAAATACTTAACTTATAAATTATGATATGTTTAATTTTGTTGTACATATTATATATTCATAGAGTTTCTTAATTAGTACAATTTAATACAGAATACGTACAACATAGTTCAAATCGTACTAAAATTTTTAAAAAAAAGCACAGTTTGCTATATGAAGGACAGCATTAACTCGATTTTTGGGTTTTTGACTTCAATAAATATATGTATATGTTTAGAAATATGTTTTTATTAGAACAATATTTATATGTATTTAGAATTTTAATTTAATTTAACTGTACCCATTTATCCTCTCTTTCAACCGGCTTAAGCTATAGAAATAAAACTCAAAAATCGGTACTTAACAATGTTTTAATAATTAAGAAAAATTATAAATTTTTTTTAAGCAAATTTCAAGCGCAAGAATTGTTGACAACACTGTTGGCATAATTTTTATTATGTATAGTCTAATATAATTTACACAAAACGAATTTTATATGTTAACTTAAAAGCAAAAATAGCTCGAATATCGAGCACAGGGCGATACTAGTTATTTATTAATGCACATCTAAATAATTTTATTAACTTCTCCTGTTAATGGCTTAAATTCTACTAAGCGGTCATGCAAAATAAGACAGTAAGCTGTAGTATTGTCTGGAATTTTTTTTAAAGTCTTTAATTCAATTTTAACATCAACTGGACCCATTTTAAGATTTTCATTTTGATAACGAGTATCAATTATGAAGATTGGAGAATTAGTTTTAAAGTTGTCCCATGAAACTAAAGGTTCCGATATCGAGTTATTATAATAAAAGCTTCTAAAATTCGAATATGCTTCATATGCTAAGGCATAACGATTTTTTGTAAAATCTAAATTCATATCTTCATATGGATATGATTCTGAATTTAAATATACTTTTATATTTTCAATATCACAATAATTAAAAGTTGAAGGATCTTCTTCCAGTTTATTTTGTTTGTCAGTTTGTAGAGCAAAAATTATAAAACGAGGTTTTTCAAGTTGTGAAGCTGTTTTAACATTCCAAATATGATGTGTAGTTCCTGTTGGTAGTGTAGGATATTCATGTAATTCCCAATTTCTAAAAGGAAAGTTCATAACCGAACCATTACCAATACTTTTGTATAAATTTAATTTAAGATTATCAGCTAAGTTAATATGTTGAACCTTCCAATATATTTTTGTAATAGTAATTTTTGGTTTTTCACTTGCATTAGCACTGCTACATAATAATGAATTATCATTTGATCGAGAACGAGTTAATATTAATTCATGTTTTGCATTTGGAATAATGTTTTTGTAGTCTTCAGCAAACCCTATTAATCTTTTTAATGGTATACAAAAATTAAAATATAAATTATTTATTTTAATTGATGCATCAGGTGACCAACTTCCATTGTATAAAGCTCTACTTTCATTTGGGTTGAGTGAAATATAGTTTTTTAATGTTGAAGTTATTCCAACATTACGATTATGATCAATTTCCTTACCATTAAGTTCATAGCGAATTTCATCAAATAGAAATGGTATAGCATTATTAACTAGTTTAGTGTGAATAACAACTGTTCCATCATGTTTTGATACATATCCTTCAATGCAGATTAGACTTGTTGAGGGTAATATATTTAACTTCTGATTTTGTATTTGTATTCGTATAATATCGCTTAATCCAAATGAGTTTAAGAATGGCGAATATGAATGCCATTGAGCACTAGTTATAGTTTCATCAAAAATTGGATCATTAAAGAGTTCCATTTTAATTTACTTTTAGCTGATATCCAAGAGATTTTAAATATTCTTTATTTTCAAAAGATAATTGTTTTTTGTATTTTAAATGCTGAGTTCCTCACCTTTGACTACCTTTAATGAATTAAGGTGATGTTCATCATTCTGTGAATGTATATTGGATTGATAATTTTGATTAAATACGATCATCCTGAAGCTTTAAGTGTAATCTTAATGTTATTGTTTCTCCTCGAAAATTAATTAAACCACCGTTCTGATCAAGGAGTTTTACAGTAATAGAACTTATCTGATTAATAGTTACCGGCAAATAAATTACATTCTTAGGAACTTCAATTATTTTATAGCCAGGACTGACATTAATAGAGAATTCATGTAAAATGTGAGCCTCTTTTTCATTAATATAAGCTCCAGAAATAATATTGCATTCTACTCTTATTATATTTATTTTATTAATATCAACAAAAAGATCTGAAGTATGCCAATTATTAGCTAATAATTTCTTCTTACTGAAACCTAATAATCTACCAATTGTATCTTCTCTTTCAAAATCAATATCCTTATCAGCAAAAATTTCACACTTTAATGTATTATTATTTGCTCTTATAATAAATTTATCCTTATCTGCTTTAGTTATACTCAACGTTTTTCTAAGAAATTGTTCAATATCACCAATTTCATATGAACCTGTTGGAATTATAATAGGTTTATCATCAATAATAAATCTATTATTTTCTTCATCTATATTAGGTATTGAGTTATACGTTTGGAAATCAACTAAACCGCAGGTGTATTCTCTCCCCTTTAGATCAATAGGGGGGAAATAATTAGTTGTCAAAATGGAAGAGTTTCCGTTTAAAGTTAATGTTATTGACATGTCTTTAATTGATGTAATGAGATATTTTAGTAGTGTATTCTGTTTTTATAGGTTATTAAGGCTAATTCAAAAATCAATGATTTACATTAAAGGCTAATTTCGATTAATAAAATAATTACACATACAAAAATCTTTCGTTTAAATTTCTTTTGTTATAACTAAATTCTAATTATTCTTTATCAGTTAGTTTTTTTTATTTCATTTATTTTCAAATATAGAGAAATAACCTTGAACTTGAACAAAATTATTAATGTAGGTCACTTTAAATAAAGCTAGACTAAGAATAAAAAAAATTTTTTTATTTTTTATTATGTTTTATTTAGTGATAATATTTTTTTTTTTAACAATATGAAATAAAAATTCTAAACATAAATGTCCACAATTGTGAGAATTAAAATTTTGGTATTTATTATAATTATATGTAAGCTTATCTCCTAAATATTTTATTACTTCTAATGGCGGTCTTAAATTTCCAAAACTATCAAAATAATGAGTTATTTCATCATTTTTAAAATAAGCTACCCAATGCGTTCCATCTCCAATAGAATTATCTAAATTTATTATACCACATTCATATTTCCAAGGTCTACGTATTGGTAAATTATCTCTCATAAAAATTCCTCGAAAATATTTTAAGTATTTTTTACCAAAGTTTTCTAAATCAATATTTGTAAGAGCTCTATTGGGCAGCTTAGTTAATGGTTTTTTGGGTTCAAATAAAGACCTAACCCTTTTTTATAGGGTTTTAAATGCAATCCATTACCTCCTTTTAATGCTATCGCTTCCATCATTTTATTATGACGTTGACTTTCTTTTAACTCTTTGTGAGCATTTTTAGCATCGTTAACAGCTTTAGTTATTCCTGCAGTGCCGCCTGAAAGTGCTCCAATAGCTGATAGACCTGCAAATATAGGGATTAAACGTAAAACTCCTCCAATTTTTGGTACAGGAATTATTCGAGGAATGTTAATGTTTTTTTTCTGTCCTTTAGAAAAATTTCTAGCAGCTTGTAAAGCAGTTTTTATAATATTCTTATCATTCGTTGGTTTTTTTATAGTTTTAACAGCTACTTTAGCTTGCTTTATAACTTTTTTCAAGGACTTTTTTCTCGAAGTTTTCTTTTTTCTTAAAATTTTCTTTTTTGTCTTTTTTAAACCCATACCGAGTTTAACTTTAGCTTTCATTGTGTTTGTAACTAGATAAGAATTTAACCGTTCACCCAAGCTTGAGTCTTTAGCTATGCCCTTTGCCAAGCTTTCTCTGCCAATATTTTATCAGCTATATGACGTTGATTTTGATCAGTATTTTGAGAATATGCTATATCATGCTCTCGACAAGCTTCATCTAAACCATTAATTCCTTTATCACCTCGTGCTAATCGTTTTGCTAGTTTTGTCCCAGGACCACAATAATTATAACCAGGTAAATGCGCTTCAAATGGTAGTTTATTAATTAGAGAATTAACTACACCTTTTCCATTAACAGTTTTTTGGTTACTGATTGAATATTTATTATAAAGTGTCATAATATTAAGTTGTTTAGTTTAAGAAAGTCACTTAAACACTAATCACCTTTTATAAAATGAAATTTATAGAACTAGATAATGCAGTTAAAGTTAAAAATTTTGATCAAAATTCAAAAAAGAAAATAAAAAGACATGGTGAATGCTTTCCAGATAGTATAAGAGGGTTAATAGTCGGACCTTCAAATTGCGGTAAAACTAATGCTATGATAAGTAAGCTTTTAGATCCTAAAGGGCTCAAATTTCAAAACATATATATCTACTCAAAATCATTGCATCAACCTAAATATTTATATTTAAAAAAATTAATAAAACCAATCAAAGGAATGGGATATAACGAATTTTCAAATAATGCTGATGTAATTGAACCATCGGCCTCACAACCAAACTCAATATTTATTTTTGATGATGTAGCTTGTGATAAGCAAGATAATATAAGAGCCTATTTTTGTATGGGACGTCATCAAGAAGTAGATAGTTTCTATTTATGCCAGTCATATACAAGAATTCCAAAGCATTTAGTTAGAGATAATGCAAATTTTTTAATTATATTTAAGCAAGATGTTTTAAATTTGAAACATATATATAATGATCATGTAAATTCTGATATGTCATTTAATGAATTTAAAAAATTAAGTGCATGTTGCTGGAATGATAATAATTATGGTTTTCTATTAATTGACAAAGATAGTGGTTTAAATAATGGTCGATATAGAAAAAATTTTGAAGCATTTGCTAAATTTTAGTTAACCCAAGATCTATTAGCTGGTGGCAGTTAGTAACTAAACAGGTCATTTAATAGATAACAGGTAGTAGTTAGCAGATAGCAGATAACAGTTATCGATTAGCAGTTAGCAAGAGAACAGTTCAGTCAATAATTTACAGTTAATAATTGAACTAATCCACATTAAAAAAAAATGGATGAACAACTTATGAAAGATTTAATGAAAACTCGTAAAAATTTAAAAAGGAAATTTTAATCTTTAAAAGTTCAGAAGCTATCAGAAGACCGTAAGCGAGAAGAAGCTTTCACTCCAATTACAAAACCATTGAAAGAATTGACAAATGCTGTCAAACAACAACAACAACAATTTTCAAATAATGTTATCAAACCGGAAATTAAACTGTCTGCTAGCGATGATAACACCTTAAAATTATTAAGGCCATTTAAGCCGGAAGTTAAAACGCCTAGCAACAAAAGTAATACACACAGTAAATTTATAACTTCAACGCCAAATACTATAAAATTTGAGACGTCATCTATAACTGATAATATTATTGATGAATCATCAATTTCACAATTTCCTGTTTTTAACAAGTCAGAACTTGATAAGACATATGGACCATATTTTGATGAGTCATTAAATATTCGAAAACTTGGGAATGCTAATTTTGAAATAGATGAAATTACTAAAAATAGTGTGATTGATACTGAAGTTTTTAAAGGAACTGATGGTCTATATGAATTGATATTTAAAAAAAAACCCATAAACTATACTGAAAGTGATTTAAAAACATATCATCAAATACTTAACAAAACAAATGCACATAGAAGAAATTACGATCAATTAGAGCAAATAAAAGGAAACAAAGGTTTTAAATATAAAAATATATTGAGAAAATTATATGAACATGATTATAATACTAGACATAAAAAAACTGGTTCAGGTTGTTTGAAAAAAAAATTTATTAATTATTTTAATAAATCTTCTTCTACACCGGAAACCCATTTAAATTATACAAATCAATCAAATCAGTATGTTTATTGGGATGATCCTAATGAATTAGTTGACAGATTAAAACTTTTAATTAGTTCACAATCAGCTGGTAACAATAATCATCACAATGAAATTGTATCTATAATTGAAGAGTTAAGAGAAGCAAATATAATTCAATAGCTATTTAGATTAACAATCAGTTAAAACCATAATGTCACTTGATAAGTTTGGGCGTAGTACAGTTTCTTCTTCTAGAAAACTACATACTCAAGGTCCTCCAGGTATTGGTTTCAAATTGACTTCTGAAGGAAATTATTATTTAGATAACAAAATTTTATCAAATGTCCGAGAACCTATTATTGGCAGTGATGCAGCAACACAAAATTCTGTAAATAATCATATTTTCTTTCAGAAAGAACTATTACAAAACGAAATGCGAGAAATGTCTAATCATTTAGAGACAACAGTATCTATAGAACTTAAATTAGCAGAAGAAAAATTAAAAATATTAGAAGAAAAAATGCAAGTTAGTTTAGAGGAAATCCATATCAAATTCTCGAAATTGTTAAATGAAAAATTTTCAAATATGAGTGATGTCATTGAATTTCAAATTAAAAAACCAATTAAATTTATTCATGAGAGATTGCAAAAAGCTGAAGCCCAAGCTCGATCAGCATTGGATTTACTTAGTAGTTTAGAACTTATAAAAACATAATTGGGGATCAGTTTTCATTTACTTTTCGAAATGGATGTACATCAAATCGGATATTCTTTAAATAATTTTTTAGTTAAATATGATGATATTTTATGAACAATTAAAAATTCTTTTCCATTTTTTAAAATTATTTAAAAATTCTATCCTAATTGAAACGAAAGAGAATGGATATCATTACCCTATACATCAGACAACATGACAACGGTTCCAGATACTTGTCCTTGTCATTCAGCAGATCATCATATGTTAAAATGTTCCAAACTAATGGATTTATATAAAAGAATAAAAAATAAATCATAATATAACTTTATATATAAATAAAGAATATAAATTTTAAATACATTTTATTATTTGCTTTTTATTATATATATAAATTATATAGGATTTTATTTAAAAATGAGTAAAAGAGAGATGGTTGAAGAGCTGCATAAGCCTGCACGAAGAAATTTTAAACGACGTAGAGTTATAATTAAAGGATTTGATGTTCTTTGGCAAGCTGATTTAGTAGAAATGGGTTCATATGCTAAATAGAATAAAGGATTTAAATTTTTCTTAACTGTGATTGACTGCTTTTCTAAGTATGCCTGGGCAATCCCTATAAAAGCAAAAACTTCAGAGAACGTTACAAAAGCAATGCAAAATATTTTTCTAACTTCTAAAAGACATCCGCAAAATTTACAAACAGATGATGGGAAAGAATTTTTTAATAAAATATTCAAAAAATTAATGGATAAATATCATATAAATCATTATTCAACATTTAGCACATTAAAAGCCTCTATTGTTGAACGTTTTAATAGAACCTTAAAAGAAAAGATGTGGAAAGAATTTAGTTTTAATGGAAATTATAAATGGATTAACCTAATTCAAGAATTAACAAAACAATATAACAACACTAAACATCGAACAATTAAAAAACGACCATCTGATGTCAATAAAGATAATGCTGAAAATTTACTTAAGACTATATATAATCATATTAAAATTTCACCACCATACAAATTTAAAATTGGCGACTTAGTTCGAATAAGCAAGTATAAACATGTTTTTGAAAAAGGCTACACACCAAATTGGACAACTGAAATATTCAAAATAAGAAAAGTTCAAATCACTAACCCTGTAACATATTTACTGGAAGATTATCAAGCTCAACCTATACAAGGAAGCTTGTATGAATATGAATTGTTAAAATCTAAACATAATAATATTTACCTAGTTGAAAAAGTTATTAAGAGTAAAGATAATAAGATTTTTGTAAAATGGCTTGGATTCTCATCTGATCACAATTCATGGATAAATAAAACTGATTTAATATAGAGAAAAAAAATTTTTTTATTTCATATTATTTTTTTTTAATTACATTTTTTTTGTTTTTTAATGAATTTCCATTTGATATGTCGGATCCTGCTTGATTGTTCGTAAATCAATTACAGTGTATCATATCAGGTTTCTTAGCAATTATGCTAACTCAACATTAAGAAAATTCAATTCACTTAGAGATAATGAAGATGATAAATGGATGGAATTATTTGCCCTGAATAAAATCGAATTTTTCAAGAGATGTTTATTGAGATTAGCTAAAATTGTAAAAAAATTTAAAGAAAATATTTATAAATATCGAAAAACTTTAAAAAATAAATAAAAAAACTTTGTAATACCAATATATTTTGTTTTTTCTTTTTAAAATTAACAATAGGAATCCCCTGACGTCATTTCAGATTTTTATTTTACAATTTAAATAATTTTAATTAAGAACCTTCAAGTTAATTTCTTGTATTTTCTGTTTTCGAAATATTTGAATATTATTATTATTAATACAGATAAGAAATTCTTTTTCTAATGTTCTGTTTTTTTCAACTGATAAGAAACTTTTAAATTAAAACCACAAGTTTTTTATTTTTCAATTTTAAAATCGTACAATTTTATAGGGTACAATCATAAAGTAACATATAATATAGAGTATTCACGTAGAGTAAAATTTTTTTACCAATTTTTTTAAAAAATATTTTTCGTTTTTACTCAGTACTCAAAAATTATTCTCATAACAATTATTTTTACTTAAAATTTGAGAATAATTTGTTTTTAAACTCATAAATAAAAAAAAATTCTTCTCAATTTCTTGTTTTGAGTATTTATTAATATACCTTTAAAAAACTATATGAAGGGTATATACATACATACATACATATTTATTTTTATACATTATTCTTCTTATTCCATATAAAAGTATGAAAAGCTAAATCTATACTGCATGCATAGTGTATAGGTATATTAACACTGTAGTGCATTCACTATTTCACTCATTGATCAGAATTTCACTCATTTATTTGATTACAGTACTTAACTATATTTCATTAGAAATAAAACATATACCTTTAATTACTTTTAAAAAAAAACATAAATAAATATATACTGTCATAAAAGTTGACACAGCACTTTTTACATATGATATTAATAAAAAAATAATATAACTTTTACTTTTTAATTTTAACTTAAAAATTCTAAATTCAGCAAAAATAAACCATAGCAACAATGAATATACCTACCGTACATATGTTTGAAAATAAATATTGTACATTTAATTTATATTATACATAAAAATGCATACGGAAGGGAATTCCTGTGCATTGCACTCTTTTATTTATAAGACTAAAGAAATTTATATGAAACTAATGTGTGTCATATATTGTCACCAAATATTATTGTAAATTAAAATATTATTTTAACCTTTTTTTAGATTTTATTGTTTTTTAGTAAATTGCCCATCTGGCATTTTATTAGTTAATAAGTCAATATCCAATAAATAATTGTAAATAAATTTTGTATAAATAGCCTTACATTTTTATAATAAAAACAGTTCAGAATCATATCTTGACTACCAACAGTCAAGAACCAAAAAATATTAAATCTTTTATTTAAGACTTGACATGAACAGAACTCCAAATTTAGCGTATGCTTAGGAGTACTACTTTGATACTAAAAATTAGCTTGCTAAAGGTATCTTAGTAACTGACAATAGTACGAGGTAACAATAAACGAGCAACATATATATCACATGAGATAAATATATTACATGGCGATCCTGCAACTATAGACGATCCTGCAACGATAGACGATCCTGCAACTATAGACGATCCTGCAACGATAGACGATCCTGCAACGATAGACGATCCTGCAACGATAGACGATCATGCAACGATAGACGATCCTGCAACTATAGGCAATCCTGCAACTATAAGCAATCCTGCATCTTTTCTATAATTCACTGAACACTAAAATGGGGAATCACCAAGCAAAGCAAGAAGAAGTAATTTTTAACAATGCAGCTCAAACAGCTCCTATAACATCAACCAACAATAAAGAAGAAAGAATACTTACCAATATAGAAATTATTACAATAATAATTTTAATTTTAGTAATAATAAAAACTTCTATAATGGTATTTAAAAAATTAATAATAAAAACCATAAAAAAAGAATTAGTTAAACCCAAACAGTTTAAGTAACAAAATTTTTTTTTTTTTTTTCTCAAATTTCAATGTAAATATGAAAATTTTTTCTTTTGCTAAAAAAAAAATTAAATATAAAAATTATACACATATTTTAATGTCAAGAGTAGAAGACATTGTAATCCTAAAAAAATATATAGAAAGAATTCATATTTTAAAAAATTTAATAACTAAAAATAATAATAAAATTACTGAAAAATTTATAACAGAAAAGAAAGATTTGGCTGAAAACATAAAATCCAAATTCTCAGAAAAATTAGAAAATAGTGTTTTGGCTGAGAAAACACATAATCAAATAAAGTCAAGCTTTTTAAAAATATTTTTTGAAATAATAGACCTTTTAAATTCAAATAAAGATACAAAAATGGACTTTGAAATGGATAAGACGTTAAAAATAATACCATTATTTGATGGTGAAACAAGTAAACTTTCGAATTTCCTAAATTTGACAAAATACCTATATGAGGCGACAAAGACTGACGACCAGAAGATTTGTAGCTTTCTGCAATTACTACCGCAGATTTATACAAGATTTTGCCGATATAGCAAAACCATTAAACAACTTATCTAGAAAGAACACAATTTTTAAATGGACTCCAGAATGTGAAAAAGCATTCATAACTTTGAAAGAAAAACTGATTCATCCACCAATATTAAAATTTCCAAATTTTGATGAAGAATTCATAATAACAACTGACGCATCCAACTTTGCTTTAGGCGCTGTTTTGTCACAAGGAGAAATAGGTAGCGACCGGCCAATCGCTTACGCTAGCAGATCTTTGAATAAACATGAGTTAAACAAGCCGATAATAGAGAAAGAATTATTAAGTATACACTGGGCAATAACATACTTCAGACCCTATGTATATGGCACAACGTTCACAGTAGTTACAGATCACAGACCTTTAGTCAGTCTGTTTTCTCACAACAATCCTTCATCCAAAATGACGAGAATTAGACTGGAATTAGCAGATTATAATTTTAAAATAATATATAAACAAGGAAAAATTAACACAAATGCAGACGCACTATCCCGAATACAGATTGATTCAGAAATATTAAAACAAATGATTCCTAGTAATAAAATTAACGTAATTACGAGAAGCAAACAAAACTTAGAACAGAAACCAGACAATAATAACAACAGCAGTACATTGACACAGAAGTCTGATCAACTTCATACGTGGCAATGCACCTCTCTGTCTGAGACAAGAAATATTAAGAAAATGAAATTTAAAATCGTTAACGATATGAATAAAAATATAAATATAAATGAAAAAGGGGAAATTACTATACCGGTAAAGATAAGCGATAATCCATATCAGGACTTAGGTCGGATCTTGGAGAAACTTATCCTATTTTTGAAAAACAAAAGAATAAATAAACTAGCGCTAGGTGATGATGATATAATATTTAAAAATATAGAAATGAATAAATTTAAAACGTTGTACAACGAGATAATGAATAAAATGAAATTAAATAAAATAAAAATTTTAATATATACCCCACCAAAAATTATCACAGAAAATGAATCAATGCATAAAATAATAAAAGAATATCATGACACTCAACAAGGAGGTCACACGGGAATAAAAAGAACCATTAATAAAATAAAGCAACGTTATATATGGAAAAATTTGAATAAAATGGTAAAAGAATACATTAATAAATGTAAAACATGTGCGAAAAATAAAATTTACAAACACAATAAAGAGAAATTCACAATTACTAATACACCATCATCTGCTTTTGAGTCCATAAGTATAGACACCGTAGGTCCGTTGAGGATATGTAACGACAACAGATACATATTAACAATACAATGCGAATTAACAAAATACATCGAGGCTATCCCAATTAAAACAAAAGAAGCAAAAACGATAGCTAAAGCTCTAGTTACAAACATTATTTTGAGGTATGGTAACTTTAAAAGCATAAAAACAGATCTTGGTACTGAATTTATTAACGATATTTTCACTAATATCTGTAAAACATTCAACATAGAACATCTAAAGTCAACTCCGTATCATCATGAAACCTTAGGTTCAATCGAACGGAACCATAGAGTTCTAAATGAATATCTTTTATCATTTACACAAGACTACGAATGGGAAGAATGGATACCGTATTTCACGTTCTGTTACAACACAACACCACACACAGATACAAACTATTCTCCATTTGAATTGCTTTACGGAAAGATATCAAACCTACCGACAAATTTTAGTACAAATACACACATACCTATACAGGATATAAATGATTACGTACTTGAACTAAAAACTAGACTGAAATTCGCAGCTAAACAAGCAAAAAATATGTTAGAAATAGCAAAAGTAAAAAGAAAAACTACACATGATATAAAAGTCAAACCGATAATATTCAAAATTGGTGATTTAGTTCTAATTCAAAATGAAAAGAAAAATAAATTATGTAGTCCATATATAGGACCTTATAAAATAACAAAAACAAATAATGTGAATTCTGTTGTGAAAATTAAAGATAAAGAAAAAGAAATTCACAACAACAGATTAAAAATATTTAACTATTAGACATAATGTATATATTATATATTTCAATTTAAAAATAACATTTTTTTTTACTACTCCTAATTTATAAAATAAATATAAAATTTACATGTAAATCATAAATAAAAATTATATATAAGTACATAGAAAACATTTTTTTAAAAAACTTTTTAAATATAGACATTTTATATGTATAGAACAAATAATGTATAAACCAAAAAAACAAAAAAAAACTTTTTAAAAATAAGAAATTGTAAAAGCATAGATAAAAACAATTACAAGCCAAAATTTTTTTATATAGGTACTAATTATAAAAATAATAAAATTTCCTTTTAATAAAATAGAAACAAATTTCATAATAAGTTTAAAACAAAAAAAGAATTTTCTTTTGTACAAAATTCTTTTTTTTCTTTTTACGGTAAGGGTGTAGTGCATTCACTATTTCACTCATTGATCAGAATTTCACTCATTTATTTGATTACAATACTTAACTATATTTCATTAGAAATAAAACATATACCTTTAATTACTTTTAAAAAAAAACATAAATAAATATATACTGTCATAAAAGTTGACACAGCACTTTTTACATATGATATTAATAAAAAAATAATATAACTTTTACTTTTTAATTTTAACTTAAAAATTCTAAATTCAGCAAAAATAAACCATAGCAACAATGAATATACCTACCGTACATATGTTTGAAAATAAATATTGTACATTTAATTTATATTATACATAAAAATGCATACGGAAGGGAATTCCTGTGCATTGCACTCTTTTATTTATAAGACTAAAGAAATTTATATGAAACTAATGTGTGTCATATATTGTCACCAAATATTATTGTAAATTAAAATATTATTTTAACCTTTTTTTAGATTTTATTGTTTTTTAGTAAATTGCCCATCTGGCATTTTATTAGTTAATAAGTCAATATCCAATAAATAATTGTAAATAAATTTTGTATAAATAGCCTTACATTTTTATAATAAAAACAGTTCAGAATCATATCTTGACTACCAACAGTCAAGAACCAAAAAATATTAAATCTTTTATTTAAGACTTGACATGAACAGAACTCCAAATTTAGCGTATGCTTAGGAGTACTACTTTGATACTAAAAATTAGCTTGCTAAAGGTATCTTAGTAACTGACAATAGTACGAGGTAACAATAAACGAGCAACATATATATCACATGATATAAATATATTACAACACATATAAAATATTTAAGGTCTTTTTACTTTTTTGATTTGAAATTAAAAAAACTAAATAGAGATTTTACATCTTTTATTGATGCATGTGTGAAATATGAAATTAAAACAGCTAAGTGTATTTTTCGTTCTTCTTGTAAATCAAAATAGAAAAATTTATTTTCATATTTATTATTTGTAACTTTTGATATTAATGTTGAATGAATGTGCGACAGACAAGCTTATTATTAAAAGTTGTATGGCTTGTAAAATCATAAATAATCTTATCATTTTAATAAGTATATATAAGAATTTTACGTTTAAGAAGAATTTAGTTCGTTATTTTGATTGACTCAAATTTTTTTTTTTTAAATTTAAATGGACATGAAAGGTAAAAATATAAAATTTAATAAAATTTCAATATTTTTTTAAATAATTCTGTTTTATTATTAATTCTTAAGTTAGTTAATAAAGGAAAAAGGCAAATGGAATAAGTATTGCATTACATTATTGAAAAATATATAAAAAAGCTTTAATATTTTATATTCCATTCGGCATAAAAAACCCTTATAGCAAAAAAAAAATATAATATAAAATATGTACATAGGTATAAACAAAACAAAACAATTCATTGACTAAAAAAAATTATCGAAAACAAACAAAAATATTCATTAACTTAAATTTAGTTATTTACATTCCATATTTACAAAATTATGAAAAGAAAATAATATAGGTATCAAGTAAATTATTCAAAAAAAAAAATTATTTTAATAAATAAGTATTACAAATTACATACAAAAATTTATTTGCTAAATCTATAATGAGAAAAAATTTTTAAACAACAGACAAATAGACAGACAGACGTACAAACAAATGCAGACAGACGGACGGAAATAAACAGACAAATAGACAGACAGACGGATATTATGAAATATATTAAAAATAAGTTATGCATTTAATATTTTAATTTTACTTTGATTACTCTCAGCTTTTTTTTCGTCATTTTTTAAAAGCTTTTCCCTTAACCATTTTGCTTGCTTTTTTAGCAAAAGATTAATTAGTAACTCTAAAAACTTTATTTTATGCGTGTAGCATTCATCATTTTCCCTAAACCATGTAGGATATTTATCCGATTTTTTTGTGGCTTCTAAACAAAAAGTTATACCTCGTAATTACACGAAATTTTGGGGGATATGAAAAAAATTTTTTAACTGGAAATTCAAATTTTGTAAAAAAAAAATTTCGTAAAAATATGTAATTACTTTAATAGTGATAACTTGTCATGTAACGAATGTTATTTTTCTTTTTTAATTGCTTTTGTCTAAAATATAATACTTATTCTAATAGAAAATTTATAAATTAATACTTACATGTAAATTTTGTTCCTCAATTTTTTTAATTCAAATTTTAATACTTAATAATATGTTCATAACAAAATAAACACTTGTAACAAAATAAACACTTGACACTTTTAAAAATGCGCGCCTTTATTAAATTGATTATAATTCTTAATATCAAAATAAGAATACATAAAAAACACAACAAAAAAAAAATAGAGAAAAATATCACATAAAAAAAGTTAATTTACAAAAAAATATGTACACACATACATTTTTCTTAACATTCATAAAAATATGCATAAAAATGTAAATAAGTGAATATGTACATACATATACATATACTCTTCATATAATATCATAAATCATAATATTCAAATTATGAAGAATTTTTTTTTTTTCTAGAGCATAAAAAAAAATCCTTCTCAATTTTTAAGTAAAAATATTTGAGTTTTAAAATGAATTTTGAGTGTTGAGTAAAAATGGGACGGGATATTGAGTAAAATGGGACGGGATTTTTAAAAAGAAATGACTAACGAATTTTGTTCTACGTGAATACTCTATATATATGTTACTTTATGGTACAATGTTAATATTTTTTAATGGTGATGGAAATATACACACAAACACTCATTTATCATCCATTTAAACTATAAAATAATCAAAACAGCAAAACAAAATTCTAAATTTTAAAATTTTATTCTCTTATCAGTGAAATAAATTCATTTCCTAAATACTATAGGATATCTAAAAATTTTCAGCTTTCAACTTTGTCATGGTTTCAAAGAATTTGCTTTCTAAAAAAACTTCAACATAATTCCAAAGGTACAAAGAACTTCGATATGGTTCTAAAGAACAGATTACTACCTAAATTATCTATATATATATACCGAATTACATTTCCATTTTCCTAATTCCTTCCTCAATTTCAACTAATAATTCAACTTCATCCCCTCCACTAACTTACAACTCAATCTACTACCCCTCCCTCCCCCCCCCCCCTCTCCCCCCTCCCCACACTACTAATTCCACACCCACAATCTGCAACTCAACGAATCTTCAATTTCATAACACACCTCAATCATTTCAATTCTATAACATACCACACATTATTCAAAAATAACGACCAATTTATTCAAATTAACGGCTGTCAAAATGCTGTGACGTCATTTGACTGTCCCAGAACGTACCTATTATATCTACTTACCGTCTGTTCAAATTGACCCCTTTTGCTGAGCGGGTTCGAGTAGCTGCCACACAATTCTATTTTATACGAGTATCATTCAATATTTGCTAAAACTTGGTCTCTGCAATTTTCGTCAATAACAAAGACAAAAGCATAGTAGACACTGTGATATTATGTTTATCTTCTTGGTATTTTAGAGTTGACATAGTTAGCTCTACTCTCTTCTTCACTCTAGTTGAGTTTATATCAGATATTAAATACTTTTCAAACATTGAGCACTGAAAGCAGTAGTTAGAAATTTTTACAAACTGCTCCAGCTTTTACTAATTCTTCTTCTTCTTCTTTAGTTGTTGACATATGAAATCCGTCAGCATTGTCTGATCTGCGAAAATTCAACTCCATTAATAAAATACATCAAGATGTAAATTAAATATAATAGAATAATATCAAAGAAACCTAACCAAAGTTGCTCCCAAGAAAATCACAAGACATGTTCTTTTGATGTAATATTATTAAATAGAACATCTTATAAAATTCTTAACTGGATGCACGCAATTTATTAAATGAATCCAATCAATAATCAAATTAGAAAATAAATTATCCTTTAAATTTCATTATTGATCCTGTTTGCTATTTCATGTTATTTTATAAATTACAAAGAAAAGTTACTCTCTTCAAAATACAAAAGAAGTTTTATAATTTTTTTTTGTGAAAAACCAAACACAACCGCTACATTTTCAATTGGGAAAGAAAATTGAAAAGACGCGAGATAATAAGAAAGTCATAAAAAAAAAAAGTCATAGAAGATATCTCACACAAAATCGCTTTTCCACATTACATGCGGATTTCTTTTCACATACATACAATCTATTGTCATGATAGTAATCGTTTTATTCAAAACCGCCTTGCTTGTTTCTAATCTCATTCCAAGTCGAAGTAAGTATTGGAGATGGGGATGGTGATGAATTTTTCAATTTTCTTTTAAAAAACGTTGCTTCTTTTTTTTTTTTTTGACTATATGATAATAACAACGACCCCTCGCCAAATAGAGTTGATTTTTTTTTTATTTTCTAAAAATCGCGTTTGTTCTATAACAACGCAGTGCTTAACATTGATTAGGAAGGAGTGATTTTTCTTTTTTAAAATTTTTTCATAGAAAAAAAAAGAAAGAGACAGTAATAAGAAATAGCAACAGTATCAAATGAACAGATTTCTTTAATGTATAGAAATTTTTTTTTTTTTAAAAGAAAGTCAAAAAATCCCAAAATATAAGATTTCAGAAAAAACGAACATAAAAACCAAAAAATCATAAGCAATCGCGCGAATATTCAAGATGATATCACTATTAAAGTCAATTGTGTGGAAAAATGAAATAAATTTCCCAGAAGTATTGATTTCCTCCATTAAGCTTGTCATTTTAAATATTATTTTTATTTCTTCATCTTTGATTATCAGCTTTAAAATTTTTACTTAAATTTAATATTGAGATGTTTAATAGATTTTTAGTAAGTGAAGCAAATGGAATGAAATAATATTAAATGAAAATATACTGTACTATTTATGTACTAATAATTTTTTTAAAGAATTAGAATTAAAGAAAGAGTTTTTATAGATCTGTAGTATTTTTTTTAATTGCCGGTGAAATTCTTTCCTACACCTGGAAAATTTAATTTTAACTTAAATCCGTAAGTTAGTTTTAAGAGTTTAAATTTAAAACATAAAAGTTTTTATTATGATTGGGAGGTGCGTGACAGTTACACAAACCACTTAAATTCATCTAAGATTTCAGAAACATTAAGAAAACTGAACAAAACTACTTTCTACCAAATTATAGGCCAAAATTATCTTTACTAATTTCAAAAAATTTTAAGGAGCGCTTCTTAGGTATTGGGAGGTGTGTGGGAGGTATGCGAGCCACCACTTCAATTGATTCCAAATTTCAGAAACACAAGAGTAATTGGAAAAACGTCTTTGTACCAAATTTCAATGTTCCATCTTTATTTCAAGTTACTATCTTTATTAATTTCGGAAATGAGCTTTTAAGTCATGGGAAGTATGTAAGGGGTACCCGAACCAACACACTAATTGATCTCACATTTTAGAAACAAAAGAAAAGTAGGAAGCAACATCATTGTACAAAATTCTGTCTTTATTAGTTTCGGAGACATGCTCGTTTGAGCTTGGTTTTGTCAAAATCTTCCACGATCTGAACCCGTATATTTGCAATTTCCACCTTTCTTTCGTCATACATCATTATTTTTTGAGTTAAACAACGTGCACATAACCCGACTTCGCTAAATCGACTTAGTAAGTGTCGCTGAACAAAAATATATGTACTTTTCCGTATTTAGCTTGACCTTTTGGTAATTACAAACACCGTACCAAAGTTAATATACGATATAGGGGTATTCTGGTTATTTAGAAAACAAGTTTCTTCAAACTGCTGTTTCTTCAAATCTTAAAAGAAAGTGAGATGACTAGCAAAAATTTTCCTTTACGTTTACGATACATTATTACTTTTATTAAATTTATTTCTGAAGACAAAACCTATGCAGTACTTTCCAAAAGTTTTAACCAACAAACAATCTTTTATTTAAATTAATTTTTATGTCAATGTATCTTTTAAATTTTTTAATATAGATTACCCTCAGTGATCCTATAGAACAAGTATGTATATACGACTCGTCCAACAATCCAAAAGTCCTCTTCGAATACTTTGATTAATAACGAACGTGAATAAGCCAAAAGTTCCACAAAAGCAGGATATAATATCCTAATAATTTTCGATATTTCCCAATTAAAACAAAATAATGAATATAATTTTTCTTTAGCTATAGAATTGACTTGTAAGATTGAAAAAAAAAATTATTGTAACCTCGATTTTGTCTTCAACTCTTAAACTCTTCCTACTTTACCTCAAACTTATGTCATTTGAAAATTATTTTGTGTAACCGAGCCGAGCCGAAAGGAACATTTGATCATTTATAATTTATAAAAGCTATTATTTTCCGGTGAGATTTAGTTTGTTTGATAATTTATAAGCCGCGAGGGTATTTCCGGCTTGAGGCCTTAACATAATAATATCTAAAAATTTTAATTCAAGTAAACGATTGAATAACTAATATATCAGGTTTCAAACTGAAACTCTTTCGATTGAGATCTTATTAGTCTTTATATAAATCATCATTAAGTAAAGAATTTTCATTGTACTGTATTGAGTACTAAAAGTATTTTGTGCAACATGTTCTTTTTTTTTAATTTTCTAATTTTTTTAGAATAAACAAAAATATTTCAAAATCAAAGAAAATTTTATAGTTTTAATTATTTGTTGAACGATAATTAATGGATTTTGTTGTGGTAAAATAATACAGAAAGAAAAACTAAACATATATATAGGAATTCAAACAAATTATCACATAAAATTAAAATTTTCTCTTCTCTTTAGATTTTAAAATTTTAAGATACAAAAAAATAAACAAAAATATGTGTTGCATGTCATAAAATAAATAAATAATGTTACAACTATAAAAACAATATGTTTGTAAGTTTATTAAATCAATTTTCAGTTTATTGATTGAGTACAAATCGATTAATGTATACATACACATGTACAGTAAACATTTATATGCGCCAGTACAGTAACAAACAAAATTATGAAACTTAAATTAAAAATATCTTCATTGAACCGTGGTCAGATTCTCTCCTTAGATTTTTTTTTAAGAAAGGAGCAGTAAGAATCCATCTTTTCAAACTGAATGAAAAATTTAATATCCCTTTGGTGACTTCTACCTCACCCTTTTTGAACTTAACTTTAGGTTGGGACATGTGATACAATTGTACAGTTTGGTTTTAAGACTATGAATATCAAAGAAATTCTTAAAATAGAATTTAGAAAATTTGGGATAATGTGGGGTTTAGTATTACAGTATTACGAGGGGTGGCGATAAATAGATGTTGTTCCTGAATTTATCTAAATCGTGCTCATATACATTAACAACCTACATTTGATGGAATAATGTTCCATCTTTTATATAGCCGATGAGCACATGACAAACGAATTTTGACAAGCGGTTTCCTGTCATGTCGGAACTGCATCTGTGTACGTATGAGAATTTGTTGCCCATCTTATTTCCATTAGAAAACTTTATTACCTCAAACAAGGTCAGTGACAATATTGTACGGCGATAGCTCATTGGAGTATACTCATTTTTAGCATAACGAATAACTCGTTGTTAAAATTATCAAAATATTTCAGTTTTTAATAGATGTCCACCCTAAATTTGTGTATTTAATTCCATTTTCGCCTAATATTAAAAATGTTAAAGAGATAAACTGGAAAGAAGTAAGTTTTGAACAAAAAAGTTTTAAATTCCTGTAGAATGTCCAAGTCCATTGTATGATGCAAAGCTTCCTCTTGAAATTGAAAAGTTTGAAACAGTAGTCGTCAAACTCTGTTGTTTTCACCCCAATTTTTAATTTTAACTAAACCATTGTTTAATTGTAATCATTTACAGTAAAATTTTTTGCAGTTGTATTAATCTGATCTAATGAAAATTTCAACAGTTAAGAGGAGAGTACAAGGACTACAAAACTTTAGAAATATCTAGAACAACATCATCGGATTTACCAGAATGGTCCCAAACATTAAAGTTTAAATAAAAAAATTAAGTTTTTAACCATAAGTTAAATCACATTGACTAAATGACTGAAGAGGAAATACCGTTATTAAAAAGGAATATTTTGAGATAATTTCAATTAAGTCTAATATTCGCCTTTTGTTCCTTACTGTAGGTACCTATATATATGTTTTTTCCAAAATGAATTTTTACACGTAATTGCACTTGAAACATAAAATTAATCAATCAGTCAAGCCACACGGCAAATTGCATACGTTGCATTGACGTAATACTGACGTAATCGGTTAAAATCCTTTATGCACCAAACCGGTTTTGGTAAATATTGTTGTAAAAAAAAACCGGTTTCATTGCAACCAAATTTTACTTGTAAGACTCGATGTACTAACCAACACAAACAAAAAAATGATATTTTTTTTCTTTAATTTTTTTGTGGTTTTTCTTTTTTTTTCATTATTTAAAAATTTTTGAACTGTGCGAATCTTAAACAAAAAAAATTTGAGACCGGACAAAATATAAAATATTTCTGGTATTGGAAATTGATAAAAATCAATATAAGATTACCATATTAGGTTTTATTTCTATTTGTTATTTTTTATCTTTCAAACTACATACTAAAAAAAAAACAAAAATGAACAAATATATTATGTATTTGTATTATATAAAATATATAAATATATTTTGATTGATAAAATTTAAAATTTAGTTAAAATAAATAATAGCAAAAAATAATTAATGATATAAAAGACAATTAGTTTAAGGAACAGATTTAGAACCTAATTTTAAAATTGTATAATTATGAATGTTTGCTCAGTCCCACAGATGTTAATTAAAATAATAATCCATTTTTAAATGACCTAGATATGATATAAGTAAAATAAAATTACCTACTTACTCAATGTAAATAAAAAATTGAATTTCTTATATTATCTACAAATCCTTTTTTTTTATTTAGGTAGCTACAAACCTTTTTTTTTGTATATGAATAAAAAATTACAAAAACTTTCCGCTTTTGAAAAATCAGTTGACTAAACATTCTCCGACGATAACTATTTTCGAATGAACTAAATTTTACACATACATTCATAAGTTCATAAATTGATGATAACTGACAACAGTTGAAACTACAACTTACAACACTCTCGTGTGGGATTGAGTAATATTCACTTACGTTGGAAGATTACGTCAATGCAAGTAAATATCACCACTCATGTGTGGATAGGGAATGATTGAGTTCAAAAAAGTAAACTAATGTTTTGGAAACACACTATTAAAATAATATAACAGAAGAATTAAAAAAAATAAAACACAAAACGAATAAGTTCCCAATGTTTATTTTATTTTCTGTAAAATTTTTTATTGCTCAAATTTATCTTCTACAATATTGTATTTTTTATTTTTTTTTTTAATTTAGTATGGTAAAGTTAGTAAGAGATGGTCTATACAACAAAATAAAAAAAAATTTGGAGCTATAAAACGTAATCATAAATCCATCTGATTACTTTAAAATCTCTGCGACTTTAATATAATAAATTCGACGCCACTAAAGTTATGAGTTTTTTAGTTGATCGATTATTTCCGAAAAAAATACAAAAGAAAGTAAAAACAAAAAAAAAATAAACTCAATTTAGATAAATTATGATCTTCTCCCAATTTATGTAAATATTATAAATAAAAGGGGATATTTTATTACAATCTTTCAAATTTGAATGTTTGTTTAAATTTTGTGTGTTTTTGGTTACAAAAAAAATCAAAATTACATCATTAACACTAACATGAAGCGTCTACAATCTAATAATCGCTTTTTTGTTTATTTTACTCTATAAGTTATCCAGGAAGGAGTACTTTAGGTTAGGTAGTACGAGGTTTAGTTGAGGTTACTATTGTTTTATTATATTTTATTTCATTTCTATTAACTTCCTGAATAAAAATTGTATTCATTAGAACTTAAAATAACACGAAAATTTTTTCATTCATTTTTAAATGTATTACTTAGAGCCATCAATACGTATTTTAAAGTTTCGAAAATGTGGGTTTTAGATCCGCACTAAATATTATTATATCTGGCATTCATTGCCTTCACAAGAGTATTCGACACACTAAATAGAGATGCAATTTGGAAAACCCAGCATTTAAAAGGCATCGCAGACCTAATCAGGGACAATCAACATAATCAGGACCATGAGTTCAAACGCGGAAACATAAATTCTATGTAATTATCTAAATATCTGTGTATCTAAGGACACCCTTCAGTTTCATTAATGGAGTTAGACAAGGATGTCCACTCTCACCTTCTCTATGCAATACTGTTATTGATGAAATATTGAGGAAAATGGACATGGTATTAACTTGAATATCATAAATAAGTTAGAAGACCCTGACGATATATGCCTCATAACTCATACCTATGACGATATGAAAGAAAAGATAGAAATAAACTAAACCAGTTTGCAAAGGCAGTAGGTCTTCGAATAAATATTACGAAAACAAAAATAATGAAATACAATACTAATAACCAGAAAGGCCTAGAAATAAATAATACAGCAATTGAAGATGAAAGTTTTAAATATCTAGGAACCATCATAGGCACCATAGGGGAACCAAAACAGATATTAATATATTAATATCAAGAAATGCAAAGCTGAAGATTTTTAAACTATTAAATTGAAGACCCTTCATGTAAGTGTTAGATGGAAGTGAAACCTATCTAACCACCAGCAGACTTGCTTATAAGCTACAGGTCTTCATAGATAAATTCCTTCGAATAATATGTCAGGTATTCTGGTTAAATACAATATCCAACAGTTACATCTATGGTATGTACCTGCAAGATTGTATCGAAATAAAATTTGGAACGAAAAAATACAGATGAATCGGGAGCAACATAATTACATAATCAGGCCACCTATGATACCTCCACAAGCTCTAGATTGGCAACCGCAAGGAAAAAGAAACATTGGCAAACCTTGGAATAGCCAGATAGAAAATTAACGAAACATGGCCATCAGTAAAGACTATAGCGCAAAACAGAAATAGATTGGAAGACTTAGTGGATGCCCCATGATCCTTAGGAAAGTTGTAAGAAAAAATAATGGGTTTTCTGTCAAAGTTAAAAAAAAATTTTTATTTGTTCCAAAAATATTTAAAGTGGTTCTAAATATTATAATATTAGCAGCCATATAGTTTACCATGAAATAATATGTACTTTATGTAAATTCCAATATTCAAGCTCTTTTAGTTTTTGAATTATCGTGCTGGACGGACACAAAGCTAAATCAAATTTTAAGATGTTGATCCAACCTGATCTTAGATGCTGATCCGGACCTAAATAAATGGGTTCAGGTCTATCACGCTTATATTGATGCACTACAAAGGCAGAAGCTCTTCTAATATAACTGTGACTTCCGTTTCGCGGTTATAAATGTGATTTCAAGCAAAACACCATATTTGAACACCATGCGTTATTAACCCAAAAAATTGCAATAATCCAATAAAAATAAATAGTAAAACACACACAACAACAATAACCAATTTTTATAGTGGCGACATCTTATTTAAAACTGTGCAAGCAAAAACATCTGTTAGGAATGCCTTAGGAATAAATCGTGCTTACCAAAAATTAAAAATATATTTAGAACATCTGTTCTAAAAAATTTTAATGCATCTATAATTAAAAATTAATATTATTTATATTTTTATATAATTTATATATATATAATTTTTATTTATTTTTGTTTGTAGTCGACATTACTAATATAAGAATATACAAGGTTCAATAGAAAAGCAAATAACCTTCTTTTGTATAATTATAATATCAAATAATTTTAATCCCATATTTAAACTAGGATTATCTCTTTTGGTTATTCCTTGGGTTCTATACCAAAACCCGAATTATTAATATTTTCTAATTATATTCAAAGAAAAACATTCATACAAATCTACTGTTCTTCATTGAACCATACATTTTCATCCATTCAAAAGATTAAAAATTTTTTGTAATATTAAACAATTGCTTTGAAAATTAATTCATCCCAAAAATTAATATAGTATCAGTTTATTAATATATTGTGTATTATATTGAACAATTTTATATAACGCTTCTAGCGTAACTTTTCCTATTCCGATTTTTGAAGAAAAAAATCCTCACCATCAAAGAAAAGTTTAATTTTAAATCCAAACCAATTATCCAACCGTATACGGTTTAACAATTAATAACATAAAATTGGATATGCTTATTATTTAATTATTTATTATTATTTATTGATAAAATTGACTCTAAATATTTTTTAGTTACCTATAATTACTTTATATATTAAATATAATTACTTCAATAATACAATACCTATGCGCCTCATATTTTGATACAATATGTATTATGTAGTATTAATATTGAGCAATTCCACTTCATTTATTATTATTTGATTATAAATGGTTTATAAATACGGTCTTTATTAAAAATTTAATAAGGTTTTCATTTTCCTTATTTAAGCAAAATGCCTAAAACAGAAATAGGGGCCATCACAAAAGAAGTTCCATTGAGTAGTTAGTCTATAGAATTACTTTTTACAGATTCCAGTAATTTAGTCTGTAATGAATTACTCGTAACATATTTGTTGTCTTTAAAATTACGACAACGTGTCATATGACTCCGAGCCATAATGCCCTTGTGAGTTATTTTTTAATTACTGTTGAAAAGAGCAGGAAGAGGTCTATAATATATTTCGTAATTAACAATAATAATAAAATTAATAAAGCACTCGCGAACATAGAAACAAGTACGGCGATGGAGATTCACGGTCCATTCTCGCGCCCACATCTCATACGAGATGCCGGCGTCCAGCACGGGCAGCGGAGCAGAAGCAGCAGCTCCCAATTCTTTTAGGAAAGAACGAAGGAAATTGTTAAAGGAAGGACTAAGGCAGAGATAAAGAGTGGCTCTTAGGGAAGGGCGTGTAGACTTCGGGGCTGTCTAGAATATAGAAAATTGTTTGAAACCGGTTAAAAATATTCGAATTTTACAGCCGGCTACAAATTTGGAAATGAAATTATATAGAAATAGTTTTTATAATTTTTTTAAGTGAATCACAATATCGTAAATTGTGGTATTTTGGCCCATTTTAATGGTTCATATGATCGCATACTAATAAAAATTATTATGGCGATATGTCCAAGGAACTTAAGGACATTATGACTCACTGATAATGAGACTTTGTATTTTAATTGAGTTTGGACACTATGTCTCATCAAAAGAGGGTCATAGAGAATAAGGACATTACGGCCGGAAACCATATGGCACGTCGTCTAAAATTACTGGGGGACTTAGAAAAATTAATCCTCAATTTTAAGTGCTCCTTCCTCATGAGACTTTCAAAATACATTATTATTATCAATTACTTGTTCACGAACTAACTAATTCCTAATATAATTGTACAATCTACATATATTTATAAAATACGGAAAAGAGGACAATCCTGATTTTGTAATAAACAAACTCCGTTTCAATATTACTAATTTAATTTGTCTTTGACGAACCGCAGGGGAGCAGAGCCCGTCTAAAGATTTTACGACGTGGGCCAGGGTACCATGTGCAAAGATCTAACCAGAATATGCGAAATCATTGTGTTTGTTAAATATATTTAAATTTTATACTTGGTTTCATTAGCCTGCGTTATATGCTATAAACATTTGCGAAGCATATCCACCACTTTAATTTTACAAAGTTGTTTTTCCATCTCAAACAACTATTCAGCATTGTTATTCAAAACAAGTTCTTTTTATTCATTTCATAGAAGTTTATTTATAAATACGATTTAAATTTGCCTTTATACTTAGTTTTAAAAGTATATGTAAATCAGTATAATAGATAATCTGGGATAATTTAGTTTCAGTTGCAAGAATTTTGAAACAATTGCTATAAAGCATCTTATTATTATATTTCTATTATTGAAACAAAAGAACTGAATGACCATTAATATGTCTTTGATGTGAAGATTTAAAATGTAAATTGAATTATAATTATGATTTAATGCTTAGTACACAAAAAAAATGTATTCATGGGTGGCGCTTCAAATGTCAATAGATTTTTTTGGTCACTAAACATCATCTATCAATTGTTTAGTAATGGCCCAAAAATTTTGAAGAATACCTTGTTAATTATTTTAATTATATTTTTGTTCTTTATTGTTCAAAACTATTAGAGAATTAAATTAAGATAAGATTTTTAATTAAAAAAAATAAATTCTTCTCTATTCGATTTGCAATTCGTTAAAATGCATATTTTGGTAACAATTTTTATTGAACAAATACTGAAAAAAAATCAAGAGTTTTTCAAAAAAGTACATTTGAAAAATACAGGTGTTTAAATATAGTTAAAAATCTATTTTGGATACCTTTTTCTTGAACAGTGGGTGTCACAAAACATTTTTCTTAAATGACTAATACAAATTTCTAAGAATTTAACTTAACAAATTTCAAATTTCTAACCTAAGCGTCGAAGAAAATATGAATTGTCAAAAATATAGCATAAATTGAGTTTGGAACGGTAAATTAAAATGCCGTATAGCAACCCTGCCTACTAAAGTAACGTTAACATGTTTAGGTACTTCTATTGTATAATTACTGAAGTAAATTTTAACTTTTTTACTTTTAACGTATTGTCAAAGATAATTAATACAACTAGATGTGCACAGTCCATATAAAACAAAAACCTTAAAATTCAAGCTCTTTAAAATAAAAAAACAAGAAATAAAAAAAAAAGCTTAAAGCTTTATACTCTCTTCATTATTAAATTAGAGAACGAAAAAAAAAACAAAAACAAAATAAAAGCTTTGTTGACTTTATTTTTTTGATAAAAATTTTGAAATATCTGAAGCCATCGAATAAAAATATTTTGAAGCGATCGAATGAGTATAATATGATCTTTTAAATTCAGAAAAAAGAAATCTAATAAAGAAAAAAATTAAATTTCTTGTAAATGTAAAATTTCTTGCATATGAATAATATAATACATATAAAGAAAGACGTGTAGACACATTAAAGAAAAAATAATGTAAATGTGTTTCAGTAACTGAAATTAGAAAACTGCATTAGAATTTGAATTAGGTACATATTATATACAGTTCTTCTTTTAGTATTTCAATTTTACTGGTTTTTATGTTTATTGTTATTTAGGTTTTCTGATAACAAGTGTTTTCAATTTTACGTGGGAAAATTTCTTATGTAGCATAACGTGTAATAACGAATAGGTTCCATGATAAAACAGAACAAGATAAAACAGAATATGATAAAAAAGAACATGATTACACGTTTTTTGTGTAAGTTTACCTAATAAATGGCTCTGTAAAATGCAATCATTATTTTCATTTAATTTTACCTCTACCTGTTGGTTTTTCCACTTAAAAAATTTACTAGGGTACGATGACTTTTTGGCCTACTGTATACCTATAGCTGAATAAATGGATGTTGAATATATGGATTAATAAGTGTACCGGAAAAACGAAAAGGGTTTTTTAATTTGAATTTTTTAATTACAAGTGTTCTTAATTAAAAAATATACTTACTTTGTTTAAAAAATTTACTAGGGTACGATGACTTTTTGGCCTACTGTATATACCTGTTGAATATATGGATTAATAAGTATACCGGAAAAACCAAAAGGGTTTTTTAATTTGAATTTTTTAATTACAAGTGTTGGTAATTAAAAAATATAAATTTTAATTAAATAAAATTACGGAAACACAAGTACCTCTAAATTGGCGATATATTTATTTTTCACCAAAACCATTTCCTTATAAACTCATGTTTGTACAGATCTATTATCTTAAATTATTAATTAATAATTATAATATTACGTTCCAGCTTTTAATAAATACTATATCTTTTTAAATTTAAAGCTAAAGTAAAGTTTCAAGTAATACAAAGCACTAGTGTTACAAGTTAGAAGGTGTTTACTTTCTTCAAATAATATACAGGTAAGTGTTTCCTAATAGATTATTTAGTAAATCAAGATGCCGTTGATTAGAAATTGTTGCATACAAAGTTGGAAAAATAATTCTCGAAAAGAAAATTTAAAATTTTTTAAGTTTCCACCAAAGAAAAGAGTTGGCAATCATTTGACTACATAAAAAAATGTCCTTATATTTGCAGCTGCCATTTTGAGGAATCTCATATTGGGCTGAGGAAATTATATTCGGAGGCTTGTCCTTCCCTTTTTTTGTCAGAAGAAACCTCATTAGAAGAAATAAATACTGTTCCAAATAATTTAATTATTGATGATATATTATTATGGAAAATTTAGATGAAATGAATTGGGAAACGAACTCAATTCAATATAATGTACCTTCTTGTAAGCATTGTCATAAAAAAGAAAGAAATTTAGCGTACTTATTATAGAATATTAACATTTGCCCGTTGAAAATTTGAAAAACGAAAATCAAATTTTAAAAAATGAAAATAAAAAATTAAAAGGCAAAAACAAAATTTTAAATAAACGAAAAGCAGTTAAGATTAATGAAAATTTAACTAACAGAGAAATATTTTGTCGTATGCAAAATAAGAATGATATATATTATTCAAAGGAGGAAAAACAATTATCTCAGCTAATATTTTTTAAATCAACAGCCGTTTATACTTTTTTACGGGAAAAACTTGAATTTCGTTTACCTTCCGTTCGCTGTATCTATAATAATTTGCCAATAAAAAGCTTAACTTCTTCAATATTACCAAATGAATTATTTGTAAAAATTAAAGAATATTTTTCTAAGCTTCCTAATCAGTCTAGAGAAGTTACATTAATATTTGATGAAATGGCAATAAAAATAAATTTTACTTATAGTGAGAGATATGATAAAATTGAAGGTTTTGTTGATTATGCATGTGGTTCAAACAAGCGACAGCCAGAAGTAGCTAAAAATGCTTGTGTATTTATGATACGAAGTTTGCATGACAGTTGGAAACAAATCTTGGGATATGCTTTGTCAGAAAATTCCATACCTATAAGTAAATTAAATTTTACCGTTATGGAAATTTTAAAATTGACACAGGATTTGAAAATAAAAATACGTGCTATAATATGTGACCAGTCAAGTACTAATAAATCTTTTTTTAAACAGCTTGGAGCAAATGTAGAAAAGCCTTATTTTTTTCATAAAAATTAAAAAATTTATTGCTTATACGACACTCCTCACCTTTTTAAATCTATTAGAAATAATTTAATGAAATACCCTTTAAGAAAATCAGAAAAGTGTGCTAAATGGAATATTGTTACAGAATTATTTAAAAAAGATAGTAAATCTTCTACACGTGTTTGTCCTAGATTAACGGAGAATCACATAAATCCAAACAATTTCCAAAAAATGAATGTAAAGCTAGCTGTTCAAGTTTTAAGTGCAAGTATTTCAGCTGGAATCAAAACATATGCTGAATCTAATTTTTATGAAGATAAAGACTGCGCTATATTTACAGCGGAAGTTTTTGAAAAATTAAATAATTTATTCGACTGTTTAAATAGCAAGTAACTTTTTAATAAGAATCCATATATGGCTGGTTTGCAAAAAAGTAATCATGTAAGGAATTTAATGGTAAGTATGATACAATATTTGCAGGATCTTAAATTTGAAGTGCCAAATAAAAAAATAAGAATAAATTGCTTGGATGGATTAATACAAACAACTAAAGTTACTCTTATGTTGTCAAATGATTTGTTCGATGAATATCATGATTGTTATTATATTTGCACAAACAAACTGAATCAGGACGTAATTGAAAATTTATTCAGTTTAATACGTTTCAAAAAAAGAAATCCATCCGCACATGAGTTCGGATCAATAATAGCAAAAATAATTGGTGTAAAAATGGTATTTTGTTCTAAGTTTGCCAACTGTGAAGAAGATAATGAAAATATGCTTAATGTAGATTGGCAAAATATTTTACATGACGAAGAATCGAATGAAAATATTGTGACAAATGAAAATGATTTAAAGGGTATTTATTGCACTCAAAATACTTACACTGATTCTATAGCTAATGCAGATTCTATAGAAATTATTGAAAATCAGCCGGACTCAGCAGAAACAAAATTTTTACCAGAAAATGCAACAAGATATTTTGCAGGATTTGCAATGAAAAAAATTTTAAAACATAGTACAATTAATAATTGCAGTGATTGCGCTAAAAATTTGCTCGATAATGAAATAGCAAAAATGTCAAATGAAAGCGAATTTTTGATATATTTTAAGAATTTTAAAAATGATACCGACTTTGGATCACTTAAAGCACCCAAAAATGAATTTTTTGAAATTTGTCTAAAATTTACAAATAATTTTGATAAAATTATGAAAACAAGCTCTCACGAAGAAGGAATATTATTAAAAATTGAAAATAGCTGTATAAATGATTTACCTAAATGGTTTAATGAAGCTAATTTATGTTATAAACATAGAATAAAATTTGTAGAATATTTTCTATTGATTTTAATTAGAAAAAACTGTTTATGGATTTTCGAAAGAAGACTAAGAATTTTAAAAGAATAATACAGCAAGAACTAAGTGGATTAGGCCTATTGGGGATACCACGAAAAAAAAAACGCGCCATATCCTTTACCTCTTTGGTGGTGTGGAAAATAGAATAAATTTATTTATTAGGGTGTTCCACATAAGAACCAATTCGTTATAGGACTAGTAAGGGGTTTTTAGAAAAATTTCATAAAAAAATCTATAACTTTTGAACTGACTGGCAATGGGATAAGTAGTATATTTTTTGTAAAGTGAACTACGAGCTTTAAGTTTTTTATACTAATGATGTTCATATGTTGCATGTGAACATTATTAGTATAAAAAACAATAACAATTGCAAGATTTGAGGTGATTTACAAAAAACAAATTTATATTAAACTCAATTTTCTTTTGAAACACCCGATATTTTGGGTACATGGAAAAGCATATTTGAAAATAATGTTATATTTTGAGCTCTTCAATTCTGTACTTAATTATTTTTTCTTATCTCTCACCTTTTTCGAGATATAAAGAATAGAAAAATGTGTTACAATGGGTAAGAATTTTAAATTTTAAATTAGAATTAGCGAATTTTAAAATACATTGATTGCTTGTCAGTAATTAGCACTTATTATTTATTATAGCAGAATTTTAAAATTAATGCGTGATGGGTATAATGAATCTTCGGCTCTCAATAATCTTCTTTAAGCTTGAGAATGTTGAGACAAACAAAAAATTGTTCTGGAAGAAAGGGTCTAATTTTAACGGTTTCTCAGATAACTCATTCATTATTCAACATTATTCGTATATGTTTTTAAAAATAAAATCATATCTTTTTCCGTATACAACATGGGAAGATAACATTTTAAATATTAGAATTATTTGCTAACATTTTAAATATTAAAATTTTTCAAAACCGTATAAGTTATTAAATTAAGTGTAATAACAAAAATTAAAGCTGAGAAAAAAATTTATATATTTTTATGTAAGTACCTATATAATTTAAAAACGTTAAGAATATAAACATTTATCTTTACCGTTTCTATAATTTTTTAATTCAACAAAATATTTTTTGTTTCAGATGTGAAAAGTAAAAAAGAAATCTATTAAACTTCATTCAACAATAATATTTAATAGCATGTATCACCACCTACATTAATTCTTTCAGAAGGCCTGGACATCGAAAATATTTGAATGTATTAGTACACATTGTTAAAGTGTGTGAAAAAAAGCTCTTCCAAATGACGTTTCTCAAAAAAATTTTTGTACTTTTAGTTTATGTTTTTTTTTTAGGTAAAATTAAAATTTTCATCAATTTTCTTTTAGAGTTTTCCCTATGAAATAATTGTCCAAATATTTTAATTTTTATATTAAAATAAAATTTGAAATTTTTTCTTTAACATATCAAAATTTCAGCTTTCAACTCGAAATTTTTAATATATTTTCAGCAAAATATATTCAATGATTTTTTAAGTATTAAAAATCACCGCCATTTTGACACTCTCAAAAAATATTTGAATAGACATTTATCATGTTTTTTAGTGAACATAACCTTCAAATTAAAAGCTATAATTTCAAATTTTTTCAACGATTTCGGTAAGTAGTTCAAATTCAATCTAAGTGTTAATATATATAAATTTAATAAAAAATTATGAAATTTATATATAAATAAAGCTTAAAGAATTCTCTTTTCACTCGTAAAAAAATTAAATTTGAAATCATTTTTTTCAGCACATTTCCAAGCAAGAATTGGAAAAGGAGTACCACATTCTGGGTAAGAAAGTTTTTTCTACTAAGTACAGTTTCAAATAAAAAGTAGTTGCGTAGTGTAAAATTGTGTAGAGTAGTATTTTACAAGTACCTTAATAAAATAAAATAATATTTTTGATCTCAATTTAATATTATTTTAAAAATAATATTTAAATATTTTTTGTTAATAAAGAATTAAATAAATAAAAGTTTTATAAATAAAAGATTTTTTTTTTTAAATATACTTCAATAATATTTTATTTTATATACAATACAAAGGTACTTGTAGTTTAGTTATCAAATTTCTAATTTAAGTTTTTTAATTGAATTAACTTTCTTAAACATTATATTTGAAATTTAACAAAGTTAATTCAATTATTAAGTGCCTTATATTGCCTTTTTTAATAATTTATTTAAAATGGGTTGTAAATGCTCGGTTGTTGGATGTAAATCCAATTATAACAGTAGCACGAATTACGTTACAACTTATAAATTTCCGGTAAAAGAAAATTTAAAAAAATTATGGGTAAACGCTGTTGGAAGAACGAACTGGCAACCAACAGCCTATAGTACCGTTTGTAAATTACATTTTGAAGATTCGTGCTTAACTGTAGATAAATCCCAAAGGACGCGATTATTGCCAGATGCAGTTCCAAGTATTTTCCCCAAGAACTCGGTAGAATTACTTTCTGTTAATAAAAATTCAAATATTGATTGTTTTTTTTTTTTGTTTTTTTGTTATTGTATGAATGCTTTTTTTAAATAAATGAATTGTTTTTTTTTCATTAAATTTTTGTTATTTTTTTATTTATATTTTTGTATATATATTAATATGTTTTTTTTTTTATTTATTTTTTAGTTTAAGTGGATTAGGCCTCCTGGGGATACCACTTTAAAAAAAAACGAGCCATATTCTCTACCTCTACGGTGGTGTGGAAACGAGAATTATTAAATATCTATAATATATATATATTAATTTTTTTTATTTAATTACTTATTCTTTATTTCCATTTGTTTATGATTTATATTTTTCAATTTTTAATATTCTAATGAAATAATTAAACTCATTCAAATTCCCACTGAACAAAAATTTTTTTTTGACCATTAATGTACGACATTAATAATCTTTTTGAAAGCTTCTAAGAAGCTTTTTCCTATTAAAATTTTTTTTGGAAGCAATTTTTTGAAATCCATACTTATGAATGAAAAAATTAAAGTTAAAATTTTTTTTTGTTACTAAATGATGTAAAAAAGATGATATTTCAATTTACTCTTTTAACATAATTAAAAAAAATCAGTAGTTTTTGAGTTATTTTAACATTTTTAACAGGACTCCCGCGTTTTCCCATAAGACTACGTGTAAATTTCATTTGCGGGAGTCCTATTTTGAGCTTTTTTTCTTTAGATGTCCAGGCCTTTTGAATTATTGTAGGTTATGCATGTATACATATCGATTCATATACATGCTTACAAAAATAAATACTAATAAAAAATTCTTTCTCAAATTATCTTCTTTAAATCTTTATCTAAAAAAAAAATCTATTAAACTTCATTCAACAATAATATTTAAACATGTATACATATCGCATTCATATACATGCTTACAAAAAAAAAATGCAAATAAAACATTCTTTCTTAAATTATCTTCTTTAAATCTTTATACTATAGTTAATCGACAGTCACGTGACATATTTATATTTTTAACTCTCTTAAAAGCTTTTTTAATTTTTAACGTGTATAAATGTGTGATGATATTAGACCCATATTAGGGTTTTATTTTTTAAAAAAATTTTTATATGGGAGTGCACATCTAGTTGTATTCATTATCTTTGGTTCTAGTTACTTTGTAGTAATCGTGTATACTCAATACTTATCTTTTCGATACTCGTTATTTTTATACCCTACACCCACAGCGTACAATATTTCAGGCCATGACATAAAATTATTTGAATGTATTAGTGAATACATTCAAACAAAATGAGAGTGAGTCTCGAAAAAAAATTTTTTTTTTGTTTTTTAATTTTTTAGAAAAAAATAAAAATTTTTATGATTTTAACCATATTTTCTTTTAGACTTTTCTTTATTAAATATTTCCCTAAAAACTCTGAATTTTACATAAAAATAAAATTTGGAGTTTTTTTTAAAACATATCAAAAATTTAGCTATGAACTCAAAATTTTTAATATGTTTTCCTAAAAAAATATTTTTCAATTTTTTCTGTGCATTTCATAACGTAGCCATTTTGATACTGTCAAAAAATAATGAGAGTACACAAGAGTAAAAATTTTAAATAATTTTAGAAAACCTAACCTAACTTCAAAAGCTTTATAATAATCTGTGATGTAATTTTGGTAGGTAAATTGGTTTTAATATCGAGTTTTTATATTTTTAATTTTAATAAAAATATATAAATTATATATCAAAATAAACTTTGAAGTTTTCTCTTTATGCTCATAATAAAATTAAATTTCAAATCGTATTTTTCAGCATAAAATTAAAGAATTCAAAATTTTATACCCTTCTTAGCATCATTCAACCATATTTCTGAGTAGGCAATATTTATTTGTTTGTATACAGTTTTAAACAGTAAAAAAAAAAAAAGTGCGTGCAAAAAATAGCCGTACTTTAATAGATAGTTTTTAAAGCTCTTTTTAAAATTTTAAATTAAATTTTTTAAGTATATTAAGATTAACATTTTGCAATTTTTTAATAAATTATGATTTTAAAATGTTCTGTTTCTGGCTGTTAAATTATGATTCTTGCTCGATTAAAGTTTCATATTTTAAATTTCCAAAATTACGGATAAGCGCTTTTTTAAAAATTACGGACCTGATTGGCAGGTCTTGCTGGTTAATAAATAAGAATGGGTGGTTTACAGGGTTACCAACTTGATCTTTTTCACCCGAAGACTTCGGGTTTGGAATGCTAACTTCGGGTCTTCGGGTTGGACACTAATTTCTTCGGGTTTGCAAAAATATTTTGAAAATTTAATTGAAAACCTTATTATTATTAACTATGAAACTGAAAATTAAAATTTTTATAAAGATAGTTTTTAAATTTTATGTCCAAACCTTTACTATTATTAGAAAATCCAAACGTTACTGCAACGGAATTGCATGATATAATGTCATCCTTAAAACAAAATTTAGAAAAACGTATTGTGAATAAATTTTTTGGTGCCACAGCACAAAAATGTTTACCTAAACAAAGAGCTTACGAAATTTTATAACTTTGAAGATAGTCCTTTTAAATATTTAGCATGTTTAAATCTAAAAAATCAACTTACTTTTAACTCAATTTTAAAAACTTGTGAAGTTTTAAATTTAAAAGTTGACGAAGATAAAATATATGATGAGATTATTGCTATTAACCAAATTCTTCCAAATATTAGAATTTGTGGAAATGAACCAAATGATGTATTTCGGTTATGGGTTAAAATATTTCAGTCGACTGATGAAATTAATGAAATGAAAAAAATTATGTCCAAAGTTTTAAGCATTCCGGTAAGCAACGCATTTATTGAAAGGATTTTTTCAATAATGAATTCAGTTTGGAGAGCTGATAGAAATAAAATGCGAATAGCGCTTATTAAAAGTGAACTATGTACAAGAATTAACTTTGACATGAAATGCGAAGATTTTCTTATATATTTAAAAGCTCCAGAAGAAAAAAATTTACTTCAATGTTCCTTAAAAAGCTCAAATTATATTAATATTAATTTTGTTAATTAATGAAATAGAAAGTTCCTAATTTTTTTTTATTATGTTTTATTGATTTAAAATAAAAGAATTTCGTTTTGTAATCATGTGTATTTATTATTATATTATATCTTCGGGTCTAAACATAATTGCTTCGGGTCTGATTAGTTCCGAAGTTGGTAACCCTGCTGGTTTATAAGAATGCGAATAATGTCATTTTATATTTTTTGAAAAATGATAACTATTTCGGATGTGAAATTAAGTATGGAGTTATAATTGATAATAGTTTGCAAGTTGCATGCTTCTCAGGCCTTGCAAAAAAACCAGCCAAAACTTTTAAAAATATTTTATCGAATTATATGAAACTAGCCTTTTTATCTCAGCGAAAAACTTTAATATCGTATTTTATATTATTTACAGATAAAAATATTTTTTATATACAATTTATTTCACAATATTATTTTTACATAAACTCTTTTTTGGTTTTTTAAATTTAATTTGCTGTGTTACTTTCCAATTCAATATTTTTATTTAAACTAATTTTGTCGATTTATGTATTGCCAACACTGTAGAATATTAATAAAATTATCACTCTCATTGAAAGCTTAGTAAGAAGCTTTTAAAAAAAGTAAAATATATGGAAGGTATTTTTCAAAAAAGAATTTCTGAATTAAAATATTAAAATTTTTTATATTTGAATATGTTATAAAAATTTTAAAAGACTGAATTTTACGGTCATCTTTGAACGAAATTAAAAAAGTTGCAAATTTGTGAGTTATTATAATTTTAAAATCAGCCGTCGAGATAAAGCTCCCTATTCCCATAAGACTACGTGTTAAATCAGCCGTCGAGACATCTTTTTCTCTCTGAGTGTCATAGCCTGAAATATTGTACGCTTTTCCTACACCTATAGAATAGGTAAAGGGGTATATTAACTTTGGTATGGTGTTTGTAACCACCTAAAGGAAGCGAGCTAGATATGGAAAAGTATATATATTTGTGATCAGCGTGACCGCCTTAGTCGATATAGCCATGTCCGTCCGTCCGTCCGTCCGTCCGTCCGTCCGTCCGTAGGCACGATAACTCAAAAAATAATGGAGCTATCTTGATGAAATTTTAACTGTAGGTTACTAGGACTAAAAGTACGGCGGGGATTGCATATGGGCGAAATCGGCCCATGGGTTCGGATTCTGGACCTTTTAATCTGTTTCAGGGCTAACGAACAAATATAAAAAATCACGATAACTCAACAACTAATGACGCTATCTTCATCAAATTTGTGCTGTAGGTTACTAGTAATGAAACTACTTCGGGAATTGCGTAAGGTCGGGATTGGACCATGGGTTCGGAACCTAGAACTTTTTGATCGAATTTAGGCCAAACGAGCATAATTCCGAAACCAATGAAGATAGAACCTCCAAATTTAGTATCAGGGTGTCCCTTCCTATTTCCTAAGTGTCTTGTGAATTTGGGTCCCATTGGAGTAGTGGGTCGGGGACCAGCCACACATTTCCGAAGACCTTAAAGCATATCTTTAAAATTAATAAAGATAACAACTTGAAAAAATGTAGAAGCTTCCAATTTGCCACAAGGGTGTTCTTTACTATCTCTTGCGTGTTCCCCTAATTTGGGATCAATTGGAGTTGTGGTTCTGTACCCCTCTCAGACCTCCCAAGTTTTAAAGGCTTATAATCGAAATTACTAAAAATAGTTACTTAAAATTAGGATAGACCGTTCAAATTGTGTACAAGGGTTAACTAGTACTATAAGTACAGCGCGGACTATATAAGGGCGAAATCAGCCCAACGGTTCGGATTCCGGACCTTTTAATCGATGTCAGGGCTAAGGAACATATATAAAAAATCACGATAACTCAACAACTAATGAGGCTATCTTCATGAAATTTGTGCTGTAGGTTATTGGCAGCGAAACTACGGCGGTGATTACGTACGGTGAGGATTGGACAATGGGTTCGGAACTTAGAACTTTTTGATCGAATTTAGGCCAAACGAGCATAATTCCGAAACCAATGAAGATAGAACCTCCAAATTTGGTATCAGGGTGTCCCTTCCTATTGCGTAAGTGTCTTTGAAATTTGGGCCCCATTGGAGTAGTGGATCGGGGACCAGCCACTCAGTTCTTAGGCCCTTAAAGCATATTTTCGAAATTAATAAAGATAGTAACTTGAAACAAATGTAGAAGCTTCCAATTTGCCACAAGGGTGTTCTTTACTATTTCTTGCGTGCCCCCCTAATTTGGGATCAATTGGAGTGGTGGTTCAGAACCTCTCTTATACCCCCCAATGTGTAAAAGCTTATCATCGAAATTAATAAAACTAGTAACTTAAAATTAAGATAGAGCGTTCCAATTGTGTACAAGGGCTAACTAGTATTGAAAGTATGACGGGACTGCATATGGGCGAAATCGTACCATAATTTCGGGTCCTGGAACCCTTGAAAAGTTCAAGGACTAACAAACATATATCTTATAAACACCATAACTCAAAAAATAATGCCGGTATTTTGATGAAATTTAACAGTAGGTTACTAGTAATGAAAGTACCATGGGAATTGGTTGTGGTCGAGTTTAATTTCGAAGCCAAAGAATATATTTCCTATGTCCTATGTGTCTCCGAAATCTAGACTTAATTGTAGTGGTTCAGCTATGTTCAAAGGTACTTGCTGCATTTATGTAAAATTTATTTTTATATTTAAATTAATTATATGAAAAGGTGTAAATTTTGAATTGTATTTTAGAAATACATTTATTGCATATTTTGCGTTTATAAGCTTTTCTATTAGGTATATAAACTAACCATTTAAAATAATTGCAATTTTTAAAAATTTGGATTATTAAATATATTATGCTTTGATTATCTTTTTATCACAAAATTTAATAATTAGAATTTTTTCATTTTGTAATTGAATTGGAATAAATATATTTTCATTTATTTCAAGTTTGTTTGTTTTTTAATATTTTTAAATAGACAAATTAGTAAGAATTTGTAGTATTTTTTAATAGATAGGGTAATTAGAAAATGTTTTTAGCATTATACAGTTAATTTGGTTAGCTATGTCTTACGATCAAATTAATAACAGCTTCTATGGTGTTAAAATGACTTATGGATATGTCCTTAAATTTGAACCAAATAGGTGTAGGGTATTTCTAAGTCGGTTGCACGACTGACTGTTTCTTTACTTGTTACTCCTAACTTTGTAATATTTTAAATTATTCAAAAAATTTGGCTTACTAATCGAGGGGCTGCGGGTTTGTTTTCCGTACAGGTATGATATATTTAATAAAAAAAAAAAATAAATATACTTTTAAAATACATTTTCTTTACAAATCCCCTTGGTGATCAAATATAATTAATAAAATTATGTTCCTTTTACAAATCCATTTCGAATACAAAAATTCGTACCAAGTACCTGGTAACTATACAATACCAAAGATAATGAATACAACTAGATGTGCACTCCCATATAAAAATTTTTTTAAAAAATAAAACCCTAATATGGGTCTAATATCATCACACATTTATACACGTTAAAAATTAAAAAAGCTTTTAAGAGAGTTAAAAATATAAATATGCTGTGGTATAAAGATTTAAAGAAGATAATTTAAGAAAGAATGTTTTATTTGCATTTTTTTTTTGTAAGCATGTATATGAATGCGATATGTATACATGTTTAAATATTATTGTTGAATGAAGTTTAATAGATTTTTTTTTTAGATAAAGATTTAAAGAAGATAATTTGAGAAAGAATTTTTTATTAGTATTTATTTTTGTAAGCATGTATATGAATCGATATGTATACATGCATAACCTACAATAATTCAAAAGGCCTGGACATCTAAAGAAAAAAAGCTCAAAATAGGACTCCCGCAAATGAAATTTACACGTAGTCTTATGGGAAAACGCGGGAGTCCTGTTAAAAATGTTAAAATAACTCAAAAACTACTGATTTTTTTTAATTATGTTAAAAGAGTAAATTGAAATATCATCTTTTTTACATCATTTAGTAACAAAAAAAAATTTTAACTTTAATTTTTTCATTCATAAGTATGGATTTCAAAAAATTGCTTCCAAAAAAAATTTTAATAGGAAAAAGCTTCTTAGAAGCTTTCAAAAAGATTATTAATGTCGTACATTAATGGTCAAAAAAAAATTTTTGTTCAGTGGGAATTTGAATGAGTTTAATTATTTCATTAGAATATTAAAAATTGAAAAATATAAATCATAAACAAATGGAAATAAAGAATAAGTAATTAAATAAAAAAAATTAATATATATATATTATAGATATTTAATAATTCTCGTTTCCACACCACCGTAGAGGTAGAGAATATGGCTCGTTTTTTTTTAAAGTGGTATCCCCAGGAGGCCTAATCCACTTAAACTAAAAAATAAATAAAAAAAAAAACATATTAATATATATACAAAAATATAAATAAAAAAATAACAAAAATTTAATGAAAAAAAAACAATTCATTTATTTAAAAAAAGCATTCATACAATAACAAAAAAACAAAAAAAAAAAACAATCAATATTTGAATTTTTATTAACAGAAAGTAATTCTACCGAGTTCTTGGGGAAAATACTTGGAACTGCATCTGGCAATAATCGCGTCCTTTGGGATTTATCTACAGTTAAGCACGAATCTTCAAAATGTAATTTACAAACGGTACTATAGGCTGTTGGTTGCCAGTTCGTTCTTCCAACAGCGTTTACCCATAATTTTTTTAAATTTTCTTTTACCGGAAATTTATAAGTTGTAACGTAATTCGTGCTACTGTTATAATTGGATTTACATGCAACAACCGAGCATTTACAACCCATTTTAAATAAATTATTAAAAAAGGCAATATAAGGCACTTAATAATTGAATTAACTTTGTTAAATTTCAAATATAATGTTTAAGAAAGTTAATTCAATTAAAAAACTTAAATTAGAAATTTGATAACTAAACTACAAGTACCTTTGTATTGTATATAAAATAAAATATTATTGAAGTATATTAAAAAAAAAAAATCTTTTATTTATAAAACTTTTATTTATTTAATTCTTTATTAACAAAAAATATTTAAATATTATTTTTAAAATAATATTAAATTGAGATCAAAAATATTATTTTATTTTATTAAGGTACTTGTAAAATACTACTCTACACAATTTTACACTACGCAACTACTTTTTATTTGAAACTGTACTTAGTAGAAAAAACTTTCTTACCCAGAATGTGGTACTCCTTTTCCAATTCTTGCTTGGAAATGTGCTGAAAAAAATGATTTCAAATTTAATTTTTTTACGAGTGAAAAGAGAATTCTTTAAGCTTTATTTATATATAAATTTCATAATTTTTTATTAAATTTATATATATTAACACTTAGATTGAATTTGAACTACTTACCGAAATCGTTGAAAAAATTTGAAATTATAGCTTTTAATTTGAAGGTTATGTTCACTAAAAAACATGATAAATGTCTATTCAAATATTTTTTGAGAGTGTCAAAATGGCGGTGATTTTTAATACTTAAAAAATCATTGAATATATTTTGCTGAAAATATATTAAAAATTTCGAGTTGAAAGCTGAAATTTTGATATGTTAAAGAAAAAATTTCAAATTTTATTTTAATATAAAAATTAAAATATTTGGACAATTATTTCATAGGGAAAACTCTAAAAGAAAATTGATGAAAATTTTAATTTTACCTAAAAAAAAAACATAAACTAAAAGTACAAAAATTTTTTTGAGAAACGTCATTTGGAAGAGCTTTTTTTCACACACTTTAACAATGTGTACTAATACATTCAAATATTTTCGATGTCCAGGCCTTCTGAAAGAATTAATGTAGGTGGTGATACATGCTATTAAATATTATTGTTGAATGAAGTTTAATAGATTTCTTTTTTACTTTTCACATCTGAAACAAAAAATATTTTGTTGAATTAAAAAATTATAGAAACGGTAAAGATAAATGTTTATATTCTTAACGTTTTTAAATTATATAGGTACTTACATAAAAATATATAAATTTTTTTCTCAGCTTTAATTTTTGTTATTACACTTAATTTAATAACTTATACGGTTTTGAAAAATTTTAATATATAAAATGTTAGCAAATAATTCTAATATTTAAAATGTTATCTTCCCATGTTGTATACGGAAAAAGATATGATTTTATTTTTAAAAACATATACGAATAATGTTGAATAATGAATGAGTTATCTGAGAAACCGTTAAAATTAGACCCTTTCTTCCAGAACAATTTTTTGTTTGTCTCAACATTCTCAAGCTTAAAGAAGATTATTGAGAGCCGAAGATTCATTATACCCATCACGCATTAATTTTAAAATTCTGCTATAATAAATAATAAGTGCTAATTACTGACAAGCAATCAATGTATTTTAAAATTCGCTAATTCTAATTTAAAATTTAAAATTCTTACCCATTGTAACACATTTTTCTATTCTTTATATCTCGAAAAAGGTGAGAGATAAGAAAAAATAATTAAGTACAGAATTGAAGAGCTCAAAATATAACATTATTTTCAAATATGCTTTTCCATGTACCCAAAATATCGGGTGTTTCAAAAGAAAATTGAGTTTAATATAAATTTGTTTTTTGTAAATCACCTCAAATCTTGCAATTGTTATTGTTTTTTATACTAATAATGTTCACATGCAACATATGAACATCATTAGTATAAAAAACTTAAAGCTCGTAGTTCACTTTACAAAAAATATACTACTTATCCCATTGCCAGTCAGTTCAAAAGTTATAGATTTTTTTATGAAATTTTTCTAAAAACCCCTTACTAGTCCTATAACGAATTGGTTCTTATGTGGAACACCCTAATAAATAAATTTATTCTATTTTCCACACCACCAAAGAGGTAAAGGATATGGCGCGTTTTTTTTTTCGTGGTATCCCCAATAGGCCTAATCCACTTAGTTCTTGCTGTATTATTCTTTTAAAATTCTTAGTCTTCTTTCGAAAATCCATAAACAGTTTTTTCTAATTAAAATCAATAGAAAATATTCTACAAATTTTATTCTATGTTTATAACATAAATTAGCTTCATTAAACCATTTAGGTAAATCATTTATACAGCTATTTTCAATTTTTAATAATATTCCTTCTTCGTGAGAGCTTGTTTTCATAATTTTATCAAAATTATTTGTAAATTTTAGACAAATTTCAAAAAATTCATTTTTGGGTGCTTTAAGTGATCCAAAGTCGGTATCATTTTTAAAATTCTTAAAATATATCAAAAATTCGCTTTCATTTGACATTTTTGCTATTTCATTATCGAGCAAATTTTTAGCGCAATCACTGCAATTATTAATTGTACTATGTTTTAAAATTTTTTTTATTGCAAATCCTGCAAAATATCTTGTTGCATTTTCTGGTAAAAATTTTGTTTCTGCTGAGTCCGGCTGATTTTCAATAATTTCTATAGAATCTGCATTAGCTATAGAATCAGTGTAAGTATTTTGAGTGCAATAAATACCCTTTAAATCATTTTCATTTGTCACAATATTTTCATTCGATTCTTCGTCATGTAAAATATTTTGCCAATCTACATTAAGCATATTTTCATTATCTTCTTCACAGTTGGCAAACTTAGAACAAAATACCATTTTTACACCAATTATTTTTGCTATTATTGATCCGAACTCATGTGCGGATGGATTTCTTTTTTTGAAACGTATTAAACTGAATAAATTTTCAATTACGTCCTGATTCAGTTTGTTTGTGCAAATATAATAACAATCATGATATTCATCGAACAAATCATTTGACAACATAAGAGTAGCTTTAGTTGTTTGTATTAATCCATCCAAGCAATTTATTCTTATTTTTTTATTTGGCACTTCAAATTTAAGATCCTGCAAATATTGTATCATACTTACCATTAAATTCCTTACATGATTACTTTTTTGCAAACCAGCCATATATGGATTCTTATTAAAAAGTTACTTGCTATTTAAACAGTCGAATAAATTATTTAATTTTTCAAAAACTTCCGCTGTAAATATAGCGCAGTCTTTATCTTCATAAAAATTAGATTCAGCATATGTTTTGATTCCAGCTGAAATACTTGCACTTAAAACTTGAACAGCTAGCTTTACATTCATTTTTTGGAAATTGTTTGGATTTATGTGATTCTCCGTTAATCTAGGACAAACACGTGTAGAAGATTTACTATCTTTTTTAAATAATTCTGTAACAATATTCCATTTAGCACACTTTTCTGATTTTCTTAAAGGGTATTTCATTAAATTATTTCTAATAGATTTAAAAAGGTGAGGAGTGTCGTATAAGCAATAAATTTTTTAATTTTTATGAAAAAAATAAGGCTTTTCTACATTTGCTCCAAGCTGTTTAAAAAAAGATTTATTAGTACTTGACTGGTCACATATTATAGCACGTATTTTTATTTTCAAATCCTGTGTCAATTTTAAAATTTCCATAACGGTAAAATTTAATTTACTTATAGGTATGGAATTTTCTGACAAAGCATATCCCAAGATTTGTTTCCAACTGTCATGCAAACTTCGTATCATAAATACACAAGCATTTTTAGCTACTTCTGGCTGTCGCTTGTTTGAACCACATGCATAATCAACAAAACCTTCAATTTTATCATATCTCTCACTATAAGTAAAATTTATTTTTATTGCCATTTCATCAAATATTAATGTAACTTCTCTAGACTGATTAGGAAGCTTAGAAAAATATTCTTTAATTTTTACAAATAATTCATTTGGTAATATTGAAGAAGTTAAGCTTTTTATTGGCAAATTATTATAGATACAGCGAACGGAAGGTAAACGAAATTCAAGTTTTTCCCGTAAAAAAGTATAAACGGCTGTTGATTTAAAAAATATTAGCTGAGATAATTGTTTTTCCTCCTTTGAATAATATATATCATTCTTATTTTGCATACGACAAAATATTTCTCTGTTAGTTAAATTTTCATTAATCTTAACTGCTTTTCGTTTATTTAAAATTTTGTTTTTGCCTTTTAATTTTTTATTTTCATTTTTTAAAATTTGATTTTCGTTTTTCAAATTTTCAACGGGCAAATGTTAATATTCTATAATAAGTACGCTAAATTTCTTTCTTTTTTATGACAATGCTTACAAGAAGGTACATTATATTGAATTGAGTTCGTTTCCCAATTCATTTCATCTAAATTTTCCATAATAATATATCATCAATAATTAAATTATTTGGAACAGTATTTATTTCTTCTAATGAGGTTTCTTCTGACAAAAAAAGGGAAGGACAAGCCTCCGAATATAATTTCCTCAGCCCAATATGAGATTCCTCAAAATGGCAGCTGCAAATATAAGGACATTTTTTTATGTAGTCAAATGATTGCCAACTCTTTTCTTTGGTGGAAACTTAAAAAATTTTAAATTTTCTTTTCGAGAATTATTTTTCCAACTTTGTATGCAACAATTTCTAATCAACGGCATCTTGATTTACTAAATAATCTATTAGGAAACACTTACCTGTATATTATTTGAAGAAAGTAAACACCTTCTAACTTGTAACACTAGTGCTTTGTATTACTTGAAACTTTACTTTAGCTTTAAATTTAAAAAGATATAGTATTTATTAAAAGCTGGAACGTAATATTATAATTATTAATTAATAATTTAAGATAATAGATCTGTACAAACATGAGTTTATAAGGAAATGGTTTTGGTGAAAAATAAATATATCGCCAATTTAGAGGTACTTGTGTTTCCGTAATTTTATTTAATTAAAATTTATATTTTTTAATTACCAACACTTGTAATTAAAAAATTCAAATTAAAAAACCCTTTTGGTTTTTCCGGTATACTTATTAATCCATATATTCAACAGGTATATACAGTAGGCCAAAAAGTCATCGTACCCTAGTAAATTTTTTAAACAAAGTAAGTATATTTTTTAATTAAGAACACTTGTAATTAAAAAATTCAAATTAAAAAACCCTTTTCGTTTTTCCGGTACACTTATTAATCCATATATTCAACATCCATTTATTCAGCTATAGGTATACAGTAGGCCAAAAAGTCATCGTACCCTAGTAAATTTTTTAAGTGGAAAAACCAACAGGTAGAGGTAAAATTAAATGAAAATAATGATTGCATTTTACAGAGCCATTTATTAGGTAAACTTACACAAAAAACGTGTAATCATGTTCTTTTTTATCATATTCTGTTTTATCTTGTTCTGTTTTATCATGGAACCTATTCGTTATTACACGTTATGCTACATAAGAAATTTTCCCACGTAAAATTGAAAACACTTGTTATCAGAAAACCTAAATAACAATAAACATAAAAACCAGTAAAATTGAAATACTAAAAGAAGAACTGTATATAATATGTACCTAATTCAAATTCTAATGCAGTTTTCTAATTTCAGTTACTGAAACACATTTACATTATTTTTTCTTTAATGTGTCTACACGTCTTTCTTTATATGTATTATATTATTCATATGCAAGAAATTTTACATTTACAAGAAATTTAATTTTTTTCTTTATTAGATTTCTTTTTTCTGAATTTAAAAGATCATATTATACTCATTCGATCGCTTCAAAATATTTTTATTCGATGGCTTCAGATATTTCAAAATTTTTATCAAAAAAATAAAGTCAACAAAGCTTTTATTTTGTTTTTGTTTTTTTTTTCGTTCTCTAATTTAATAATGAAGAGAGTATAAAGCTTTAAGCTTTTTTTTTTATTTCTTGTTTTTTTATTTTAAAGAGCTTGAATTTTAAGGTTTTTGTTTTATATGGACTGTGCACATCTAGTTGTATTAATTATCTTTGCTAGAACACCCATTTCTAATAAAACGTCAGTATACCTACAAAAGTGATAACAAAATAATTAGACTGAAAATTGATAAGATCGTGTTAAATTAAATTATTGATCAGCTAGAATTTTTTCAATCAAAAAGAAATGTGTTAGTTGCATTTTTTCCTTCTTCTAGTAAGTTTAAATTTTAAAATTATTAATATTAGCAAATTTTTTAATATATTTTTATCAATTAATGTTACTCTAAGCAAATAGTTTAAAAAATTAAAAGTTGAATTAAGAATTCTTATGAAATATTATACATACATGTACATATCCGAATATTTTAAAATATAAGCACGACGTACAATATCTTCTATTTTTTGCACGCACTTTTTTTTCTACTGTTTAAAACTGTATACAAACAAATAAATATTGCCTACCCAGAAATATGGTTGAATGATGCTAAGAACGGTATAAAATTTTGAATTCTTTCATTTTATGCTGAAAAATACGACTTGAAATTTAATTTTTTTATGAGCATAAAGAGAAAACTTCAAAGTTTATTTTGATATATAATTTATATATTTTTATTAAAATTAAAAATATAAAAACTCGATATTAAAACCAATTAACCTACCAAAATTACATCACAAATTATTATAAAGCTTTTGAAGTTAGGTTAGGTTTTCTAAAATTATTTAAAATTTTTACTCTTGTGTACTCTCATTATTTTTTGACAGTATCAAAATGGCTACGTTATGAAATGCACGGAAAAAACTGAAAAATATTTTTTTAGAAAAACATATTAAAAATTTTGAGTTCATAGCTGAATTTTTGATATGTTTTAAAGAAAACTCCAAATTTTTTTTTTATATAAAATTCAGAGTGTTTAGGGAAATATTTAATAAAGAAAAGTCTAAAAGAAAATATGGTTAAAATCATAAAAATTTTTATTTTTTTCCAAAAAATTACAAAACAAAAAAAAATTTTTTTTTCGAGACTCACTCTCATTTTGTTTGAATGTGTTCACTAATACATTCAAATAATTTTATGTCATGACTCATGGCCTGAAGATATTGTACGTTGTGATCAAAATTATTACGAAAATTAATAATAGAAAAAACGAGGAAGATTATAGTTGCCCTTGTCAACTTTTAGATACCCGTGCATACCCACTATGGTGTATAAAATAAACCGTAATTTACTTCCCTTATACATTTAACTCATTACCCCATAATTTTGACGTAAGAAAAAAAAAAAAAATTAACAAAAAAAAAAAAAATCACAAAACAAAAAACAAAATTTTGATTCATTGTCCCATAACTTTAGCTTAAAAAAAAAAAAAAAAAAAAAATTAACAAAAAAAAAACAAATACAAAAAAAAAAAAAAAAATTTTCATTCATTGTCCCATAACTTAGCTTAAAAAAAAAAAAAAAAAAAATAAAAAAAAAAACAAAAAAAAAAAAAAATTGGTCCACCCTAAAAGTCCGATGGTCCAAGTGATGTCCAACTTTGCCAAGTAACTTGCCCTATTAATTTATCTGCCCAATTTTAATTTTAACCTTGTAGCTTCATTAGATTCAAAGTTATTGAATCAAAAACTTTGTATGGCAGCCCCCCGAAAATGGGGCCCTAACATTTTGAAACTTCATATAAGTGCTCGATTAATTATATAACTAACGGTGTGTAATTTTCAGCCTCGTAGTATAATTAGTTTTGAAGAAATTCATATTGGTGCAAAGAAGTTGTATGGCAGCCTCCCGTAAATGAGGCCCTAACATTTTGGAACTTCATATAAGTGCTCGATTCATTATATAACTAACCGTGTGTAATTTTCATCCGCGTAGTATAATTAGTTTTGAAGAAATTCATATTGGTGCAAGGAAGTTGTATGGCAGCCCCCCGAAAATGGGGCCCTAATATTTTGAAACTTCATATAAGTGCCGGAGTCATTATAAAACTAACCGTGTGTAATTTTCATCCCCGTAGTATAAATAGTTTTGAAGAAATTCATATTGGTGCAAAAAAGTTGTATGGCAGCTCCCCGAAGCCTTGGTCCGATTTTAACCAAAAACAATAGGGAACCTAGAAATTGTCTAAAAATGACTTTGTGTGAATTTCAAGACTCTAGCCCTTTTAGTTTTTGAGTTATCGTGCTGACACACGGACGGACGGACGGACGGACGGACGGACAGACACACATAGCTAGATCGACTAATTTTTCGATTCTGAGCCGATACGTACCCTTGGCACTATATCTAGCTCGTCTAGATCGATGCGTTACAAACGGAGGAGTAAATCTAATATACCCGATGTCATATATGTATGCACGGGTATAATGATTCATATAAAATTCCAAATTGATATTTAAAAGTTTTTAATTAAGAACTCCAATAAAAATTTTATTTAAACTAAAAAATATTAAAAGTGTATATTTAATAATATATATAACAAAGGTGTGCCCAGCCAACATCAACGCGATAACATAATGAAAGCAGAATAAAGAAACAATTTAAAAAATTTTTTTTTAGAAAATATCAATAAAAAAACTATTATTAAAATTTTATAAATTTAAAAAAAATTATGAAGAGTTGACATTCAAATATCAACCGAGAAAAAAACAAGTAACGAATCAACATTAAGTCGCATTAGTAACCTTTAGTATAAATTTCATCAAGGTCACGCTGATCGAAAATACTATTCCATATCTAGCTTGCCTCCGTTCGGTAGTTACAAACTCCATACCAATGTTAATATATCGCTATACGTATTTTAGGTGAAGGGTACTAGTATAAAATTCTTAATTCGTTTATAATGCGTAAATTTTAGTTTTGATACTGGTTTATCATTCAATGTTATCTTAGGTCTGTTGAGCATAATAGCTAGATTTCAATAGCAATGATGGTTCTGGCCTAAAAATAGATTTATAATACTTGACCTTTCATTTCACATTGAGTTATCGTGTGCGGAATGAAAATAAATTATTTTTATACATTATAAAATTTTTTTTTTTTTTTTATAAATACATTCTTTGATAATTTAATAGATAACTTGTTTTATTTATTTACTAGCTAATACCCTGTGCGCGTTGCTGTGCCTCTCAATGGAGGTTTAATTGAAGTTGATGTTACGCCAAAAAGTTAACACAAAAATTACACACGGTTTACACATGTTAATTTTAAAATGTATGAAAGCAATCTTTTTAAAACCATTTTTCTAGGATTATTCTAGTAATTTTTGAAACTTTCTGTAATTCAAAGCAGTACAAACTACTTTACAAAATTTGACGTAATTTACTTCCAAAAGATATTTTTTGGACCAATTGTAGGACCGGCTGTTAACAGACTCAACTCCATTTTCATGTTGCTCCACACATATAAAATTTGAGGTCAACCGGTCAAATCGTTTCTAATTTAGAGTTAAGTAACGCAAAAATCTATAAAAAGCCACTGTGCCCCAATGGGTTAACGGAACTACACTTTCTCTTTGGGCAAAGCAGAATTGCGCAAAATTGGACGTAATTTTTTTCCAAATCTTTTTTTTGTCAATCGTATTGCCGGCATGGGTTAACCAATTGCAAGTCTGTTAAAAGAGTTAATTTCATTCTCAAAACGGAACACATATACAAATTTGAAGAAAATCGGTTAAACCGTTTCTAATTTAGAGTAAAGTAACCAAACAATTTATAGAAAGCTGTTGGGCCGCAAATCGTTAATGGAACTCAACAAAATTTTTTTTGAGGCTTTCTTTTTAGCCAAAGCAGTGCTTCGCAAATTTTGACAATATTAGCTTCCAAATTTTTTTTTGACCAACCATCGGCTCGACATGGGTTAACAAATTCCAAAACTGTTAATAGTGGTAACCCAATTCTCAAAGAGCATCAAAGAGAGAAGTTTAAATACTTGCACCACAGCCCCAACTTGGCGGTCCGTTAGAGCAAAATTTTTGGGCCACGATTTCTTTCCGTACCCAAAAACCTCTATATAAAAATTTTCATGAAAATTGGCTGTGCAGTTTACGAGCTATTCGCTACATACAAACAAACAAACTTTCGCTTTTATATATATAGATAGATAGATAGATTACATACAATGTTATAATGTAGTCTAGTAATAATGGGTTTCTAAATGTGATTGAGTACCTAAAAAATATTAAAAAAAAATTATCTTTTCTGAAAACATTTTTAATAAAAAAGAGTTTCTTAAAAACTTTAAATGATATCGTTAAAGTCGTAGATTAATGGTCAAAACAAAGATTGCGTTGAATGGAAATTTTTTGACATTTTGAATTGAATAAGTTTATTATCTTTATTAGAAAATGAGAAGTTGAGTAATATAAATAAATGAAAATAAAATAAAATAAAACAAAATATTTTCTTCAATATATATGAATCTTTTTCTGTAGCCCCACCCGTTACGGAGCTACAGCCCCCCAAACTTGGAAAAAGCTCTATTTTTAAATTGTTATAACAAGAGTTCTGTTGAGTTTATTTTCAATCTGAAAACTGCAAAATATAGCTCGTTTTATAAACTTTATAAATTTTTAAAAGAAAAAAATTTCTAAAATTTACAATTATGCAAAATTAAATTTTTGCAAAATTTTTGGCAACACATATCTTCTAAACGGTACTAGCTAGGGTCTTAAAATTAGGTGAAGTTAGGTCCTCCAAAATCAGTAGGAGTCCGTTAGCAAAATTTTTTGGTCGAGCCCTCTGTTTAGGAGCTATAAGGGCTCGAAAATTTAAATTTTGCTATTTTTAAGCACCTGTAACTTGAATAACTGTCTAATATTTTTTTTATTAATATACAAAATTTAAAGGTCCAACAATATATTTTAACATATGTTAAAGATTTTTCTTAAATTTAGAAGCGGTTCCTTAAAATGAAGAAAGTGTCTCTCAGTTTTACCCATTTTTTCTTAGATAATATAATTCTAAGTAAAATTCCAAATTTATGTGGAATTCACAATTTAATTCCTAGAACCTACAAAAATGTAAAGGGAGGGGAGGAGGGGTTAGATGAAGTTAGGTCCTTGAGAAATTTGGCAACCTTCCCCATTGAAGGGCTATTAGAACTTTAAAATAATAAGTTTACTGTTTTTATAAGTAAGCAGTAACTTAGTCATCAACGTATATATTTCCTTAATGAAACGTTAATATAGAAGCTTCAACATTATATTCCGATAAAATACTTAGTATGAAACACTATATTATTTTGAAAATGTGCTTTTTTAAAAACCCTTGATTTTTTTTCTTCACTTGTTTTTATTTTATTTTATTTTATACTTTTTAGTTCAATTTTTTTACACAATTATTTATATAAAATTATTAAATACAACTTTTAATTTGACAATTTCTAAGTTGGATCCAATTCATTAATAGTTATAATCGGTTTATCAATTAACTTATCATAATTTATTAAAATATCCCCTTTAGTAAATTTATCTAAATTAATTTAAATTTTATAACAGAAGACAAAAATATCATTAACGAGGAAGAGTGTAGTAGAGTAGACTGTGTCAACTCTGGGATACCCGTATGACAGTAACATATACATTATATCATCCGGTTAATTACTTTTGGCAAAATTTTAAACATACAGCTTAATTAAGTGTAGTGGTATACTCATATAAAAGAAGGAGTTGTATGGAACCTACTCGAGCCCTCTACAGTAGACCAACCAAATTTTGCAGAAACTTTGACCATAAAACTTAACTCCTTTTGGCAAAATTTCAGACGCGCAGCTGTAATTGGTACAGCGTAATACTCATATAAGAAAAGAAGTTGTATGGCAGCTACCCGAACTCATGGACCAAAATGGCTGCATTTAAATAGCGATGACGGCTATTGCAAAAAAAAACGAATTTGCGAAAATTTCAAGTTCTTAGCTCCTTTGGTTTTTGAGTTATCGTGCGGACGGCAGACGGACAGACATACATAGCTAAATAAATTTATTTTTCGATTCTGATCCGATCCATATCTACCCCACGCTCCTTCTCCGCGTCTAAAACGTAATGGCAAATTTATTATACCCTTTGACTATATAGTCATACGGGTATAAAAATAAAGGAGTTAGGACTTATTCTGAAATTTTCAAAAATTTGTTTTTATGCAATAAAATAAAAGTGTTCAACGGGTTCCAGTAGCTGCCATACATCTTCTATTTTTACATGAAAATAACTCCATACTTTTGTTCAAAATTACAACAGTTACTTTTGTGCTGTCATACAACTTTTTCTTTTATATAATCATTACCTTCTAACTAATGAAGCTGGTTGTTTGTTCAAAATTTTACGGTCATACAGTTATCCCAGAGTTGACAACTCTACTAAGCTCCTGCTAGTTTGTTTTATTTCTCTCATGAGATCATGGTTTCTCTCATGAAATCATAGTATACCTCCGTTCTGGAATAATTAACGTTATAATATAATTAGACGCGCAAAGTAGGGATCCATGACCACGTCCGAGATGGAAGACAGTGCACGTTGGCAGATGTGTGTTGCACAAAATTTAGAAGTCATTATGTGTGAATTCAAAAGTTAAGAGTTTTCACATAACAGCAACTTTTTGTTACCATATGGTAACCTTATGAAAATTTTTAAAATTTATAAAGCTTAAAAAAGCAGCTGTGTTTCGCCGTTTTCATATTAACAATAAACCTTAAGGAACTGTTGTTATAACATTTTGATTTGTGAGCTTTTTCAGCTTTTGGGGGATTAACGTAACAGGTAGGGCTACCCAAAAAATACCTTCCATGAATTTTGTTTTTTGTTTGGAATGCCTACCCGTATTTTAAATTTCTTTTCTCTATATAGGCACAATTTTAAAAAAACTTTTGAAAATGTGCTAAAAACATAGATTGGAATTTTCAAGATTTAAGTTTATTAGGTTGTATTTAGCTGAGTTTTTATTTAATATTCACAATAATGACAGTTTTGACACGACGACGCGAAAAAAAAAAAATCTTTTAAAAATTAAATGTGCATCTAAATTTTTTTTATACCATACTTTTGCTTTTCCTTTTGTAAAGCACATCTTCAAAAATTCTTGAATAAATATATCAATATAGTTTTCCTTCCGTCCGTCTGTGTGTTCTTAAAACTTTTGAAATAAAAAAAAATTTTTAATTACGGAAAACTAATATGGGAATTTTTTTTTTGCTGTAGCCCGTTTCATAGCTAAACAGGACCGAAAAAGCCCTTTAATAAAAGAATTGTCATAAAAGAAATTCTATAAAGACTATTTTCAATCTGGAATTGTCAAATAATAGGTTTTTTTTATAAGCTTAAATATGTATATGTAAAATAAATTATTTTAACACAAATGTTATATTTACCATTCGGAAGTTTTTCAACCCTTATATTTTCCAAATGGTTTAAGTTTGTTAAATTTCACCACTAAAAATGATCAAGTAATAGCGGACTTTTGACAGATATATGGAACATAAAGTAAAGCCGAGTCAATTTTATATGATAAAAAACTTCACGTATGCATAATTTATTCGAAAAAAGAAATTAAATATTATAAAAAACTTATTTGTTTTTAATTAAAACTAATCAATAAAAATCGTATAAAACTTATCTTATCATCAGTTAATAAAATGTTTCGGTAACTGTTGATATGATAAAGAATTACCAAAAATTAAATTTATTATTTTGTTTTTTTTTTTAATATTTTTTATACGCGTGCATACATATTAGAGATCTGCACAAATATATTCCTTTATTAAAATTATCGAATATATTCAAATACTGTACTCTAATTCAATACATTCGTTCTCAAAGCTTTAAATATGGTATATACTCAAACTACAACTTAACTACATATATTTAATCTATTCGTTTTATTTCAAATAACAAATTGAAAAGCTTTTTTTTTCATAAATACTTTGATGTCTTGAAAATCAAATTTCAATTCTTTCAAATCTTTTAAAATACACCAAGTATACCGAGTACTCTAAATATAATGACAAAGAAAAAGAAAAAAAGAAAACAAAAAGAAGATAAAAAAACAAACAAAGCAGTGACAAAACAAACAAAGCTACATATTACCATTGATTAAGAATTATATATAGATAAACATTTTCATGTTAAAAATTTGTATGAAACTTTTTTCGCATATTTTTTAAAATTCTCTGAAAATCGTTGGCACGAGATAAATGTATTGTAACTATTTCTATTTTATAGTATACCCTTTATTTTTATTCTCTACATACATGTAACATGATTCAAGAATATGAATACTATGACACTAAAGAAAAGAAAAAAATCGAATAAGAAAAAAAACGAGGAAGTGTGTATTAGAGTAGATTGTGTCAACTCTGGGATACCCGTATGACCGTAGTATAAACATTATAATATCATCCGATTAATTACTTTTGGCAAAATTTCAAACACACAGCTTTATTAGGTGTAGTGTAATGCTCATATAAAAGAAGGAGTTGTATGGCACTTACTCGAACCCTCTGCAGTAGACCAACCAACTTTTCCAGTAACTTTGGCCATTACACTTAACTACTTTTGGCAAAATTTCAGATACCCAGCTTTAATAAGTACAGAGTAATGCTCATATAAAACAAGAAGTTATATGGCAGCTACCCGAGCCCTTTGTGCAAACTGGCTGAATTTTAATGGTGATGACGGTTTTTTTTAAAAATCCGATTTGTTGAAAGTTCCAGGATCCTAGCTCCTTTAATTTTTGAGTTATCGTAATTACGGATGGACAGACGCACGGACATACATAGCTAAATCGATTTATTTTTCAATTCTGATCCGATCCATACACTTGAGTCTATATCTACCCCCCTACTTCTCCGCGTCATAAACGTAATGGCAAATTTAGTATACCCTTTTGACAAATAGTCATACTTGTATAAACAATGATTTTTTCATTCATAAATTCATAGTTCATTTTTTCGAATTGATTTCGTTTTTTTTATAAAAAATTATTTAATTTTGTATGTACTTGCGTACATATCTATATGCATATAAAGGTTCTAAAATAATTATTTTAAAATCTAACTTTATAGATCTCAATACAAATAACCTTTATGAATATTTGAAGGTGACCAAATATTTTATTTTCAATTTCTTATGAGGTTTAAATTGTAACGGGAAACTTTTTGTTTTGATTTTTTCATTTTTGTTTAAATAAATAAATTTTTCTAAAACTCGCAAAGTGCATAGTTGTGAATGGAATCTATGAAATTTTATAAAGTGTTTATGTATAGATGTATGTATGTATTCAAATTTCTATTTCTAAATTCTTTAATCTTTATAGGTTTTTGTTGAATTGAGATCAATTGTAATTTTGTTTTAACTGAAAATTTCTAAATTATCTAAATTTATATAATATGTTTATGTATATGTGTAATATTTTGAATGAATCATTTTATCAATATGATTATATGATGCTTACTTTGCTTAGGTTTAATATATTCATGAATTAAAAATTAATTAAAAGAGATAGAATTGAAAAATTAGAGTTTTGAAATTCACACAAAACATTTTTTGGACATTTTTAAGGTTCCCTATTCTTTTTGGTTAAGACCAGACCAAGGTTTCGGGGAGCTGCCACACTACTTATTTAAACCAATATAAATTTCTTCAAAAGTAATTATACTAGAAAGACGAAAATTACACACGATTAGTTTTATAATGAATAAAGCACTTACATATATGAAGTTTTAAAATTTTACGGCTTCATTTGTGGGGGGCTGCCATACAACTTCTTTACACCAATATGAAGTTCTTGGAAACTGAGTATACTACGAGGATGAAAATTACACACTGTTAGTTATATAATGAATCGAGCACTAATATGGAGTTTCAAAATGTTACGACCCCATTTTCGGGCAGCTGCCATAGAAAGTTGTCAATTCGATAACTGTGAATCTAATGAAGCTACGAGGTTAAAATTAAAACTGGGCAGGTAAAGTAATAGGGCAAGTTAGTTGGCAAAGTTTGACATCGCTCGGACCAACTTTTGGGGTGGGCTATTTTTTTTTTATGGTTTTTTTTTTTTTGTTTTTAAGCAAAAATTATGGTATAATAAGCTAAATTTTTTTTTAACTATTTTACTTTTTTATATTTTTTTAAATAATAGCATTTATTATATTTATAATAGCATATGGAAAATAAATAACGGTTAGTGGGTATACACGGGTATCTAAAAGTTGACAAGGGCAACTATAATCTTCCTCGTTTAATACTTGTTTGGTGCAAGTTAAGAAATTATTATCAATTATTATTTTAGCAAATAACAAACATATTCACAAACATATAGGTATATAGGTACTCTGTAAACTAAATAAAAAATGAATAAAAGAAAATTTTTTTATCTAGGTATATAACTTTTAAATCTATACATTAATCTATTTAATTAATTCTTTTCTATTGTGCGGAAGGAGTTGAGAATAATTTAAAAACTTACCCCGTAATATTAAGTTTATTTGTACAACTTTTAATATTTTCTGAGTGTCAACTGTCAAACTAAATTACAGACGTGCTGCAAAAATATTTAGATAAAATTGTTTTCGCGCCAAACCAAAAGAGTTCCAATTAGGGTATAAAAAAAATTTTAATTTTTTTTGTAGGTAACATACCAAAATTTTAGTTCTCAACTCGAATTTTTATACCCGTATGACTATATAGTCAAAGGGTATAATAAATTTGCCATTACGTTTGTGACGCTGAGAAGGAGGGGAGGTAGATATAGACTCAAGTGTATGGATCTGATCAGAATCGAAAAATAAATCGATTTAGCTATGTATGTCCGTCCATCCATCCGTCCGTCATCACGATAACTCAAAAAATAAAAGAGCTAGGATTATGAAATTTTCACAAATTCGTTTTTATGCAAGAACCGGAATCGCTATTTAAATCCAACCATTTTGGTCCACGGGTTCGGGCAGCTGTCGTACAACTCCTTCTTTTATATGAGTATTCTACACTTAATAAAGCTGTATGTTTGAAATTTTGCCAAAAGTAATTAACCGGATGATATAATGTATATATTTCGGTTATACGGGTATCGCAGAGTTGACACAGTTTACTCTACTACACTTTTCCTTGTTTAATATAAAAATTAGAATATTTGGAAAATTATTTCATATCTAAAACTCGAAAAGAAAATTAATAATAATAAAAATTTTACCTAAAAACACAAAACAAAAGTACAAAAAATTTTTTTTAAGAAACGTCATTCGGTAGAGCTTTTTCTCATGCACATTAACTACGTATAATACATTTAATTTTTTTTCGATGTCCAGACCTTCTGAAAGAATTAATAGAATTTTTGAAAGTCCTCAAATTTTTTTGTGATATTTTAAGATATTGTATTTGTGTAACACTTTTTTATTTTTTCAAGGTCTTATGTTAGATGAATTATTTATTCTTTTAATATATAAGAATATTATATAGTCTTATGAAAAAAGTTTAGCCCTCAAAATAATCTGTTAATTAATTTGAAACAAACTCATTATTTATACCCGTGCATACATATATGTCATCGAGTATATTAGATTTGCTCCTCCGTTTGTAACGCATCGATCTAGACGAGCAAGATATAGTGTCAAGGGTACGTATCGGCTCAGAATCGAAAAATGAGTCGATCTAGCTATGTGTGTCTGTCTGTCCGTCCGTCCGTCCGTCCGTCTGTGTGTCAGCACGATAACTCAAAAACTAAAAGAGCTACAGTTTTGAAATTTTCACAAAATATTTTTCAATCAATTTCTAGGTTCCCTATTTTTTTTGGTTAAGATCGGACTAAAACTTCGGGTAGCTCTCGAACAACTAACTTTTTCAACTCCAACATTTTCATACAAAAATTTGAAATTTTGCTATGTACATAATCTTGTATTTAACATGAAATTATATGAATTTTGTTTTTTTATTTTTTTTGTTTTTTGTTTTTTTGTTTTTTGTTTTTTATGTAGATAACGAATTCGAGTTACAATTTCATACGATTTAAATGATGCGTAGTTTATTTAAGATAAGCAAAAAAGAACACAAAGACTTTTTTTAAGTAAACGGCTTATTGATATTGATAGATTGATAGATTATGGATATAATGATTATTATATGAATATGATCATATGAAGTTGATTTTGCTTAAGTTTAATATATTGGTGAATTAAAAATTAATTATAAGAGATAGAATTGAAAAATTAAAGCAAGAGTTTTGAAAATCACACAAAACATTTTTGGGACATTTTTGAGGTTCTTTTTGTTTAAGACCAGATCAAGGTTTTGGGGAGCTGCCACACAACTTCTTTGCACCAATATGAATTTCTTAGAAACTGATTATACTACGAGGATGAAAATTACACACTGTTAGTTATATAATGGATCGAGCACTTATATGAAGTTTCAAAATGTTACGGCCCCATTTTCGGGGGGCTGCTATACAACTTCTTCGCACCAATATGAATTTCTTGGAAACTGATTATACTACGATGATAAAAATTACACACTGTTAGTTATATAATAAATCGAGCACTTATATGAAGTTTCAAAATGTTACGGACCCGTTTTCGGGCAGCTGCCATACAAAGTAATCAATTCGATAACTGTGAATCTAATGAAGCTACGAGGTTAAAATCAAAACTGGGCAGATAAAGTAATAGGACAAGTTAGTTGGCAAAGTTGGACATCACTCGGACCAACTTTTAGGGTGGGCTATTTATTTTTTTTTTTATGGGATAATAAGTTAATAAAAATTATGGGATACCTAATAAGTTAAATCTTTTTTAACTATGTATTTTACTTTCTTATATTTTTTTTGTAATATTTATAATAGCATAGGGAAAATAAATAACGGTTAGTGGGTATGCACGGGTATCTAAAAGTTGACAAGGGAAACTATAATCTTCCTCGTTTTTTTATTAATTTTTTTTTTTTGTTTTTAGGTAACGTAACAATGGCGTCTTCCGAAAACTCAACGAAAGATAAAAACCTTGGTATTGAACAAAATGTTGAAAACAAAGAAAATAGTCGGAATAACTTTTTAAATGGATTACATGGTCAATTGTATCAAATTAAGTTATTAATGTTGTATCTTGTAAATGGTGTTTCAAAAAAATACAAATCTTTTTGTTTAAGCACTGAATTAAACAAGTGATGAAAAAAAACCAAGGGTTTTTAAAAAAGCACATTTTCAAAATTATATTGTATTAAATAGTGAGTTTAACTTTGGAAATATTTACTAGGAAATAGTTACTGCTTATTTATAAAATTTACTGCTTACAGTAAATTTTTTATTTAAAAGTTGTTATAGCCCTTCAATTGGGAACGTTGCCAAGTTTCTGAAGGATCTAACTGCATCTAACTCCCCACTGCCCCCCGTCCCTCTCCAGTGTTTTAGGTTCTAGGAACTAAATTGTGAATTCCACAAAAGTTTGGAATTTTACTTAGAGTTATAGGTACTATCTAAGCAAAAATGGGTAAAACTGAGAGACACTTTCTTCAATTTAGGAAACCGCTTTTAAATTTAAGAAAAACCTTTAACATATGTTAAAATATAATGTTGGACCTTTAAATTTTGTATATTAATAAAAAAAAATTTGAACAGGTATTCAAGTTGCAGGTGCTTAAAAATAGCAAAATTTAAATTTTCGAACCCTTACAGCTCCTAAACAGGGGCTTTGACAAAAAAATTTTGTTAACTGGCTCCTACTAATTTTGCAGGATCTAACTTCTCCCAAAATTTTAGGGCCCTATCTCAAACCGTTTAGGAGATATATGGACCGAAAATTTTGCAAAAATTGAGTTTTATATAATGCTAAATTTTAGTACCGTATGGCAACCCTATACATTTAAGCGATATATTTTTGTAAGGCCTATAACAGCAGCTTTCATCTACCGTTTTTCGATTGAAAATAAACCTAACAGAACTCTTGTTATATCAATTTAAATATAGGGCTTTTTTGGAATTTGGAGGGGCTGTAGCTTCGTCACCCTTCAAAATTAAGAAAAACCTTTGACATACGTTGAAATATAATTATAGAGCTTTGAATTTTGTATATCACTAAAAAAAAATTTGGACAGGTATTCAAGTTACAGGTGTTTAAAAATAGCAAAATTTCAATTTTCGAGCCCTTATAGCTCCTAAATAGGGGGCTTGACAAAAAAATTTTGTTAACCGACTCCTACTAATTTCTGAGTATCTAACTTCTCCCAAAAATTCAAGGCCCTAGCTTGAACCGTTCAGAAGATATGTGTGGCCAAAAATTTTGCAAAAATTAAGTTTTGCGTAATGTTAAATTTTAGTACCGTATGGCAACCCTAAACATTTGCCTTTAAATATTTATAAAGTTCATGAAACCAGCTATCATTTGACGTTTTCAGATTGAAAATATACCTAAAGAACTCTTGTTATAACATTTTAAATATAGGGCTCTTTCAAACTTTGGAGGGCTGTAGCTCCGTAACAGGTGGGGCTACAGAAAAAAATTCTTCTACGAAATTATTTTTTTTGCTAAAACTACCCAATGTTAAAATTTCTTTACTCTATTTCAAACGCTGTAAAAGTTTTTGTAAACATACGGACGGACGGACAGACGGACGGGCGGACAGACGGACGGACAGAGTGAAGCTATATAGGCACATTTTTACAAAATTTTTTGAAAATGTGCTAAAAATGTCACAAAATTTGATGATTTAATTTTTGAACTAAAGGAAAACACGGAAAATAATAGAAAACAATATTGGCTATTACAAGCCAAACACAAAGATAATCAATTAAAAACATTTGACTTGCAAGATGATTTACTTAAACCGAAGGGTGATTACAGTCTTATGAAATACTTTGTTTCATATCATGAATGTCAGGATGAAGAAATGTTAAAGGAACATGAAATTAAACGTTTAATACTTTTTACAAATCTTGATTTTGATTTCGAAAAGATATTTAAAGTAAATGACAGTGAAGATTTGACAATTAAAGATTTTGTAATTGAAGTAGAAGAAGAAAATGACATATTAAATTTCCAAAATGAAAAATTTGATAGAAAACCTGCTCGTTATAGGTTTAATGAAAAAATCATTCCTCACCTAAAATGTGATGATCTGGAAACTATAATTCAACACCAATTACTTGCTAAAAGTTTGACAGGCTGTTTTTTAAAAAATAGTCCTATAGAATTCAAAAAACCAAATATTTTTTATTTTAACCACGACTTTTTAACAGAACATGTTATTGATGTTAAAAGAAAGAAATTTCAAGACAAATTTTTAAACCATAATAGAAAAGAAACAGAATTTAAGAATTATTTTAAAAATGAAATTGAGAGAAGATTAAAAACTGAAGTAAAATTAAAATTGCTGAATTCGTATATTGAAAAGGATGCGCTAGAAAACCATAGAATTGGTTTGAATATAACTGAAGATTTTCAATTCGACAAAGTTAAAGGATTGAATGAAAAATATTCTTTTGACTTGGATACAGCTATTAAAAAGTTTCTTGATCATTTAGTTTTTGCAGTAAATCAACCAAATGTTGATGATCTTGATAGAATAATTAAAGTTCATATTAAAAAAAGTTTTGGTATTTTACAAAATAATGAATATGAAGTTATACTTTTTAAAATGGCCAACTGGGCTAAAGGCGATGGAAAAGAATTTCTTTCATTTAAAGAAGCTAATGAATGGTTTAAAACTGTTGAGTTTTACTCAAGAACTAACTTTATTTATATAATTAAGACATATTCACAATCAAAGTAAATGTATTTAAATTAAGAATTGTGTAGATAAGAACAGTTTATAATGAGTACAGTTTATGCATGTATATAGTTATTAATGTTATATACTTGCATATGAATACAAATGAGTAAAATATGCACTTAGCTGTAATATGATCTATACATGTATGTACTTTATAAATGTAAATTTCAACACTCCCCGTATCAACACAATTTCTTTTACAATTATAATTTCTTTTGTTTTTGATTTCTAATACAAAAAAATTTTTTTTTTAACACAATAAATTTTAATTTAAATTTTAATCAAGAAAAATTTTCTTTATGGTTATTGACTATTATTTTTTTTTTTTTTTTTTTTTTTTTAAATTAATTCCTTCTTTTTTTTCATAAACACTAAATTTGTAATTTCAGCAAAACAACAAAAAATACATAATTCCAATTTCATAAAATTCTTAATTATTACTTTAAATTGCAGCAAGCAAAAAAATAAGAAAATAAATAAATCTGTTTTCATTTTGGTAGTTCATCAAATTATTAAAAATAATCTAAATGTATTTTTTCTTGTTTTAAATTTTTACACTGCATGACAAAAAAATCTGAGCAAAAATAATTTTATATTTTTTTTTTGATTTTGAATAAAGTTTTCTAATTAAATTTAATTTATGTATTAATATTATACCAAGAATATTCTTTAAAACTTTTAGCCATCAATTTATTCCCAACATCTGCACACAATTGCTATGCTTTACTTTACTTAACGATTTGGTTAGTATATCAGCTCTGTTCTGGTTTGATGGAATATACTCTAGTCTAATTTCACCGTTTTTAACAGCTGATCTGGTGAAGTGGTATCTGATGTCCACGTGTTTTGATCTCTCATGAAAGACGCTGTCATTTGCTAGTTTAACTGCCGCTTGATTATCACAATATATTAAGGATGGTTCAGTTAAATAGTTTGCCATTCCAATTTCTTTCAATAGTTTTCGAATGTAAACGATCTCTTTTGAACATTCTGAAAGCGCAATGTACTCCGCTTCCATAGTGGAGAGAGCCACTGACTTCTGCTTTTTCGTCTTCCAACAAATTTGCGAATCCCCTGAAAAATATATGATGTATCCAGAACACGATTTTCTATCTTCAATGTCGCCTGCCCAGTCTGCATTAACATACCCGTATAAGCATTTTGTTTGATTTTTCTTGTAGATAATTTTGTAGTCTTTTGTTCCTTTAAGGTACCTTAAAACTCGCTTTGCACATTGCCAATGTATTTCTGCAAATGCATTACAGAATCTGCTAAGTAGATTGGATGCGAACGCAATATCTGGTCTTGTAGTATTGGACAAGTACATTAAAGACCCAATAATTTCTCTATATATCTTTTCATTCGTTTGTACTGGTTTTTCCTTTTCACTTTCAGTGGTTAGTTTTAATATTTTCACATTTTCCTCTAGTGGTGTGTTCATAATTTTCGCATCTTGCATATTAAACTTTTCTAAGACCTTAACTATATAATTTGACTGACACATTTCTAATTTTCCAGTTTCGCCATCTCGCCTTATGTTTATTCCTAGAATATCCTTTACTTGTCCTAAATCTTTTATTTCAAATTGTTTCATCAGTTTTGTTTTAATTTGTTCCAATTCTTCTAGTTCATTTGATGCGATTAATATATCATCTACATAAATGACGGTGAACAATTTTTTTCCTTCACTGTTAAAATAAAAACATGGTTCAGATACAGTGTTCTGAAGACCTATGCTTTTTAAATATGAATCCAATTTCTTATTCCACTGTCGTCCAGCCTGTTTCAACCCATACAGCGGCTTCATTAATTTACATAGGATGTCATCTTTTACGTTATCCATGCCTTGTGGAATTTTCATGTAAATTGTTTCATCCAAATCATCTTGAACATATGCAGTGGTTACGTCCATATGGTGGAGTAGCATTTGATTTTCAGCACACAAGGCTAACAAGAGTCTTATTGTTTCGTAGCGCGCCACTGGAGCAAATGTCTCGAAATAATCCACACCCAATGTCTGTTGGCAACCTTTGACCACTAACCTTGTTTTATATTTTGGGTTTAAATCTCTATCGTTACGTTTTATACAGAATACCCATCTGTTTTGTAGCACCTTTTTTCCTTCTGGAAGTTTTACTATTTCCCAAGTGTTATTTCGTTTTAGTGATTCTAATTCGTTGTTTAAGGCCGCTTTCCATTTCATTTTGTCATCACGATTTGCATCTTCGAAAGAAATAGGGTTGTTAATAACAGAATTAATTACAATATTTACCTGATCTTGTGGAGTTTCAATTTTACGTGTTTGGCTTCGTAGTCCTAAACGAGTAGTTGTTGCCGTTTTTTTTGAATTTTTTTGAATACTAGTAGTTTTATCATCAAGTTCACATGACGCATTTTTTTTAGAGTTTTCACCAAAATCGATATATTTTTCACCAAATCCATCTTTATAATTTAATTTCGTTTCCAAATTTCTATTCTCGTTTTCCAAAAGTTCCACAGAATTGTTTTCATTTTTTTCTGAATCACAACTACGTCTTCACTTTTTTGTGATTCACATTCACTATCGATGTCTGGAGATTTTATCATAAATTCATTTACACTGTACTCTGTTTCTATTTTTTCGAAAAATTTCACGTCTCTTCTTTTGATAATTGTCTTTGAATTTTTTTCCCATAAACGATATGCTTTTGCTTCATGGGAATATCCAACGAAAATATACTCTTCTCTTTTAGGGTCAAGTTTAGACCTACCTGGCCTTTTTTCTAAAGCGACAACTTTAGCTCCAAATGTTTTAAAAAATTAAATATTTGCTTTTTTCTTATACCATATTTCATACGGTGTTGTGTTATTTAACGCTTTTGTTGGGCACCTGTTTCTTATGTAGACAGCCGTGTTCACTGCTTCCGCCCATAAAGATTTTGGTAGGCCCGTTTCAATTAACATACATCTTACCATGTCCATTATAGTTCTGTTTGCCCTTTCCGCGATTCCATTTTGTTGCGGACAATATTCTACTGATAACAAATGCTTTATTCCGAATGACTGCAAAAATGTTGAAAATTCTAATGATGTATACTCTTTGGCATTATCTGCCAATAAGCGTTTAATTTTATTACCGGTTTCTCGTTCAATTTGTAACTTGACTTTTTTAAATTCTTCTAAAATATCACTTAATATATCTCGAATTTTCACATATGAAGGTGGCAAAATATTTAGCGCCACCAAGGGATTGTACGCTAAATGGACCGCAAATATCAGAATGTATTGTGCCAATTAATTCGTTGTCTCTTCTTGAAGGTATATGGTGTCTGAGTAATTTTGGCTTTAGCACATATCAAACATTGCATTTCCTTTATAACTTTTGTTTTTAAAGTTGAATTCGTTATTTTATGCACATCTTGAAAGTTTAAATGGCCAAGTCTATGATGCCATTTTAATAAATAATTTTTATTCCTATCATCCTCTAATGAAAACATAGCCTTATCATCATATTCAGTATGTAATATGTATATTCTCTCTTTTTTATAAGCTTTGAACACCTCTGAATTATCTTTTGATGTTATTGTTGCATACTTATTGTTAAATGAGACTTGAAATTCTTTTTCTGTTATCTTAGAAACTGAAACAAGGTTATGTCTTAATTTTGGAACAAAATATACCTCTTTTAATTTATGCTTTTATATAGCATTACTTTCCTGGATGGTAATTTTGATGCGTGAATTTTTTTTAATTGTTCCCACGCGTTCTTTGATGTTGTTTCATCTCTTATATATGTTAATTGCCCTTCCTTGACACTTAATGTAATAATAGCAAGAGCCTTAGCTTCCCAGGTTAAGCTTTGTTCCGCACCTGTTGGTTTTACTATTGTTCCATTCACATAACCCCAAAGATCGTTATAAATTAAAATGCTTTTAGCATTTATCTTCCACGTGTTGTAATTTGTATCATCCAATTTTTCGATCGTAAAGTTAGCTCCACTCATATTTATTTATACAAATCTTCTTTTAATGAACCAACGTATTTATAAATATTAATTATAATTATATACAAATAATTATAAAATACTATAATAAAATACTTTTATAAATTAAAATAAAAGTATTTTTTTTCTCAAAAAATTTATATTTTACGACCACGTTCCTGGGCCCATAACCTGTTGAGTTTTACTCAAGAACTAACTTTATTTATATAATTAAGACATATTCACAATCAAAGTAAATGTATTTAAATTAAGAATTGTGTAGATAAGAACAGTTTATAATGAGTACAGTTTATGCATGTATATAGTTATTAATGTTATATACTTGCATATGAATACAAATGAGTAAAATATGCACTTAGCTGTAATATGATCTATACATGTATGTACTTTATAAATGTAAATCTCAACAAAAACTTTAAAGAAAAACTTAAAGACAACTGTTAAACTAGTGTATCCAACTATTGAATTTACATCAAAAATTGAAAATGAGAAAATTTTCTTTAAATATGATTTTGTTAAAAATTTAACTTTAAAAAATTTTCTTTGTTCCAAATACTCAGAACAACAAATTTTACATTTTATTACGAATCATTCTCAATTAACTGCCATAAAACTTTATCAATTTTTAAAAAGTAACAGCTTTAAAGATAAATATTACTATTTGCCAATTGCCATTCAAATTTGCTTTAGAAAATACAGACGATATTATTTCATGTCTTCAACATGATAATAATTTCCTTTTAATTATACAATGCATCACTGAAGAAAACTCTTCTGATGTAACTCTGCTAGCTGATTATATTTTAAATACAATTAAGGAAAATGCTAAAAAGAAAATTATTTTAATTACAAAACCAGGCAACAGTTTTGCTAAATTTTTTAAGGGCGTAGTGAAAGACAAATTTCAGGAATTAGAAGACATTAGTAATAATTTTATGGATTTAGATAATGAATCACAAACCAAATTATTGCATAAAAGTGTCGTTGTATTTCAAGGAAAAGAACAAAATTTAAGTACATTAATTGAAACTATGGATCCAAAAAACTTACTAGATATATATACATTACAAAAATTAATAGACGGTAAAAAAATCGTAATAGGAAAACCCTTAATGGACTTATCAATTGTTAAAAATTTTTTTATTAAAAGAACTTTTAATCTGAACGTACAAATTGAAAAAGATATTTCAAATTCTAAGCTAGAAATCAAAGACTTACAAAATAATAAAATAGTTATTATCACAGGAGAACCTGGTATTGGTAAAACAACGATATTAACAGAAATAGGCAAACAATTAAAACTTTCTGATCAAAATAACTGGATTGCCCGGATAAATTTGATGGATTCTGTATCACAATTTTTCAAATGGAATGAGAATGGTACAACAATAACAGTTAAACAAGCATTACAATTTATATTTAAAAATATTTTATTACAAGACTTTAATGAAAATATTATGGAGTTAATTCACATAGAAGACGAGAATAACAATAAAATAATTTTCAGGGATATCGAAAACCCCATAATGAAAGGTGCCAACATATTAGAATTGAGATTATTAATTAATTTTTACAATGAAAGAAAACTTATAATTTTATGTGATGGTTTCGATGAAATAGCTCCCAATTACGCAGAAATTGTTATTGAAATATTAAAAATTTTCAAAAAAATTAATTTAAATTTTTGGATAAGTAGCAGAAACTACAACATAGTAAATGATTTAGAAAATGCACTAGACAGTTTTTCATATAAATTAGAAAAATTTTCAATAAAAGATCAAAAAGATTTTTTACATAAATTTTTAAAATATAAATTAAATTTAAATGAAATAGATACGAGTACTAATCGATTTGATTCTAATATTAATGAGTATTTTGAAGAAATATCTAAAACTTTTTCTAACAAAAATATAGAATTTTTGTCCATACCATTGCATTGTCTTATGATTGCTGAATATTTCGTTGATGATTTCAAATTATATTACAATTCTGATTGTGAAAAAATATCTGATGAGCAGAAAATAAAACTAAATAAACCAATCAACTTGGCTAATGTATACAAATCATTTATTCGAAAAAAATTTTATGACATTTTATATGGAGAAAAGGAGCCAATGAACATGGCAAGTCCAAACATAAAGGTTTTAATTGATAATGAATATAATAAACTTTTTGATGATTATTCTAAACTAGCATTTTACAGTATGTTTGGAACAGAAAATCTTAAACAAATGTATGGAGATAAATACATGGAAAATATTTCAAATTTAATTGTAAAAATTAAAGAAGGTGGCGAAAATGTAGGAATAATTATGAAAATTGTGAATCTTAAACCTCATTTTGTCCATTTAACTTTTGCAGAATATTTTATTGCCAATTATATTTGGGAAAAATTTAAATCTATTCCGCGAACAGACTTTGCACATTTTATAAAAAATGTTTTATTTATAAATATTGTACAAAATTACAAATTTAATATTGTTAAATTTTTTCAATCAATTGCAACCGAAGAATTAAACGAACGTATTCAATTTGAAGACATAAATTATAAAATTAATCATTTTCTTTTATTGATTATAGGAAATTTCAGATTTCAATATTCTGGTTCTGTTTATTATATTGATTTTGATAATTATGCAGCTGAAATGCTTTTAAAACTAATCGAATCTGCACTGGCATATTGTAATGGTTATGAAATTCTTAAAAATGTAGGAAATGTTGAAATTACTAAACGTATAAATTTTTAACCATTTCTGCAGACAATGGATTTCATAATATAATTACTTGCAGTCATATTTTTATAGAAGCAAAAGATATTGAAAATGATATAAAGAACGGATCATGGACAAATTGTCCTCTCTATAAAGCAATAAAAAACAATCATTTTGTTATTGCAGAAACACTTGTGGAGAAATATAATATAAAAAGTACTTGGCTCTAGATAGAGATCAATCCGATTTACAATCATTTATCAATAATCCAATCGATGTATTTAATGAAAAAATTATAAAACGTTTTATTGAATGGGGATTTTTTGATTATAACATTTTTTACAGAAATGGAAAATTATACTCATTTTTATTTTGGTGTATTGAGAATCTCGGTTCAAAGCATTTAATAAAATTCTTAATTTTAAAAGCAGATATAAATATTGTTAATTCAGAAGAACTGCGTTATTTAAATCAAAATTCCCTTTTTGGAATTTTATTTAAGTATGATACAGAAATTATAGATTTGTTGGTTAAAAGAGGTTTTAATTTCAACAAGATTTTTCAAAATACTGAATTTAAAGATGTATGGCTTAGATTTGAAGAATTATTTGATGTTGTAATTTATAACAACTTACTTCATGAAAATATAGATATTTTATTAAAAAATGGGGTTATAATACCGCTTCGATTTATAAAAGTTTTAAGAAAATTGTGCTTTATTTTCATTTGTTTATTTGAATTGTTTAAGTCGAACGACAAAATTGATGATAATTATTCATACGAAGGCATACTGTTGAAACTTATTATTGAATGTATGAATCAAAATTCTGATTATTATTTTGAATATAATTCGGGACGTGCTTTATTTTTGTGTTACGAAAAAAGAAATTCGTCTCGATCAGAAGATTTTCATCGATGTTCTGAATATGATATAAGTATAAAACGTCATTATGGCAGAACTAAAATTTACGAAAGGTTAAATGAACGTGGATGTGATAAAATTACAACTGAAGATATTCTATATTATTTAAATATTAAAAATTTAAAATTAAATTCATTTTTCAATTCATTAGAATTTCAAAATATGGTAAATGATATTTTGTATGGTGAAATAATTGAAAGCTTAATATATTTACAGAACCATTGTTTCATTGAATCATTTTATGATAAAATTGTCAGATTTCAAGAAATTGTTTTCTTAAAAAAAATTTTTAATTTTTATAATGTATGGCTTAACAGCTATTTTGATTTAATGCAAATAATTGATAATAAAAAAAATAATGAATTAGAAAATATGCTGAAAATTATAAGAGACCAAATGTATTTCAATTCAATTATTAATAGTGATGATAAAAAGTTTGGTTCTCCATTGCATTTAGCTGTAGCAAATCAAAATTTGGAAGCTGTTGTAATTCTTTTAAGGTATGGAGCAAATCCAAACAAACAATTGGCGAAATATAACTCTCATTTATTTACCTATATTTCACTACAAAATACTTTGGGTTTAGAAATATATTTTAAAGGTTATCTACCTCTGCATATTGCTGCTACTATAAATAATAAAGAAATGTTTAATGTTTTATTTGAAAAGAGTGAAACTGACATTAAAGACAGTTTAGGAAAAACTCCTTTGCATTATGCCGCAATTGTCGGAAATATTGAAATGTTGTACTATATTATTAAAGAAATTAATGTTAATCCCAACATCCAAGATAACGATGGAAAATATTTTCTATATTACATTAAATCTGAAATAGAATTTAAAATAATGTACAAATTTTTGAAAGAAAATTTTCCGGAATTAATACAAAAAAGAAAGAAAGAGAGTAAAATATGTTTGTTAAAAAAGTTAAATTTGTTTAAAAAAAAATAAAATAAAAAAAGAAATTGTTACTTTTAATTTTGTATTTAAAAAAAATGTGATTATTATTTGATTTTTTCAGGAGTACCGATAATCTTTCCCTTTTTTTGGGAAAAATCTTAATACTAGATACTATAGTACGGCCTCTTTTTTTTGGTATATTTGCTAAAGTATTTTATGTCTTCTAGTATTTATAGATTTACATTCTAACATTTTTTGAGAAATGTTTGCAACACCGGAAACGGAACGGCATGTTTCCCTCTCTTATCACATTGCATGATTTGATGGACTTTTCATAAATTAATAAAAAGTCAGGCTTTAAAAATTTATTTTCGAATGTATAACTACCTTTTAATAATCGTAAAATTTCAATAATTTTTAAAATGCAATATTATGCATCGCTGTCACCTAAATTCTATTCATTTTGTAAAGTGCTATTGTCGACTGCCAAATGTCATTTAAATATAAATCATGATATTAATTGTCATTACGTTATTTGATTTTTTGGTCGGTTTGGTAAGGCTGCCAACTTATAAAACAGTTATTATCTACAAATTTATTTTCAACTTAGTACATCTGGAATTTAGGATATTTAAGGAAATTTAAACAAAAATTTTTATTTTTATTTATTTTAAATTTGTGATGGCCGATGATTTTAGCTTTTAAATTCAAAAAACGTTTTATATTATATTACAACTGTTTACATCTAATTACATGTGTGTTATTTAAGTCTCTCTTACGTAGTACTTTTGTGAGGAAAATTCGTAATTCATCATATGTCAATGGTGTTACCATTGTAGAATAATATTACAATATAGAAGGGTAGCGTTTTTAATCAATAATTACAATATTTAATTACAATATAGAAGGGTAGCGTTTTTAATCAATAATTACAATATTTCATTTTAAATTTTTAAAATAGCCATTCAAATATTATAATAAATAATAAAACCTTTTTCAAATTTATGAAAACTTGGCACAAAAGGTTTTATTTAATATAACTATTTAATATCTAAAATGAAGTAATCAAATTTTGGATAAATATATATTTTAATTTTTTTTTTTTGAAGTTTATTATAAATTTACAATATTATGTTGATATTGGCCATTAAAATTAACTATTTTTGAGAAAATATCACATACTTAACTCTATTAGATATTAAGTTACTTTCGTATTAAAGAAAAAAGTTGTATGCAGCTCCTCAAACCAACTAAACTAGACTAAACTACCACCCCACCCCATTAAATATAAAGTATATGCCCATATAAAAAAAGAAGCTATATAGCAACTAACCGAAATCGCTGATTTAAATGGCTATATTTGATAAAAACTCTATCCTACAAGATCTACTTAGTAAAAATAAAACGATCAAAAACTATTTAAGTTAGAAAACTTTATTCCAGAACTATTTTAGGTTCTCTTTTTGGCGTTTAGAATAATTTTTAACAGAATGCTTTTAATAGAATGCAAATTTTTTAGTTTTTTTTAATTTTTTTTTATTTTTATTACTTAACAAAAATAAGTAAACACATCATAAAATTTAATATTGTATTTCTTTAATATTATTTTTCTTATTTTTACTTAATTTCGAAAGCCTTTTAATACTCCTCAATTATTCGAACATAAAAATGTTTTCCTTAATTCATCTTCTTTGTGTCTAATATTTGGAATAAAAAATAATATTAAAATAATTTTTAAAATGTAAAAAACTAACCTTTTTTACAATCTTTATTTTTATTGATTGTCTCTATCTAAAAATTGAAATTTTAAAATATAAAACATAAATACCTACACACATTAAGGGTTAGAACATTAAAACACATGCTTTAGAACAATATTATTCTAAATGACAAAAATTTTTCAAAAATTTTACTTCAGAGACTCGGGATCTCGAAGGCCCAGAAGAATATTAATGTAAAGAATTCGATTCAGAGATTTTTGGAATTACGATTGTTAAATAAAAATAAATAGTAAATATTAAACTTAGGAACGGAATCGGAAAATTATTTATTAATATTTTGAATATATCAATGTATATTAAATACTAATATTTATATTAATAATATTTTAAATTAATGAATAACGCCTAGTTTTTAATAAGCATTAAAATAATATTGGAATGTTGTAAATGATAATTAAATACATTGATTTAGGCTTTTAAAATCGAGAAAATCTTGAATCTAGAACATCACAATTTTAATAAAACGAAACTACAAGACAATTTCAATTACTATAGCAATATATATACTTTTTTTAATAAATAACTGCGTTTTTAATAAGGCTGGGTGCCGAACTTTCATGCGAGAGACCCGGGGTTCGAATCCCAGTGAAAGTAAAAAAAAACTTTTATCTGGTTTTCAACTCGACTCAGCTACCATTCGCCTTGGGTTCAAATTAATGGGTTAATCATAATATTTAATCGGCTTATTTTTTCCCATACAAATATAAACATCCTTTTTTAGAACAAACTATTTGACCAATTTTAATGAAACAACAACCAAAAGAAAGGTTTTTTTTGTTTTCATAGGACAATGATATTTTTTTTTAGAATATTGCGTTTTTTCAGGTGAAAATCCGTCTTTAATTTAACGTAAATTTGAATTTAACGGTCACGCTTTTAAAAGTTGAGGCTTATGACTCTAATATTATGCGCCGACTTTCTGTGTAAATGTAATTCATTTTCGGTTTTAACTCGCAGCTAAATCTAAATCAAAAGATTATAGGCGCCGACTTATGTATATCTTTCTTTTTTTTCTTTAGTTCAAATATTCAATGGACAAGGAGATTTAAATTTTTTCAAAATTTTTTTTTTGTTTTTGCTTTTTCTTTTTCTTAAAAAGTGAACGAAAAAAATGAGTTCTGACTTCTGTTCGAAATGAAAGCAATACATTTGGTTTATACAGTAGTTTTCATTTATAACGAACTCGGTTCAATTTTAATTATAATAAACGTAACACTTTTTGCCAATGATTAAATTTTACCTAAAAATGTAAGTTGTTTATTACATTGATATTTCTTTTATTTAAACTTATTATATCTAATAATGTTGCTTGGCGATTAATTAAGTGTTTTTTATTTAGTTTTGAATATAAAATGAATCATAATAACGCATCAAAAATACAAAAAAAATTTCAATAGAAGAAAAAACACTATACATAGGCTTGAGGCTGACACAGCAAATAAAATGTTGGCAAATGAGTTCGAAGTGTCCATTCTAGAATCAGCACATTCTACAATGTTCAAGTAATATTATTATTGGTTTTTCTTATATTTCTAATATTATGTTTTAAAAAATAATATTTTTTTACAATAATTTTTATTAAAAAATATCTTATATTCAAAATACCTATAATATGAAATTAAAAATATTTTTTGTAGGTACTAAATTAAAACATTCAAATAAATATTTTTGATAAATTAAATATTGTGCGCGTATCGATTTACCGATAATGGATATGTAGACAGACGTATTGACGTACTGCCGTATAAAAATTGTACGTCGTATGTTTTGATTTCATTCTAATATTTGAAAAGTTTATTTCACACTTTCAACATCGAATAATGTTTTTTTATAATTAAAAAAACTATTTTTAGTTTTATGTACTTTGACAAAACGAACGAATTTTATATATCAAAAAGTGTACATGAAGATTAGATAGGCGTAGTTTGTAAATGGAACGCTAATTTTTGTTTCAGGAGTACATAATTGTCAGATTATCATCATATATATATTTGACATTTTAAAACTACCTGTCATTTGAGAAGTTAATTATATTTAATAGTATTTAAATATTAATAAAGTGAAAAAATTAAGGTTTATTGCTGATATAAATATAAAGAACGTTTTTTAAAATGGAAGGGGGTAAGTGCTTATTGGTTATCAAATAAAAATATGATTTAACATAACCTATTCAAGAGAATTTTAATTAAAGCCATCTGCCGGAAATTATTTATCTACTCTGTCATATACTCTTTTACAAGGGCTGAAGTCGCTGGCAATAGTTGAGAGTAGAAAAGAGTTTACTCCTCTTAAAGGAATAAAAGCAATAATATTTATTTGTTTTAAGAAACTTATGAGTCATGGCTCATGACCATGTATAGAAATATATTTTTGTCAATAAAAAACTTAGGAAATATAAAATAAATAAACTAGACAAAAAGGTATAAAGTAAACTAAGCAATTCAGAATCATTTTTCGCATGTTTTCAGAACTTTAAATAGGCATACATTTGTAGTAAAAATTTACCTATGTAGCTATTAAATTTAAAAATGAAAAAAGGATAGGAAAAATTTATTCTTTGATTTATTGAAAAACTTTTTTTTTTGCTATAAATCTTAAGATTGAAATTTAAAAAAAGACTTCGGTCAACTTGTATATACCAATATAATATAATACTAATTACTAAACTTATGAATTATGATATGTTATATTTTGTTGTACATATTATGTATTCATAGAGTTTTTTACTTAGGATACAGAATACGTACAACATAGTTCATATCGTACTAAAATGTTTAGAGACAAGTACAGTTTGCTATACGAAGGACAGCATTAACTCGAATTTTGGGTTCTTGACTTCAATAAATATTATGTATATGTTTAGAAATATGTATTTATTAGAATAATATTTATATGTATTTAGAATTTTAATTTAATTTAACTGTACCAATTTATCCTCTCTTTAAAGCGGCTTAAGCTATAGAAATAAAACTCAAAAATCGGTACTTAACAACGTTTTAATAATTAAGAAAAATTATAAATTTTTTTTAAGGAAATTTCAAGCGCAAGAACTGTTGACAACACTGTTGGCATAATTTTTATTATGTATAGTCTAATTTAATTTACACAAAACGAATTTTATATGTTAACTTAAAAGTAAAAATAGCTCGAATTTCACAGCACAGGGCGATACTAGTTAGTATTTACTTTACTTACATATTATATTTGATTAGCAAATGATATTTGCCCTAAAAAAATGTTTTAACTACCATAAAAATATATATGTAATACATATATGATTTTTATTATATCTATGTTTTGTTTTATTTAGTTGCATGGATGAATGTGTTTAAATGTGTTTGTATATTTATTCGCAAAAAAAAAAATTTTAAAAAGTTTTAATTTAAATCCCAGAATATTGACTTTACTTTATTATTGTGATTTTTTTTTTATTATTGTACTTTTTATCTATCTATTTCTATCTCTTTCTTTTTATATTATTTCGTTTTTTTTCCTTGTTTTTCTTTAGCTCATAAAAATCAAGTAAGTTTTTATTTCTTTTAAACCAAAAATTGTTACCGCACCACACAAATACCAAAAACCTTATATATATGGTTACAATTTCGGATGCAACAAAACTAACTCGACTGTTTTGGATTCTACATAGTTTTATTTTATTTTTTTTTTTTGGTATCTATTTGGTATATACTGTTAGATATTGGTACCTATTATCCTTTATGTCATTTTTGATTTTCTTATTTTTTCAAATATAAAAAGAATATTTTAGAGCAGCTATGTCCAACCTGCGGCCCATTCAATAATTTTGTGCGGCCCGTTTTGTAATGAAATATGAAATATAAATTTTTATTGTAATAAAATATCACATGTGCGTTCAAAATTTTTTTTAATGTGTATTTATTTATTTTTTTATGCAAAAAAACGGTTACTTTTAAGAATTTTTTTTTTAGTTTTAACACAAAAGACGGTTACAACTTGTGTAAAAATCATAGCAACCGTTTTATGCATGGTGACTATGATTATCATGCATAAAATGGTTGCTATGGTTACAAGTAAACAATTTCTACACATTCTTAAGTTGTAACCGTCTTTTGTGTTCTTTAATCATTAAGTGTTTAGTTTTTGTAAAGTAAAGAATTTCATTATTATTTTATTTATAATTATCGAACTCTTGTGCTAGCTTAAAAATATTTGGTATTTATTAAAAATATTGTGTGAAATATTGTGTATATATCAAAACGGAATCAAATATCATTGAGTAAATTATTTTTAATTTCATTTTTAATTTATTTTAATCTTAGTTTTTTATTAAGGACTTTCTATCCATTATGTCTGATAAGAATAAAAAAAGAAAATTTGAAGATGAAAACAGACAATTTCAAATTGAATGGGAAAATTTATATTTTTAAACGCAGGTGAAAGAAAACGCTATATGTTTAATTTGTCGTCAATCTACCTCAATATTAAAATCATATAATTTGAAACGACATTTTGAACAAAAACATGATGATTATAAAAAATATACTAAAGACGAACGAAAAGTGAAATTAGATACACTTAAAGCAAATCTGAATGCAGAACGAAATATATTTCATAAACAAACAATTCAATCTAATGCCATCGTTAATGCCAGCATGCGAATATCACACATTATTGGGAAAAAAATGAAGCCCTTTTCAGATGGTCAATACATCAAAGAATGCCTTATTGCCGCAGTTGAAGAAATTATTCCAGAAAAAGTTAAGATTTTTGATCAAATTAGTCTATCACATCAAACAGTATCACGAAGAATTGATAACATTTCAACTGATATTTGTTCTACACTGGACGTGGTTTCTAAAGAGTTTGTTTATTTCTCACTGGCTTTGGATGAGACAACAGATATTAAAGACACTGCACAACTTGCTATTTTTATTCGAGGTGTTAATAGTGAAATGAGTGTAACTGAAGAACTTCTGAATGTTATGAGTTTGAAAGGCACAACTACCGGAAAAAATATACAAGAAGCTGTCGTAAAATGCACACATGATCATGGTCTGAACTTAGCAAACCTAATTGGAATCACCACAGATGGTGCAGCCTCAATGATCGGTAAAAATATTGGAGCCGTAAAATTAATTCTTGATTATAGAAATGCCATGGAAAAAGCTTCATTATCTCCGGACCTTTTTATTTGTCACTGTTTTTTACACCTTGAGAATTTATGTGCGCAAGTATTTGATATGAATCATGTGATGTCAGTCGTTATTAAAACAGTTAACGCAATAAAAAATAATTCCTTGAAACATCGTCAGTTTCAAGATTACCTTCAAGAACTAGAATCTGAGTACAGTGATTTGCTTTTTTATGCGAAAATTCGTTGGTTAAGTCGTGGGAAATGTTTAGAAAGATTTTGGAATTTGAGAGAAGAGATTGGAATTTTTATGAATGAAAATGACCAAAATGTTCCTGAATTATATGATGAGCAGTGGCTTTTGGATTTATGTTTCCTTACAGATATTACTATGAAATTAAACGAACTGAATAGGCAGCTTCAAGGTGAAAACAAGTTGATCACAGACTGTTATGGAAATATAAAAGCATTCATAACAAAACTTAAACTTTATGAAAGTCAATTAAAATCAAAAAATTCTGTCCACTTTCCATTATTACATATATTTAATAGTGACAAAAAAGATTTTTCTAAATATGCACAAGAAATTACCAATTTACTACAAGAATTTCAGGAGAGATTTTCATATTTAAAGAAATATGAGAATATATTTAATATTTTCCTATGTCCATTTGACATTGTTGTGGAATCAGCTCCAACAAATTTGCAAATGGAGTTAATAGATCTCCAGTCATCTTCTGAATTAAAATATATGTTTGAAGCCAATGATAAAGTTCAGTTTTATAAAAAATACATATGCAATGATAAATTTCCTAATCTAAGAAAACTAGCGATAAGCGTTACAGCTGCAATGGGGACCACGTATCTTTGCGAATCTTTTTTTTCAAAATTAAAGATTGTTAAATGTAAAAGTCGTAATAGATTAACTGATGCAAATTTAGAAAACCAATTACGATGTGCAACTTCGAAAATACCTGTGGACATAAAAAAATTATCTGAAAAAATTGAAAAACAAGTTTCACATTAAGTAATATGTATGTATATGTAAACCATAATTTAGTTTGTATAAATTTTTTATAATAAATAAATACGTGCGGCCCACATTATATTTTTATTTTTTATTTTGGCCCAGTAACCAATTTCGGTTGGACACCACTGTTTTAGAGTGTATTTTAAAGTCCCCAGCCTTTAAAATTTTTACAAAAAAAATTTTTTCTAAAATTTAAAATTATATTGAAAAGATTTAATAATAAGATAGAAATACATACATGCATACACATGAATGATATCCATATATGCAAACATATACATATACATATGTAAACCAGAAAATGGAAAAAAACCAAGGGTTTTTAAAAAAGCACATTTCCAAAATTTTATGAATTTCATACTTTTATAGAAACAGTATCTAAAATGAACTTTCTACATTATAATAATTATACCCCTCCATCAAAGCTACTTTCAATCCTCTTAGCACTTGTCGTAATATTGGAGCTTGAAATGCTTATTGATATATTGTAAGTATTGGCACTTGCTCTATTAAGTTAAAATCAATAATGCCTCCCTTTAAACTATTTCGCAAACGCAACACCAAGGAGTCCTCAAGTGCTAGTTTTTACACGGTCGAAATTCTTAACTGGTTTAAAACTGGTTATGGAAACTTTTGTCAAGCCTCCTGTTTAAGACCTATAAGGGCTCAAAATTTAAATTTAGCTATTTTTAAGCACCTGTAACTCGAATACCTGTTCAATTTTTTTTTTATTAATATACAAAATTTAAAGGCCCAACATTATGTTTTAACATATGTTAAAGGTTTTTCTTAAAATTAAAAGCCGTTCCTTAAATTGAAGAAAGAGTCTCTCAGTTTTACCCATTTTTGCTTAGATTGTATAATTCTAAGTCAAATTCAAAATTTTTGTGGATATCACAATTTAATTCCCAGAACCTAAAAAAATGGAGGGGGTGGGGAGTTAAATGAAGTAAGATCCTTGAGAAACTTGGCAAACTTCCCAATCGAAGGACTATAACAACTTTAAAATAAAAACTTTACTGTTAGCACTAAATTTTATAAGTAAGCAGTAACTATTTCCAAGTAAATATTTCCAAAGCTAAACTCAGTATGTAATACAATATAAATTTTTCTACGAAATTATTTTTTTTTGCAAAAACTACCCATGGTTAAAATTTAATTTTTTTACTCTATTTCAAACGGTGTATGAGTTTTTGTAAACATACGGAAGGACGGACGGACAGAGTGAAGCTATATAGTCACATTTTTACACAATTTTTTTTGAAAATGTGCTAAAAATAGCTTATTGATGAATTTAAACTGTCATACTGATAAGGCATAATTTTGATCAATCATTTTATACAATCAATTTTACACTATATATCGAGTAAATATCAATAGCATACACTAATACTGATTGTTTATCGTTTTCGATATGCATAAATTCATAAAAAGAAAAGTAGGCTACAATGACCAGATTTTGAATTACTACAGCTTATTGTTGAAGACAGAATAGAAGGAATACGAGCAGAAGGAAAAAAATCAACTATTATATATGTTTTGCACAAAATTGGAGACTTAGTTAATACAGGCTCAAATGGAATGGGATAGGCCAACATTGTAGGCATATTATCTTAAAATGAACACGCCGACATACTGCGTTGGTAAAATGGTAGTCGGTCTAAAATATTAATCAAATTGTCACAGTAATAACTTAATCAAGTTATGTTCGACAGCATTAGATCATATATAGAATTAATTGTCAAATCAAAAGGATTGTGAAACTGTGAAAACCAGTGTGTAAATTAATTTTTTTTTTTTATTTTAAAGAAATCTTGCGAACTATTAAGAGCAGGTTTCAGGCCCATCCATTTTCTTTACATATTGACTGAATTGTAATTTTTATCAATTCATTATTAATTATGAATAATAGTGAAATCAATTCTTAGAATATAATCCCAATGCATCCGAAGAAACCTGTTAACAAGTGCCAAAAATTATGTTGGAGCCAATGTTCACGTTGAATTTCGGAAAAAATATACCATGACGAATAAGTTACCGATTAATAAAAACAGGTAAGCTCCAACTTTTAAATCCTAATAGCCCATCAATGGGAAAGGTTCCCAAATTTTTACTAAGCAACCTTCCTATGATTCTCGAGGATCTTCAAAAGTTTATAGAGGCTATAAAAATAGCTGTCTTTTACATTTTCAAATTAAGAATAGGGCTTTTTCCGACATTGGCGGTCTTCAAGAAATTATTTTTTTTGCACTATCTACCCGCAGTTAAAATTTCTTTTCGAAAACTGGAAACTTGGAAATGTGCTAAAAATGGTGTGAAATAAGCAAAAAATTCACAATTTAATTCCTAGAACCTAAAAAAATGGAGGGGCGGAGGGGGTTAGATGAAGTTAGATCCTTGAGAAACTTGGAAACCTTCCCCATTAAAGGGCTATAATAAATTTAAAATAAAAACTTTACTGTTAGCAGTAAATTTTATAATTAAGTAGTAACTATTTACAAGTAAATATTTCCAAAGTTAAACTCAGTAAGTAAGACAATATAAATTTGAAAATGTGCTTTTTTAAAAACCCTTGGTTTTTTTTCATCACTTGTTTGTACTTTGGTTTGAGATTTTTGTGGCTATACGAGATCTATACATTTTTCACTAACATAATATATTTTTTTTGACTTTTGATCCTTTTAATTCAAATCCTTTACTATTTTTGTCTTAATTAAAGTTTTATTTTTAGAATTGTTTTTTTTTTGTTCTGAAATAGTTTTTAAATTAAATTTAGAATTGAAGTCAAGAGTACACATTGTTACAGTGCTGAAGAATTTTAAAAGTGCCTTCAAATATCATCTGAGGAGAAATATTACGGTTGGTAGTTTTATGTGTAAATTTATTCGACGCTAAGAAAACAAACTGAATAGATTTTCCGAATGCCTTAAATTTTATATAAACAATCAAATATTTTCAGTTCTGTGCCGCAACTGCTTCTATATACTGACGCTAGTTAAGTTAGAATGGACGATTATTCAGGTAATATCCGAATGCACGATATTCAGCTATATATTTATATTGCTCCTATATTTATATTGCATATACAGATACGTTTTTCTTTCTAAACTTTTTGAGTGTTGAGATAAGTTCATTTATAGTTCAAAGTTTTTAGATTCTTCATAAAATACTTATTTCAAGGAGAACCTATGGTAAACTTAAAAATTTTTCATAACAATCTTTAACTTTCATAAAGTTATAAGTTGAAGTATTGAACTTTTGATATATCTGACACTTAAGTGGCACAGTAATTAAAGTGCCAGGGTTTTATTGGAAAAGCCCGGGTTTAATCCCCGGTATAAGTGAAAAAACCTTTTATCTGATGAACTCAGCTACCATTCGCCTTTTTGAACCCAATGTCATAACTGATCTTTACATACAAAAGCGAAAGTTTGTTTGTTTGTTTGTATAGGGGTTTAAAGAAAGAAATCTTGGGCTAAAAATTTTGCTCTAACGGACCGCCAAGTTGGGGCTGTGATGCAAGTATTTAAACTTTTTTGTTCTAAAATGAAAACGGTTTGACCAATTGACTTCAAATTTTGTATATGTGATGCTCCTTGAGAATTGAGTTGACACTATTAACAGTTTTCGAATTTATTAACCCATGTCGGCCCGACGGCTGGTCAAATAAAAAATGTTGGGTCCAAATTTTGTCCAATTTTACGGAATACTGCTTTGGCTGAAAAAATAGCCTAAAAAAATTTTTTTTTATATCTGTTAACCCATTGAGGCCCAACAGTTTTTTATAGGTTTATTCGTTACTTTACTCTAAATTTGAAACGGTTTGCCGGTTGACTCTAAATTTTGTATGCGTGAAGCACCTTGAAAATGGAGTTTAGTCTGTTAACAGGCTTGGTGTTCCTACGATTGTTCAAAAAAACTTTTTGGAAGTAAATTACGTCAAATTTTGGAAAGAAGTTAGTACTGCTTTGGATTCCCGAAAGTTTCAAAAATTACTAGAATAATCCTAGAAAAATAGTTTTAAAAAAATTTCTTTAATACATTTTAAAATTAACATTTACACCATGTGTAATTTTTGTGTTAACTTTTTGCAGTAACATCAACTTCGATTAAACCTCCATCGAGTATTAGCTAGTAATTAATAATTATAAAAATTTAATAAAAGAAGTTTCTACATGTTATTAGTCCTGGTAATATTTCATGTATAAGTTATATGAAGAATTGTTTAACATCGAATCAAATAATAAGAATACAATTAAATAATAATATAAATTTATTTTGTGAAAATAACTTTACTTTAGATTTAAAAAATTTGTTTAATGTTTTAAGTCTTCAACAACTTGTAGATTTTCCGACAAGAATCACATATAGTTCGGCAACCCTAATTGATTATGTTTTAACTAATTACTCGCAGTTAAATAAAATAATAATCAAAAAAAGGATAGATTGCAATATAGCTGATCATGACGCTATTGGGATACAAGTGGTGGGAGAAACAAAAAATACTTTTAACAAAACAGAGATTACATATACTAAATATAATAAACTACAAATGGTAGAATTTTTAGCAAGGAAAAATTTGAGTGGATGTAATGAAATAAATGGTGTAGATACATGTGCTGATATGTTTAAAAATCTTATAAATGAAGGTATACAAATGTTTCATAAAACTTTTACAGTGGATGTAAATCAACAGGAGTGGTTCAACAATGAATTAATTCAACTAAGAAGAAATAAAATATTAGCATATCGGCAAGCTTCATTAGGTAATGATAGCAATTATTGGAGAAAATATAGAGAAGTGCGAAATAAATACAATTTAGAAATAAAAAATGCTAAGAATAATTTTATAGAAAATAAATTATCTAGTTGCCAAGGAAGTTCTGAGAAAATATGGAAAACTATTAAAAAATATGTAACAAAATCAGATAAAAATGATATAATTGAAGAACTCAACTTAGAGGATGGAGCTAGTATAACAGGTTCGTTAAAAATTGCCAATGAATTTAATAAATTCTTCATTGACAGTATTGAATGCATTAATAACAGCATTCCAGTTGTCCAATATGAAAACAAGATAGAAACTAGAAATTATAGTTTTAATTTTCGAAACATAGACAAGGAAGAGCTAATGTTAATAATTAAAAGTATGAATAGCAAAAAAGACTTTATGGCAATGAATACAAAAATGTTAATTGATATGTTTGATGTAGTTGGTAAAGTAATGGTACACATTATTAATAATTCAATGATGCAAGGTACCTTTCCGGAAACATGGAAGGAAACCGTAGTTAGACCAATTCCAAAAATTGGGAAACCCAAGCTCGCATCCGATTTTAGGCCAATAAACATGAATCCGATTTATGAAAAAGTTCTGGAAAAAGTAATTAGTCAGCAGTTTGAGAAATACCTTAACGAAAATAATATTTTATGCCAAGAGCAGAGTGGTTTCAGAGGAAAACATTCGTGCGAAACTGCACTAAATCTAGTTTTGTATGACTGGAAGCGTGCTAAGGAAGATGGATTAATGGTGCTTGCGGTTTTTTTGGATTTTAAAAGAGCTTTTGAAACTGTTGATCGCAAAATCTTACTATTAAAATTAAATAAATATGGCGTAGTTAATAAGGAATTAAATTGGTTTAAAACCTTTTTAGAAAACAGAAAACAGTAATTGGTAAACAATATTCCGATTCTAATATAGTAAATATTGGAGTTTCGCAGGGTGCCATTTTAGGGGTGTTATGTTTCTTATTGTATATAAACGATATTAAGAATATGTTGAAATTTTGTAAAATCATTTTATTTGCGGATGATGCGTTACTATATATAATTGGTCGTAACTTTGATGAATGCTGCAATAAAATTAATTGTGACCTAAATGGATTATATGCTTGGTTATGCATGAATAAACTTAAGTTAAATTTAGAGAAAACTAAATGGATGCTGTTTAATGACAGAACCGGGTATCAAAATAATATATTTATTGGAGGAGCTTTAATAGAAAGAGTTAATATAATTAAATATTTAGGAGTACAAATTGACGAGAAATTGGATTTTAATCAACATGCCGATTATATAAGCTCAAAAATATCAAAGAAAATTGGGTATTTAGCCAGAATACGAAATCAATTAACACAAGACTGTGCTGTTATGATTTATAATTCCACCATTCTGCCACACTTGGATTTCTGTTCATCTATTTTATTTTTATGTAACGAAGGAAAAAAAGCTAAACTTCAAATACTCCAAAATAAAGCGATGCGAATTATTATTAAATGCAACAGAAGAACAAATATAAATTTTATGTTAGGATCAAAGAATAAATTTTAATATTTTAGTTTTCATATACAAATTAAAAAACGGTATGCTGCCCGAGTATTTGATGAAATGTGTAAGATACGTGAACGAGCGCAATTTAAGATCTGCAACGACTGGAATGTTCAGGTTGCCGCTTTTCAGGAGAGAGAGCACCAGAAATAATGTTTTTTACAAGGGATTAGATTTATTTAACAAATTACCAAATGCACTTAGATTAATTGATAGATTGAATATTTTTAAATTAGCTTTGATAAGGTTTCTTATGCACAATGAACTATAAGGATAAATAATATAATGAATTAATGAATTAAAAATTAATGTTAATATTTTATAAAATAATGTTTATTTTGTTTTTCCTGTTTAATTTTTTAATTTAATTTTATGTTAAATTTGGATTTTGAAATTATTTAAATTTTTATTAATTTGGTTTTATTATTTTATTTTAATTTAATTTTGAATTTTGTATTACTTAATAGTTAATAAACTAATAAATAAATTAAAAAAAAAAAAATATTTCTCCCCCCCTGTTCTCTCGTGTACTTATGATTTAGACAGGCATATTAGCCTAACAGTTGTACAGTTAGCACTTAAAAAAAAAATCTGTACTTAAAACTGAGAAAATATTAAAATACCTGGATATAGACCTAGAAAATATTTTAATATTTTCTTGATTATTACAATTTAAAAAAATAAAAACTGCTCGAACAAAATAAAAAAAATTTAGTTTTTTAACCCTTTCTTCATATTAGTTATATACTTTATATACGAATACATTGGAATATACGATATAAAAAATGAGTTGTAAAAAATTTTTACAGGCTATTTTTAGGCTAAAGAGAACCTTTACTAAGAAAAAATGTATACACCTAATCAAGATTTCAATGAAATATTAAATTAAATGAACCATATTAAATTTTAACAAAATTAGTACAAATAAAAGGCTATAAACTTTAAAAAACAAAAATTATATGATTCTATGTTTCATCTTATAAAAAAAACTACTCTGAATACAGTAAGCCGTAAGCGGTTAGTCTAACAGGCAAAATAATAAAAACTGTCCCAAATTTATAATATGTTCAATTGCAAGTAAACGTTAAAACTCATTTGAAAATTGAGTCATGGTTGTTACAAATAATTTAAGAATTTATCAGCTTTTTTGAAGATTAATAATGTTTTTTTAATCAACAATATCTACAGAATATTTGATTGCAGTTATTACAGCGCATATAACTGTTCCTTTTCAATTTTATTGATTCTAGAAGTTTTATATATCAAAGATTTCTAAGGGCGCACTCATTTTCTAAGCTATGCTCTTATTGCAGCTCTCATATAAACACACCCTAAGATTACTGATTCTTCACTTGAGAACAGTTTTTATGTTAAGATCACATGTCAATTTAATTTTAAAATGTCAGATACATGTCATAACTATTTTCGTCATATTTGCAATTGAACCGTATGGCTCAATAGAAATTTTCTAACCTAAAATATTGTAAAATTTCTTAAAATTCAAAATAATGGTACAATTTTTTAACTTAAAGTAAATTTTTTGTATAATTTATTTTTTTAACCCTTTTTTTAACAATTGTTTTTTATTTAAGACGTTAAGTAATAAAAAATTTTTACAATTTTATTTGGAATTTTAAAGGTATTTTTACAAATAAATCTAATCAGGCATCAATAACGCTATAATCATTTACATTTGACGTTTTGTGTAATTGTAAATAAAATTTGGATAAACTTCCGGAAAGGGGTTGTGAGCTATCAAGATGACGTCATCACATTACGGTACTAAATATCTCAAAGTTTTCGAATATATATATTATTAGTGGCGATGGGGCCATCTAGTGGCGAAAAATGCATTACAAAATTTTCCTAAGATTTTGTAGCATTTTTATTAAAATGTTATATTTTTCCTGTAAGACAATAAATTGGAACCAACATGCTACAATATTGTAGGGCATGATATTGTGTTTCATAAACATCTTGTTTCATCTGAATCGGTGCTACCATTTTTGAGATATTGCAATTTCAAGGGGAAAATTAAAACAAAAAAAAAAATTTTGAACTTTTAAAAAAATCACTATAAGTGTGAAATTTTCCAAAACACCCCGTATTTTTTATGATACTGAAGGAAAGTTCTTTTGACACTCTTTCCAACGGTATATAATAAGTATGGTATATGTTGACAAATAGCCCCACCAGAGAACATAAATGAAAAACTGACACAACAATTTTATTAAAAAATACATTTTCATACTTTATTTGTCAAAAATTTATTTTGCCTTTTTGGCAAATTTAAAATTGTAAGAATGCACTTTAGACTTGGATACAATATTGAGTTTTGTTTTGGTATTTAGTTTGAAGGAGTTTTTGGAGGTGGCAGCCCCGTAGTTTAAAATTTTTGTTGTTGAAATATGTATGTAAAAATATAATTACTAGCACCTATAGCTGTAGTTAGCTACAAAATCAGTATTATGCGCTTTTTCCAGAAGATTTATAAACATATATATACACAAGAATCTGAATTAGAACAGATTTTAGAGTTGGATTTTAAATCAGGATTTCCGGTTTTTCCAGAATATTAATTATTAGTTCCAAAAATATTTAAAGTGGTTCTAAATATTATAATATTAGCAGCCATATACTCTTCCATAAAATAATATGTACTTTATGTAAATTCCAATATTCAAGCTCTTTTAGTTTTTGAATTATCGTGCTGGACGGACACAAAGCTAAATCAAATTTTAAGATGTTGATCCAACCTGATCTTAGATGCTGATCCGGACCTAAATAAATGGGTTCAGGTCTATCACGCTGATATTGATGCACTACAAAGGCAGAAGCTCTTCTAATATAACTGTGACTTCCGTTTCGGTGTTATAAATGTGATTTCAAGCAAAACACCATATTTGAACACCATGCGTTATTAACCCAAAAAATTACAATAATCCAATAAAAATAAATAGTAAAACACACACAACAACAATAACCAATTTTTATAGTGGCGACATCTTATTTAAAATTGTGCAAGCAAAAACATCTGTTAGGAATGCCTTAGGAATAAATCGTGCTTACCAAAAATTAAAAATATATTTAGAACATCTGTTCTAAAAATTTTTAATGCATCTATAATTAAAAATTAATATTATTTATATTTTTATATAATTTATATATATATAATTTTTATTTATTTTTGTTTGTAGTCGACATTATTAATCTAAGAATATACAAGGTTCAATAAAAAAGCAAATAACCTTCTTTTGTATAATTACATAAGAATTTTTACGGAAATAATATCAAATAATTTTAATCCCATATATAAACTAGGATTATCTCTTTTGGTTATTCCTTGGATTCTATACCAAAACCCGAATTATTAATATTTTTTAATTATATTCAAAGAAAAACATTCATACAAATCTACTGTTCTTCATTGAACCATACATTTTCATCCATTCAAAAGATTAAAAATTTTTTGTAATATTAAACAATTGATTTGAAAATTAATTCATCCCAAAAATAAATATAGTATCAGTTTATTAATATATTGTGTATTATATTGAACAATTTTATATAACGCTTCTAGCGTAACTTTTCCTATTCCGACTTTTAAAGAAAAAAATCCTCATCATCAAAGAAAAGTTTAATTTTAAATCCAAACCAATCATCCAACCGTATACGGTTTAACAATGAATAACATAAAATTGGATATGCTTATTATTTAATTATTTATTATTATTTATTGATAAAATTGACTCTAAATATTTTTTAGTTACCTATAATTACTTTATATATCAAATATAATTACTTCATTAATACAATACCTATGCGCCTCATATTTTGATACAATATGTATTATGTAGTATTAATATTGAGCAATTCCACTTCATTTATTATTATTTGATTATAAATGGTTTATAAATACGGTCTTTATTAAAAATATAATAAGGTTTTCATTTTCCTTATTTAAGCAAAATGCGTAAAACAGAAATTGGGACCATCACAAAAGAAGTTCCATTGAGTAGTTAGTCTATAGAATTACTTTTTACAGATTCCAGTAATTTAGTCTGTAATGAATTACTCGTAACATATTTGTTGTCTTTAAAATTACGACAACGTGTCATATGACTCCGAGCCATAATGCCCTTGTGAGTTATTTTTTAATTACTGTTGAAAAGAGCAGGAAGAGGTCTATAATATATTTCGTAATTAACAATAATAATAAAATTAATAAAGCATTCGCGAACATAGAAACAAGTACGGCGACGGAGACTCACGATCCATTTCTCAAAGCTCATCTATATGGCAATGCCTGCGCCCAGCACGGGCAGAGCAGCAGAAGCAGCAGCTCCCATTTCTTTTAGGGAAGTACGAAGGAAATTGTGAAAGGAAGGAATAAGGCAGAGATAAAGAGTGGCTCGTAGGGAAGGGCGAGTAGGCCTCGGGGCTGGCAAGAATATAGAAAATTGTTTGAAACCGGTTAAAAATATTCAAATTTTAAATCCGGCTAAGTGAATCAAAATATCCTAAATTGTGGTATTTTGGCCCATTTTAAAGGTTCATAAGATTACATACTAATAAAGCTTATTACGGCGATATATCCCAGCAATTTAAGGACATTATGACTAACTGATAATGAGACTTTGTATTTTAATTGAGTTTGGAAACTATGTCTCATCAAAAGAGGGTCATAGGACATAAGAACATTACGGCCCGAAACCATATGGCACTTCGTCTAAAATTACTGGGGAACTTAGAAAAATTAATCCTCAATTTTAAGTGCTCCTTCCTCATGAGACTTTCAAAATACATTATTATTATCAATTACTTGTTCACGAACTAACTAATTCCTAATATAATTGTACAATCTACATATATTTATAAAATACGGAAAAGAGGACAATCCTGATTTTGTAATAAACAAGCTCCGTTTCAATATCACTAATTTAATTTGTCTTTGACGAACCGCAAGGGGGGAGAGCCCGCCTAAAGATTTAACGACGCGGGCCAGGGTACCATGTGCAAAGAACTAACCAGAATATGCAAAATCATTGTGTTTGTTGAATATATTTAAATTTTATACTTGGTTTCATTGGCCTGCGTTATATGCTATAAACATTTGCGAAGCATATCCACCACTTTAATTTTACAAAGTTGTTTTTCCATCTCAAACAACTGTTCAGCATTGTTATTCAAAACAAGTTCTTTTTAATCATTTCATAGAAGTTTATTTATAAATACGATTTAAATTTGCCTTTATACTTAGTTTTAAAAGTATATGTAAATCAGTATAATAGATAATCTGGGATAATTTAGTTTCAGTTGCAAGACTTTTGAAACAATTGCTATAAAGCATCTTATTATTATATTTCTATTATTGAAACAAAAGAACTGAATGACCATTAATATGTCTTTGATGTGAAGATTTAAAATGTAAATTGAATTATAATTATGATTTAATGCTTAGTACACAAAAAAAATGTATTCATGGGTGGCGCTTCAAATGTCAATAGATATTTTTGGTCACTAAACATCATCTATCAATTGTTTAGTAATGGCCCAAAAATTTTGAAGAATACCTTGTTAATTATTTTAATTATATTTTTGTTCTTTATTGTTCAAAACTATTAGAGAATTAAATTAAGATAAAATTTTTAATTAAAAAAAATAAATTCTTCTCTATTCGATTTGCAATTCGTTGAAATGCATATTTTGGTAACAATTTTTATTGAACAAATACTGAAAAAAAATCAAGAGTTTTTCAAAAAAGTACATTTGAAAAATACAGGTGTTTAAATATAGTTAAAAATCGATTTTGGATACCTTTTTCCTGAACAGTGGGTGTCAAAAAACATTTTTCTTAAATGACTAATACCAATTTCTAAGAATTTAACTTAACAAATTTCAAATTTATAACCTAAGCGTTGAAGAAGATATGAATTGTCAAAAATTTAGAATAAATTGAGTTTAGAACGGTAAATTAAAATGCCGTATAGCAACCCTGCCTACTAAAGTAACATATAACATGTTTAGGTACTTCTATTGTATAATTACTAAAGTAAATTTTAACTTTTTTACTTTTAACGTATTGTATAGTTACCAGGTACTTGGTATGAATTTTTGTATTCGAAATGGATTTGTAAAAGTAACATAATAAATTTTATTAATTATATTTAATCACCAAAGGGATTTGTAAAAAAATTTATTTTAAAAGTATATTTATTTTTTTTTTTATTAAATATATAATGACCTGTACGGAAAACAAACTTGCAGTCCCTCGATTAGTAAGCCAAATTTTTTGAATAATTTAAAATATTACAAAGTTAAGAGTAAAAATAACGAGTATGGAAAAGATAAGTATTGAGTATACACGATTACTACAAAGTAACTAGAACACCCATCTCTAATAAAACGTCAGTATACAAAAGTGATAACAAAATAATGAGACTGAAAATTGATAAGATCGTGTTAAATTAAATTATTGATCACTGGAATTTTTTTAATCAAAAAGAAATGTGTTAGTTGAATTTTTTCCTTCTTCTAGTAAGTTTAAATTTTAAAATTATTAATATTATCAAATTTTTTAATATATTTTTATCAATTAATGTTACTCTAAGCAAATAGTTTAAAAAATTAAAAGTTGAATTAAGAATTCTTATGAAATATTATACATACATGTACATATCCAAAAATTTTAAAATATAAGCACGACGTACAATATCTTCTATTTTTTGCACGCACTTTTTTTTTTCTACAGTTTAAAACTGTATACAAACAAATAAATATTGCCTACCCATAAATATGGTTGAATGATGCTAAGAACGGTATAAAATTTTGAATTCTTTCATTTTATGCTAAAAAATACGATTTGAAATTTAATTTTTTTATGAGCATAAAGAGAAAACTTCAAAGTTTATTTTGATATATAATTTATATATTTTTATTAAAATTAAAAATATAAAAACTCGATATTAAAACCAATTAACCTACCAAAATTACATCACAAATTATTATAAAGCTTTTGAAGTTAGGTTAGGTTTTCTAAAATTATTTAAAATTTTTACTCTTGTGTACTCTCATTATTTTTTGACAGTATCAAAATGGCTACGTTATGAAATGCACGGAAAAAACTGAAAAATATTTTTTTAGAAAAACATATTAAAAATTTTGAGTTCATAGCTGAATTTTTGATATGTTTTAAAAAAAACTCCAAATTTTATTTTTATATAAAATTCAGAGTGTTTAGGGAAATATTTAATAAAGAAAAGTCTAAAAGAAAATATGGTTAAAATCATAAAAATTTTTATTTTTTTCCAAAAAATTACAAAACAAAAAAAAATTTTTTTTTCGAGACTCACTCTCATTTTGTTTGAATGTGTTCACTAATACATTCAAATAATTTTATGTCATGGCCTGAAGATATTGTACGTTGCGATCAAAATTATTACGAAAATTAAATAATAGAAAAAATGATTCATATAAAATTCCAAATTGATATTTAAAAGTTTTTAATTAAGAACTCCAATAAAAATTTTATTTAAACTAGAAAATATTAATAGTGTATATTTAATAATATATATAACAAAGGTGTGCCCAGCCAACATCAACGCGATAACATAATGAAAGCAGAATAAATAAACAATTTAAAAAATTTTTTTTTAGAAAATATCAATAAAAAAACTATTCTTAAAATTTTATAAATTTAAAAAAAATTATGAAGAGTTGACATTCAAATATCAACCGAGAAAAAAACAAGTAACGAATCAACATTAAGTCGCATTAGTAACCTTTAGTATAAATTTCATCAAGGTCACGCTGATCAAAAATACTATTCAATATCTAGCTTGCCTCCGTTCGGTTTTTTCCAAATCTTTTTTTTGTCAATCGTAGGGCCGGCATGGGTTAATCAATTGCAAGTCTGTTAAAAGAGTTTCATCCTCAAAACGGAACACATATACAAAATTTGAAGAAAATCGGTCAAACCGTTTAAAATTTATAAAAAGCTGTTGGGCCGCAAAGGGTTAATGGAACTCAACAAAATTTTTTTTGAGGCTTTCTTTTTAGCCAAATCAGTGCTTCGCAAATTTTGACAATATTAGCTTCCAAATTTTTTTTTGACCAACCATCGGCTCGACATGTTTAACAAATTCCAAAACTATTAGTAGTGGTAACCCAATTCTCAAGGAGCATCACGTATACAAAATATGAAGTCAATTACTCAAACCGTTTCGAATTTAGAGTAAAGTATTGAAAAAACCTATAAAAAAACTGTTGGGCCACAATGGATTAATGGAACCCAACCAAATTTTTTTGGGGCTTTCTTCTTAGCCAAAGCAGAATTTCGTAAAATCGGACAACATTTGGACCAAAAATTTTTTTTGACCACCCGTTTGCCTGACATGGGTTAACAAATTCCAAAACTGTTAATAGTGTCAACTCAATTCTCAAAGAGCATCACGTATACAAAATTTGAAGTCAATCGGTCAAACTGATTTCATTTTAGAACAACGAAGTTGAAATACTTGCACCACAGCCCCAACTTGGCGGTCCGTTAGAGCAAAATTTTTGGGCCACGATTTCTTTCCGTACCCAAAAACCTCTATATAAAAATTTTCATGAAAATCGGCTGGGCAGTTTAGGAGTCTATTCGCTACATACAAACAAACAAATAAACTTTCGCTTTTATATATATAGATAGATAGATAGATTACATACAATGTTATAATGTAGTCTAGTAATAATGGGTTTCTAAATGTGATTGATTACCTAAGAAATATTAAAAAAAAATTATCTTTTCTGAAAACATTTTTAATAAAAAAGAGTTTCTTAGAAACTTTAAATGATATCGTTAATGTCGTAGATTAATGGTCAAAACAAAGATTGCGTTCAATGGAAATTTTTTGTCATTTTGAATTGAATAAGTTTATTATCTTTATTAGAAAATTAGAAGTGTAAATAAATAAATAAATGAAAATAAAATAAAATAAAACAAAATATTTTTTTTTTCAATATATACTTCAATTAAAGTAATACTAGTCCCCTAAAATGTAGAGAATAAAAAACTGAAGGTATATCTTGGGAGTTTGTTACTGTTTTAATTTAAAAGTAAATTGCTGAAATGGGAGACAGTTCTTCTTTCAGTTAATCATAATCCAGCAAAAGATCTACCATCAATTTTTGGTTAATGAAAATTAATATAAATTTTCAAACATTAAAAGAACTGTTTCTTATACCAGCAATTTACTTTTATATTAACACAGTAACAAATTCCCAAGATCTACCTTCAATTTTTTATTTCCTCCATTTTAGGGGGCTAGTAATAAAAGTATATATTGAAAAAAATTTTGTAAAAATGTGCCTATATAGCTTCACTCTGTCCGTCCGTCCGTCTGTATGTTTACAAAACTTTTACACCGTTTGAAATAGAGTAAAGAAATAATTTCGTAGAAGAATCTTTTTCTGTAGCCCCACCCGTTACGGAGCTACAGCCCCCCAAACTTGGAAAAAGCTCTATTTTTAAATTGTTATAACACGAGTTCTGTTGAGTTTATTTTCAATCTGAAAACGGCAAAATATAGCTGGTTTTATAAACTTTATAAATCATTTCCAAATGTTTAGGGTTGCCATACGGTACTAAAATTTACAATTATGCAAAATTAAATTTTTGCAAAATTTTTGGCCACACATATCTGTAAACGGTACTAGCTAGGCTCTTGAATTTTGAGAGAAGTTAGGTCCTCCAAAATCAGTAGGAGTCCGTTAACAAAATTTTTTGGTCGAGCCCTCTGTTTAGGAGCTATAAGAGCTCGAAAATTTAAATTTTTTCTATTTTTAAGCACCTGTAACTTGAATAACTGTCTAATATTCTTTTTTATAAATATACAAAATTTAAAGGTCCAACATTATATTTTAACATATGTTAAAGATTTTTCTTAAATTTAAAAGCGGTTCCTTAAATTGAAGAAAGTGTCTCTCAGTTTTACCCATTTTTTCTTAGATAACATAATTCTAAGTAAAATTCCAAATTTATGTGGAATTCAAAATTTAATTCCTAGAACATACAAAAATGGAGAGGGAGGGGAGGAGGGGTTAGATGAAGTTAGGTCCTTGAGAAATTTGGCAACCTTCCCCATTGAAGGGCTATTAGAACTTTAAAATAAAAATTTTACTGTTTTTATAAGTAAGCAGTAACTTAGTCATCAACGTATATATTTCCTTAATGAAACGTTAATATAGAAGCTTCAACATTATATTCCGATAAAATACTTAGTATGAAACACTATATTATTTTGAAAATGTGCTTTTTTAAAAACCCTTGATTTTTTTTCTTCACTTGTTTTTATTTTATTTTATACTTTTTAGTTTTAATTCAATTTTTTTACACAATTATTTATATAAAATTATTAAATACAACTTTTAATTTGACAATTTCTAAGTTGGATCCAATTCATTAATAGTTATAATCGGTTTATCTATTAACTTATCATAATTTATTAAAATATCCCCTTTAGTAAATTTATCTAAATTAATTTAAATTTTATAACAGAAGACAAAAATATCATTAACGAGGAAGAGTGTAGTAGAGTAGACTGTGTCAACTCTGGGATACCCGTATGACAGTAAAATATGCATTATATCATCCGGTTAATTAGTTTTGTCAAAATTTTAAACACACAGCTTAATTAAGTGTAGTGGTATACTCATATAAAAGAAGTAGTTTTATGGCACCTACTCGAGCCCTCTACAGTAGACCAACCAAATTTTGCAGAAACTCTGACCATAAAACTTAACTCCTTTTGGCAAAATTTCAGACGCGCAGCTGTAATTCATACAGCGTAATACTCATATAAGAAAAGAAGTTGTATGGCAGCTACCCGAACTCATTGACCAAAATGGCTGCATTTAAATAGCGATGACGGCTATTGCAAAAAAAAACGAATTTGCGAAAATTTCAAGTTCTTAGCTCCTTTAGTTTTTGAGTTATCGTACGGACGGCAGACGGACGGACATATATAGCTAAATAGATTTATTTTTCGAGTCTGATCCGATCCATATCTACCCCGCCCTCCTTCTCTGCGTCCGAAACGTAATGGCAAATTTATTATACCCTTTGACTATATAGTCATACGGGTATAAAAATAAAGGAGTTAGGACTTATTCTGAAATTTTCAAAAATTTTTTTTATGCAATAAAAAAAAGTGCTCAACGGGTTCCAGTAGCTGCCATACAACTTCTATTTTTACATGAAAATAACTCCATACTTTTGTTCAAAATTACAACAATTACTTTTGTGCTGTCGTACAACTTTTTCTTTTATATAATCATTACCTTCTAACTAATGAAGCTGGTTGTTTGTGCAAAATTTTACGGTCATACAGTTATCTCAGAGTTGACAACTCTACTAAACTCCTGCTAGTTTGTTTTATTTCTCTCATGAGATCATGGTTTCTCTCATGAAATCATAGTATACCTCCGTTCTGGAATAATTAAAGTTATAATATTATTAGACGCGCAAAGTAGGGCTCCATGATCACGTCCGAGATGGAAGACAGTGCACGTTGGCAGATGTGTGTTGCACAAAATTTAGAAGTCATTGTGTGTGAATTCAAAAGTTAAGAGTTTTCACATAACAGCGACTTTTTTTTACCGTATGGCAACCTTATGAAAATTTAAAAATTTATAAAGCTAAAAAAAGCAGCTTTTTTTCACCGTTCAAAAAATACCTTCCATGAATTTTGTTTTTTGTTTGGAATGCCTACCCGTATTTTAAATTTCTTTTCTCTATATAGGCACAATTTTAAAAAAACTTTTGAAAATGTGCTAAAAACATAGATTGGAACCTTCAAGTTTTAAGTTTATTAGGTTGTATTTAGCTGTTTGTCTGTTGTATTCTTAGGTTGTACGAAATTAACGACGCGAAAAAAAAAATTCTTTTAAAAATTTATATGTGCATCTAAATTTTTTTTATACTTTAGCTTTTCCTTTTGTTAAGCACATCTCCAAAAATTCTTGAATAAATATATCAATATAGTTTCTTCCCGTCCGTCTGTGTGTTCTTAAAACTTTTGAAATAAAAAAAAAATTTTAATTACGGAAAACTATATGGGAAATTTTTTTTGCTGCAGCCCGTTTCTTAGCTGGACCGGAAAAACCCTTTAATAAAAAAATTGTCATAAAAGAAATTCTATAAGGACTATTTTCAATTTGGAATTGTCAAATAATAGCTTTTTTTTATAAGCTTAAATATGTATATGCAAAATAAATTATTTTAACACAAATGTTATATTTGCCATTCGGAAATTTTTCAACCCTTATATCTTCCAAATGGTTTAAGTTTGTTAAATTTCTCCTCTAAAAATGATCAAGTAATAGTGGACTTTTGACAGATGTATGGAACATAAAGTAAAGACGAGTCAATTTTATATGATAAAAAAACTTCACGTATGCATAATTTATTCGAAAAAAGAAATTAAATATTATAAAAAACTTTTTTGTTTTTAATTAAAACTAATAAATAAAAATCGTATAAAACTTATCTTATCATCAGTTAATAAAATGTTTCGGTAACTGTTGATATGATAAAGAATTACCAAAAATTAAATTTATTATTTTGTTTTTTTTTTTAATACTTTTTTAATACTTGTTTGATGCTTGTTTGGTTAATAAATTATTATTTTAACAAATAACAAATATACTCACAAACATACTCTGTAAACTAAATAAACAAGTGATGAAAAAAAAACGAAGGGTTTTTAAAAAAGAACATTTTCAAAATTATATTGCATTACATACTGAGTTTAACTTTGGAAATATTTACTTGGAAATAGTTACTACTGACTTATAAAATTTACTACTAACAATAAATTTTTTATTTAAAAGTTGTTATAGCCCTTCAATGGGGAAAGTTGCCAAATTTCTCAAGAATCTAACTTCTTCCCCACCCCCCCCCCCTCCATCTCTTATGTTTTAGGTTCTAGGAATTAAATTGTGAAATACACAAAAATTTGGTGTATTTACTTAGAATTTTATTATCTAAGCAAAAATGGGTAAAACTGAGAGACACTTTCTTCAATTTAAGGAACCCCTTTTAAATTTAAGAAAAACCTTTAACATATGTTAAAATATAATGTTAGATCTTTAAATTTTGTACATTAATAAAAAAAAAATTGGACAGGTATTCAAGTTACAGGTGCTTAAAAATAGCAAAATTTCAATTTTCGAGCCCTTATAGCTCCTAAATAGGGGGCTTGACAAAAAAATTTTGTTAACCGACTCCTACTAATTTTTGAGTATCTAACTTCTCCCAAAATTTCAAGTTTCTAGCTTAAACCGTTCAGAAGATATGTGTGGCCAAAAATTTTGCGAAAATTGGGTTTTGCGTAATGTTAAATTTTAGTACCGTATGGCAACCCTAAGCATTTGCCTTGTAAAAATTTATAAAGTTTATGAAACCAGCTGTCATTTGCCGTTTTCAGATTGAAAATATATGTAACATAACTCTTGTTGTAACAATTTAAATATAGGGCTTTTTCCAACTTTGGGGGGCTGTAGCCCCGTAACAGATGGGGCTACAGAAAAAAATTCTTCTACGAAATTATTTTTTTTACAAAAACTAGCCATGGTTAAAATTTCTTTTCTCTATTTCAAACGGTGTAAAAGTTTTTGTAAACATACGGACGGAAGGACAGAGTGAAGCTATATAGGCACATTTTTACAAAATTTTTTGAAAATGTGCTAAAAATGAATAAATGAAAATTTTTTTTTTTTATATAACTTTTAAATCTATATATTAATCTATTTAATTAATTCTTTTCTCTTGTGCGGAAAGAGTTGAGAATAATTTAAAAACTTATCGCGTAATATGAAGTTTATTTGTACAACTTTTAATATTTTCTGAGTGTCAACTGTCAAACTAAATTACAGACGCGCTGCAAAAATATTTAGAAAAAATTGTTTTCGTACCAAACCAAAGGAGTTCCAATTAGGGTATAAAAAAAATTTTTTTTGTAGGTAACATACCAAAGTTTTAGTTCTCAATTCGAATTTTTATACCCGTATGACTATATAGTCAAAGGGTATAATAAATTTGCCATTACATTTTTGACGCAGAGAAGGAGGGGAGGTAGATATAGACTCAAAGGGTATGGGTCTGATCAGAATCGAAAAATAAATCGATTTAGCTATGTATGTCCGTCCATCCGCACGATAACTCAAAAACCAAAGGAGCTAGGATCTTGAAATTTTCGCAAATTCGTTTTTTTGCAATAGCTGTCATCACCATTTAAATCCTGCCATTTTAGTCCATGGGCTGGATTGGGTAGCTGCCATACAACTCCTTCTTTTATATGAGTATTCCACTACAATTAATAAAGCTGTATGTTTGAAATTGCCAAAAGTAATTAACCGGATGATATAATGTATATATTTTGGTTACACGGGTGTCACAGAGTTGACCCAGTTTACTCTACTATATTTTTCCTCGTTTAATTTAAAAATATAAAAAGTAGAATATTTCGAAAATTATTTCATATCTAAAACTCGAAAAGAAAATTAATAATAATAAAAATTTTACCTAAAAACACAAAACAAAAGTACAAAAAAATTTTTTTAAGAAACGTCATTCGGTAGAGCTTTTTCTCATGCACATATAATACGTATAATACATTTAATTTTTTTTCGATATCCAGACCTTCTGAAAGAATTAATAGAATTTTTGAAAGTCCTCAAATTTTTTTGTGATATTTTAAGATATTGTATTTGTGTAACACTTTTTTATTTTTTCAAGGTCTTATATTAGATGAATTATTCTTTTAATATATAAGAATATTATATAGTCTTATGAAAAAAGTTTAGCCCTCAAAATAATCTGTTAATTAATTTGAAATAAACTCATTATTTTTTTTATTAATTTTTTTTTTTTTGTTTTTAGGTAACGTAACAATGGCGTCTTCCGAAAACTCAACGAAAGATAAAAACCTTGCTATTGAACAAAATGTTGAAAACAAAGAAAATAGTCGGAATAACTTTTTAAATGGATTACATGGTCAATTGTATCAAATTAAGTTATTAATGTTGTATCTTGTAAATGGTGTTTCAAAAAAATACAAATCTTTTCGTTTAAGCACTGAATTAAAAAATGTCACAAAATTTGATGATTTAATTTTTGAACTAAAGGAAAACACGGAAAATAATAGAAAACAATATTGGCTATTACAAGCCAAACACAAAGATAATCAATTAAAAACATTGGACTTGCAAGATGATTTACTTAAACCGAAGGGTGATTACAGTCTTATGAAATACTTTGTTTCATATCATGAATGTCAGGATGAAGAAATGTTTAAGGAACATGAAATTAAACGTTTAATACTTTTTACAAATCTTGATTTTGATTTCGAAAAGATATTTAAAGTAAATGACAGTGAAGATTTGACAATTAAAGATTTTGTGATTGAAGTAGAAGAAGAAAATGACATATTGAATTTCCAAAATGAAAAATTTGATAGAAAACCTGCTAGTTATAGGTTTAATGAAAAAATCATTCCTCACCTAAAGTGTGATGATCTGGAAACTATAATTCAACATCAATTACTTGCTAAAAGTTTAACCGAATGTTTTTTAAAAAATAGTCCTATAGAATTCAAAAAACCAAATATTTTTTATTTTAACCACGACTTTTTAACAGAACATGTTATTGATGTTAAAAGAAAGAAATTTCAAGACAAATTTTTAAACCATAATAGAAAAGAAACAGAATTTAAGAATTATTTTAAAAATGAAATTGAGAGAAGATTAAAAACTGAGGTAAAATTTAAAAAGCTGAATTCGTATATTGAAAAGGGTGCGCTAGAAAACCATAGAATTGGTTTGAATATAACTGAAGATTTTCAATTCGACAAAGTTAAAGGATTGAATGAAAAATATTCTTTTGACTTGGATACAGCTATTAAAAAGTTTCTTGATCATTTAGTGTTTGCAGTAAATCAACCAAATGTTGATGATCTTGATAGAATAATTAAAGTTCATATTAAAAAAAGTTTTGGTATTTTACAAAATAATGAATATGAAGTTATACTTTTTAAAATGGCCAACTGGGCTAAAGGCGATGGAAAAGAATTTCTTTCATTTAAAGAAGCTAATAAATGGTTTAAAACTTTAAAGAAAAACTTAAAGACCACTGTTAAACTAGTGTATCCAACTATTGAATTTACATCAAAAATTGAAAATGAGAAAATTTTCTTTAAATCTGATTTTGTTAAAAATTTAATTTTAAAAAATTTTCTTTGTTCCAAACACTCAGAACAACAAATTTTACATTTTATTACGAATCATTCTCAATTAACTGCCATAAAACTTTATCAATTTTTAAAAAGTAACAGCTTTAAAGATAAATATTACTATTTGCCATTCAAATTTGCTTTAGAAAATACAGACGATATTATTTCATGTCTTCAACATGATAATAATTTTCTTTTAATTTTACAATGCATCACTGAAGAAAACTTTTCTGATGTAACTATGCTAGCTGATTATATTTTAAATACAATTGAGGAAAATGCTAAAAAGAAAATTATTTTAATTACAAAACCAGGCAATATTTTTGCTAAAAATTTTAAAGACTTACTGAAAGACAAATTTCAGGAATTAGAAGACATTAGTAATAATTTTATGGATTTAGATAATGAATCACAAACCAAATTATTGCATAAAAGTGTCGTTGTATTTCAAGGAAAAGAACAAAATTTAAGTACATTAATTGAAACTATGGATCCAAAAAGCTTACTAGATATATATACATTACAGAAATTAATAGACGGTGAAAAAATCGTAATAGGAAAACCCTTAATGGACTTATCAATTGTTAAAAATTTTTTTATTAAAAGAACTTTTTATCTGGACGTACAAATTAAAAAAGATATTGTACAAAATGAAGATTTTATATTAATTAACTGTTATGATGACATTGCGAAATGTAGAAATAATTTAAAAAATCAAGATATTATTTTGATTTCTAATGAAAAGGAACAGTTTGAAGAACTCTGTGAAAATTTCAAAGAAAATAATATTCATTGGATTGTAAAGGAATTTAATGAATATATATGGCAACAAACACATAACAGTTTATTTAATTTACGTGAATATTGCAGTTATTCCAAATCCAATTCTAAGCTAGAAATCAAAGACTTACAAAATAATAAAATAGTTATAATCACAGGAGAACCTGGTATTGGTAAAACAACGATATTAACAGAAATAGGCAAACAATTAAAATTTTCTGATCAAAATAACTGGATTGCCCGGATAAATTTGATGGATTCTATATCACAATTTTTCAAATGGAATGAGAATGGTACAAAAATAACAGTTAAACAAGCATTACAATTTATATTTAAAAATATTTTATTACAAGACTTTAATGAAAATATTATGGAGTTAATTCACATAGAAGACGAGAATAACAATAAAATAATTTTCAGGGATATCGAAAACCCCATAATGAATGGTGCCAACATATTAGAATTGAGATTATTAATTAATTTTTACAATGAAAGAAAACTTACAATTTTATGTGATGGTTTTGATGAAATAGCTCCCAATTACACAGAAATTGTTATTGAAATATTAAAAATTTTCAAAAAAATTAAATTAAATTTTTGGATAAGTAGCAGAAACTACAACATAGTAAATGATTTAGAAAATGCATTAGACAGTTTTTCATATAAATTAGAAAAATTTTCAATAAAAGATCAAAAAGATTTTTTTCATAAATTTTTAAAATATAAATTAAATTTAAATGAAATAGATACGAGTACTAATCGATTTGATTCTAATATTAATGAGTTTTTTGAAGAAATATCTGAAAGTTTTTCTGACAAAAATATAGAATTTTTGTCCATACCATTGCATTGTCTTATGATTGCTGAATATTTGGTAGATGATTTCAAATTATATTACAATTCTGATTGTGAAAAAATATCTGATGAGCAGAAAATAAAACTAAATAAACCAATCAACTTGGCTAATTTATACAAATCATTTATTCGAAAAAAATTTTATGACATTTTATATGGAGAAAAGGAGCCAATGAACATGGCAAGTCCAAACATAAAGGTTTTAATTGATAATGAATATAATAAACTTTTTGATGATTATTCTAAACTAGCATTTTACAGTATGTTTGAAATAGAAAATCTTAAACAAATGTTTGGAACTAAATATATGGAAAATATTTCAAATTTAATTGTAAAAATAAAAGAAGGTGGCGAAAGTGTAGGAATAATTATAAAAATTGTGAATCGTAAACCTCATTTTGTCCATTTAACTTTTGCAGAATATTTTATTGCCAATTATATTTGGGAAAAATTTAAATCTATTCCGCGAACAGACTTTGCACATTTTATAAAAAATGTTTTACTTAAAAATATTGTAAAATATAAAAAATATAATATTGTTGATTTTTTTCAATCAATTGCAACCGAAGAATTAAACGAACGTATTCAATTTGAAGATATAAATTATAAAATTAATCATTTGCTTTTATTGATAATAGGAAAGTGCAGATATACAGAAGAAGATTTTGATTCTGATACTGTTTATTGTATGGATTATGATGATTATGCAACTGAAATGCTTTTAAAACTAATCGAATCTGCACTGGCATATTGTAATGGTTATGAAATTCTTAAAAATGTTGGAAATGCAGAATTTATTAAACGTATACATTTTTTAAACATTTCTGCAGAATACGGATATCATAATATAATTACTTGCAGTCATATTTTTATAGAAGCAAAAGATATAGAAAATGATATAAAGAACGGATCATGGTTCTTTTGTCCTCTCTATAAAGCAATTGACAACAATCATTTTGCTGTTGCAGAAACACTTGTGGAGAAATATAATATAAAAAGTACTTGGCTAGATAGACATCAATCCGATTTACAATCATTTTTCAATGATCAAGTTTTTGTACGTTATGAAATAATTTTAAAATTTTGTTTTGAATGGGGATTTTTTGATGATAACATTTTTTACAAAAATGGAAAATTATACTCAGTTTTATTACGGTGTATTGAAAATCTCTGTTCAAAGGATTTAATAAAATTCTTAATTTTAAAAGCAGATATAAATATTGTTAATTCAAGAGAACTGAATAACGAAACTCTCCTTTTTGCAATTTTATTAAAGTATGATACAGAAATTATAGATTTGTTGGTTAAAAGAGGTTTTAATTTCAACAAGATTTTTCAAAATTCTGAATTTGAAGATGTATGGCCTAGATTTGAAGAATCATTTGATGTTGTAATTTATAAAAGCATACTTCATGAAAATTTAGAAATTTTATTAAAAAATGGGGTTATAATACCGCTTCGATTTATAAAAGTTTTAAGAAAATTGTGCTTTATTTTCATTTGTTTATTTGAATTGTTTAAGTCGAACGACAAAATTGATGATAATTATACGTACGAAGATAAAGTGTTCAAACTTGTTATTGAATTTCTGAATCAAAATTCTGATTATTATTTTGAATGCGATTGGGAATATGATTTTTTTTTGTGTTACGAAAAAAGAAATTCGTCTCGATCAGAAGATTTTCATCGATGTTCTGAATATGATATAGATATAGTATGTCATGATGACCGAACTGAAATTAACGAAAGATTAAATGAAATATTCAATAAACGTGGATGTAATAAAATTATAACTGAAGATATGCTATATATTTTAAATATTAAAAATTTAAAATTAAATTCATTTTTCAATTCATTAGAATTTCAAAATATGGTAAATCATATTTTGTATGGTGAACTAATTGAAAGCTTAAAATATTTACAGAAACATTGTTTCATTGAATCATTTTATGATAAAATTGTCAGATTTCAAGAAATGGTTTTCGTAAAAAAAATTTTTAATTTTTATAATGTATGGCTTAACAGCTATTTTGATTTAATGCAAATAATTGATAATAAAAAAAATAATGAATTAGAAAATATTCTTGAAATTTTAAAAGATAAAATGTATTTAAAATCAATTATTAATAGTGATGATGAAAAATTTGGATCTCCATTGCATTTAGCTGTTTCAAATCAAAATTTGGAAGCTGTTAAAATTCTTTTAAGATATGGAGCAAATCGAAACAAACAATTGGCGAAATATAACTCTCATTTATTTACCTATATTTCACTACAAAATACTTTGGATTTAGACATATATTTTAAAGGTTATCTACCTCTGCATATTGCTGCTACTATAAATAATAAAGAAATGTTTAATGTTTTATTTGAAAAGAGTGAAACTGACATTAAAGACAGTTTAGGAAAAACTCCTTTGCATTATGCAGCAATTGCCGGAAATATTGAAATGTTGTACTATATTATTAAAGAAATTAATGTTAATCCCAACATCCAAGATAACGATGGAAAATATTTTCTAGATTACATTAAATCTGAAATAGAATTTAAAATAATGTACAAATTTTTGAAAGAAAATTTTCCGGAATTAATACAAAAAAGAAAAAGTTTGTTAAAAAAGTTAAATTTGTTTAAAAAAAAATAAAATAAAAAAGAAATTGTTACTTTTAATTTTGTATTTAACAAAAATGTGATTATTATTTGATTTTTTCAGGAGTACCGATAATCTTTCCCTTTTTTTGGGAAAAATCTTAATATTAGATACTATAGTACGGCCTCTTTTTTTTGGTATATTTGATAAAGTATTTTATGTCTTCTAGTATTTATAGATTTACATTCTAACATTTTTTGAAAAATGTTTGCAACACCTGAAACGGAACGGCATGTTTCCCTCTCTTATCACATTGCATGATTTGATGGACTTTTTATAAATAAATAAAAAGTCAGGCTTTTAAAAATTTATTTGTATGAATGTATAACTACCTTTTAATAATCGTAAAATTTCAATAATTTTTAAAATGCAATATTATGCATCGCTGTCACCTAAATTCTATTCATTTTGTAAAGTGCTATTGTCGACTGCCAAATGTCATTTAAATATAAATCATAATATTAATTGTCATTACGTTATTTGATTTTTTGATCGGTTTGGTAAGGCTGCTAACTTATAAAACAGTTATTATCTACAAATTTATTTTCAGCTTAGTACATCTGGAATTTAGGATATTTAAGGAAATTTAAACAAAATTGTGTGTTACCATTGTTGAATAATATTACAATATAAAAAGGTAGCGTTTTTAATCAATAATTACAATATTTCATTTTAAATTTTTAAAATAGCCATTCAAATATTATAATAAATAATAAAACCTTTTTCAAATTTATGAAAACTTGGCACAAAATGTTTTATTTAATATAACTATTTAATATCTACATACAAATGAAGTAATCACGAACTCGACTCTTTTGGTTTCTACATATTTTTATTGTATTATTTTTTTTTGGTATCCATTTTGGCCTAATATTGGTACATCTGTAGGTACCTATATCTGTATTATATTAATATTATATTTATATACAGTTAGATATTGGTACCTATTATCCTTTATGTCATTTTTGATTTTCTTATTTTTTCAAATATAAAAAGAATATTTTAGAGTGTATTTTTATTAAGTCCCCAGCCTTTAAAATGTATACAAAAAAAATTTTTTCTAAAATTTAAAACAATATTGAAAAGATTTAATAATACGATAGAAATACATACATGCATACACATGTATGATATCCATTTATGGATACATATACATATACATATGTATATCAGAAAATGGAAATAAAACCAAGGGTTTTTCAAAAAGCACATTTCCAAAATTTTATGAATTCCATACTTTTATACAAACATTATATACAATAAACTTATCTACATTATAATAATTATACCCCTGCATCAAGGCTACTTTAACTCCTCTTAGCACTTGTCGTAATATTGGAGCTTTAAACCCTTATTGATATATTGTAAGTATTGACACTTACTCTTTTGAATTTAAATCAATAATGCCTCCCTTTAAACTATTCCGCAAACGCAACACCAACGGCCTCAAGTGCTAATTTTTACACAGTGGAAATTCTTAACTGGTTTAAAACAGGTTATGGAAACTTATTTATTGTGAGAACTACTAGAATATGGAATATGCTTCTGATAGAAATATATACCATTATACAACTTGCAACGTTTCAAAAAGAATTTATATAAGTGCGTTTCTAACCTACCCCCAACTCCTCTCTTCTATCCTGTTTTCCTTATAAAGGGATTCGTTCGTAGACTTATCAGCGTGTAAAAATAAAATTAAAATGGTAAATTAAACTAAAACTAATTGGAAAATCGAAAATACTGAAGACACTTTTTTTTTTATAAAGATATTTTTTGAAATTAAGAAAAACTTTTGACACGTGGTAGAAATAATGTTGAAACTCTAATTTTTGCATATTACTTTAAAAGTATTTTGGACATCTGTTTTGGTCTGACATAGTAGTTATAGGTGTTTAAAAAATATATAGAATATTAATTTTTTGGCTCCTTACAGCTCCTGTATGGTGGGAGGGAGGAGCCAAATTTCCTCAAATGAGTCATATCAAAAATATCGGCGCACAGTTGCCAAGTTTCTCAAGGATCTTACTTCATCTAACTCCCCACTCCCTCCATATTTTTAGGTTCTAGGAATTAAATTGTGAATTCCACAAAAATTTTGAATTTTACTTAGAATTATACAATCTAAGCAAAAATGGGTAAAACTGAGAGACTCTTTCTTCAATTTAAGGAACCGCTTTTAATTTTAAGAAAAACCTTTAACATATGTTAAAACATAATGTTGGGCCTTTAAATTTTGTATATTAATAAAAAACAAGTGATGAAAAAAACCAAGGGTTTTTTAAAAAAGCACATTTTCAAAATTATATTGTGTTAAAAACTCAGTTTAATTTTGGAAATATATACTATGGGAGAATAAGTCACTGCTTACTTGTAAAAATAGTAAACTTTTAATTTTTAAGTCCTAATAGCTCTTCAATGAGGAAGGTTACCAAATTTCTCAAGAATCTAATTTCACTCACCACCCCCTCCCTCCCTCCATTTTTTTAGGTTCTAGGAATTAAACCAAAATTTGGAATTTTACTTAGAATTTTACTATCTAAGCAAAAATGGATAAAACTGAGAGACTCTTCTTCAATTTAAAGAGCCGCTTTTGAATTTAAGAAAAACACTTAACATATGTTAAAATATAATGTTGGACCTTTAAATTTTGTATATAAATAGAAAAAAATTTGGACAGGTATTCAAGTTACAGGTGCTTAAAAAAAGCAAAATTTCAATTTTGGACCCCTTACAGCTCTTAAAGGGGGGGCGCAACAAAAAAATTTTCTTAACCGACTCCTACTAATTTCTGAAGATCTACCATCTCCCAAAATTTCAAGTTTCTAGCTTGAGCAGTCCAGAAGTTATGTGGGGCCAAAAATTTTGCAAAAATTGAGTTTTGGATAACGGTAAATTTTAGTACCGATGGCAACCCAATCAATAAGTTTTTTAATAGTTTGTAAAGCTTATAAAAGCAGCTATATTTCGACGTTTTCAGATTGAAAAAATACCTCGTAGAACTTTTGTTATAACGTTTTAAACAAAGGGTTTCTTCCAATTTTGAGGGGCTGTAGCTTCGTAACGGGTCGGGCTAAAGAAAAAAGTTCTTCTATGAAATTATTTTTTTTGCAATACCTACCCGTAGTTAAAATTTCTTCTCACTATTTCAAACGGTGTAAAACTTTGTGTAAACATACGGACAGACGGACAGACGGACAAAGTTAAAATTAAGAAAAACCTTTGACACTGGTTGAAACTTTCGTTTTGGAGCTTTCAATTTTGTATATAAATAAAAAAAAAAATTGAGTGGTGTTCAAGCTATAAGTGTTTAAAAGCTAAATTTATAGCAAAATTTAAGGTTTTGAACCTCTTACAACTCCTAAACAGGGGGCGTAACAAAAAAAAAATTTTAACTGACTCCTACTTATTTCTAAGGATCTAGCTTCTCCTAAAATTTCAAGTTTCTAGATTGTGCCGTTCAGAAGTTATGAAGAGCCAAAAATTTTGCAAAACTTAGTATTAGATAACGGTAAATTTTAAAACCGAATGGTAACCCTATACATTTGGCTTTTAAAAGTTCGTAAAGCTTATAAAAGCAGCTGTCTTTTACCGTTTTCAGGTTGAAAATATACCTTATAGAACTCTTGTTATAACTATTTAAATATAGGGCTTTTTCCGACTTTGAGGGGCTGTAGCTCCGTAACGGGAGGGGTAATAGAAAAAAGTTTTAACATTAAATTATTTTTATTGCAATACCTACCCATTGCTGATATTTTTTTGTCAATCGTACGTAAAAAGGGACAGACGGACAGACGGACAGACGGACGGACAGAGTGAAACTATATAGGTACATTTTTACAAAATTTTTTGAAAATGTACTAAAAAGTTGGAAGGTATTCAAGTTACAGGTGCTTAAAAATAGCTTAATTTAAATTTTGAGCCCTTATAGGTCTTAATAAGGAGGCTTGACAAGAAAATTTTGTTAACCGACTCCTACTAATTTTTGAGGATCTAACTTTTCCCAAAATTTCAAGACCGTAGTTTGAACCGTTCAGAAGATATGTTTGGCCAAAAATTTTGCAAAAATTGAGTTTTGTGTAATGTTAAATTTTAGTACCGTATGGCAACCCTAAGCATTTGCCTTTTAAATATTTATAAAAATTATGAAACCAGCTATCGTTTGCCGTTTTCAGATTGAAAATATATCTAACAGAACTCTTGTTATAACAATTTAAATATAGGGCTTTTTCCAACTTTGGGGGACAGCCTACGAAATTATTTTTTTTTGCAAAAACTACCCATGGTTAAAATTTCTTTACTCTATTTCAAACGGTGTAAAAGATTTTGTAAACATACGGACGGACGGACAGAGTGAAGCTATATAGGCACATTTTTACACAATTTTTTGAAAATGTGCTAAAAATAGCTTATTGATGAATTTAAACTGTCATACTGATAAGGCATAATTTTGATCAATAATTTTATACAATCAACTTTACACTATATATCGAGTAAATATCAATAGCGTACACTAATACTGATTGTTTATCGTTTTCGATATGCATAAATTCATAAAAAGAAAAGTAGGTTACAATGACCATATAATGTGAGAAACAAATTTTGAATTACTACTGCTTATTGTTGAAGACAGAATAGAAGGAATACGAGCAGAAGGAAAAAAATGAACTATTATATATGTTTTGCACAAAATTGGAGACTTAGTTAATACAGCCTCAAATGGAATGGGATAGGCCAACATTGTAGGCATCTTATCTTAAAATGAATACGCCGTTATACTGCGTTGGTATAACGGTAGTCGTTCTAATATATTAATCAAATTGCCACAGTAATAACTTAATCAACATGTTCGACAGCATTAGATCATATATAGAATTAATTGTCAAATCAAAAGGATTGTGAAACTGTGAAAACCAGTGTGTAAATTAATTTTTTTTTTTTATTTTAAAGAAATCTTGCGAACTATTAAGAGCAGGTTTCAGGCCCATCCATTTTCTTGACATATTGACTGAATTGTAATTTTTATCAATTCATTATTAATTATGAATAATAGTGAAATCAATTCTAAGAATATAATCCCAATGCATTCGAGGAAACCTGTTAACAAGTGCCAAAAATTATGTTGGAGCCAATGTTCACGTTGAATTTCGGAAAAAATATACTATGACGAATAAGTTACTGACTAATAAAAACAGGTAACATTTAAATCCTAATAGCCCATCAATGGGAAAGGTTCCCAAATTTTAACTAAACAACCTTACGATGATTCTCGAGGATCTTCAAAAGTTTATAAAGGCTATAAAAACAGCTGTCTTTTACATTTTCAGATTAAGAATAGGGCTTTTTCCGACATTCGCGGGCTATAGCTCCGTAACAGATGGAGCTACAGAAAAAACCTCTTCATTAAATTATTTTTTTTGCACTATCTACCCGTAGTTAAAAATTTTTTTCTAAAATTTTTTGAAATGTGCTGAAAATTGAGTGAAATAAGGAAGCAAAAAATATATCCAAAAAAAAAGGTAATAAGATATTCCCGTTAAACCTTTATTCGCGTTTCCCCATTGAATTTTAGTGAACTCTCTTGTTTCCATAAAAGTGGTGGTTTAATACATTTATTTTATATTTCAGAAAAAATAAGTATACCCAAAGAACATAAACTTATACAATACTCTTATACTACATAGTTAGTTAAGGAATAAAGATTTAAAACACGAATCCAAGTATTTTATAGACCTTTAAAGCACATAATTTACGTCTTTATCATCTTATTTTTCTATTTTTTATTAAATATCTGTTCATCAACTCAATGATGTTTATAAATTTATAATTTTTTTTTTGAAAACAATTTGATGCTTTGATCATATTTTATTGAGGAAGAGTTTTAGTTAAATTTATCCAAGTGTTGGAAAATGATGTGCCTTAAAACAGGTTCGCTTTTGGAATTTGAGATAAAAATATGCTGTTTTTAGTTTAAACAGACGCAATTGGCAAGGATTTTTTTTTATTCTTTTTCCACACATTTAAGGAGTATAGGGCATTTACAAAGTTTATTTAAATTAAGCTTCAGTTTCTTTAATCTGCATATTCACTAAGTCGTTGATTAATAGGCTGTAGCTATTGTATAAGATTTTGAATAGACAAATGTTAATTTTGGTGGTCATCTGTTATCCTACACAAAAGTTATTTATATATTTATAGTAAATCGTATCTTATATTACGATATTAACTATTATAATATAATTATACAATTTTACGAACCCAAAATATGAAAAACAACTTCTTTATCACTCCCCCATTGGTTTGATAATTGACTGGGATTATGGCATATAAAATTATGTGATCCAGGTAAGGTCTAAAAATTGTTTTTTTGTGGTATTGATAGCTGAGGCCAAGTATAATAAACTTGGTAATGCCAAATTTGAAAAATTATATCATTAATGGCGCTAAGCTTGTAAATTCGCATTTTGTGATTACCATAAAATTTTGTATAAAACGAGGAACAAATATAGAATAGACAGTGTCACCTCTAGGATATCCGCGGTGGCATGACATTTGTCCCCTTGTCATTGGTCCCCAAGGGGCTAATGACACACTCAAATGTGCCATTAGAGAAATGACATATCAGGTTTTGTCATTACTCCCCGGGGGAGTAATGACACTGAATATACGCAAATCAGAATTTCCTGAATAATTTAAAAACTTTGTTTGATAATTGCAATAGAAACATAACGAAATTTCAAATTTGTTTTTAAAAACCGTATACATATTGTAAGTTTAAAATTTTTGATTTAAGTAAACGCAATAACGGAATGGTGTCATAATTCAAAAAAAAAAAATTTCAAATTTACAAAATTCCAAAGAAGAAAAAAAATAATTCCAAAAAAAAAAATTCCAAAAAAAAAAAATTTTCAAAAAGAAAATTCCAAGAAAAAAAAAATCCACAAAAAATATTTCCATAGCTTTAGCGAGCAAAAATTTTAGAGTTTGTTACAAAATCAGGATTAAACGCTTTTTCCAGAATATTTATATATATGTATACGTGAGATTCTGAATTAGAAGGGTTTTTAGAGTTGGATTCAAAATCAGGGTTTCAATAATTTGTTTAGCGGGGGTTTGGGGGCGGCAGCCCCCACTATTTTTAAATTTATATTTGTTGAAATATGCATGTAAAAAATAATTACATCATAGTTTGTCATTAAATTTTGATTTTTGGAATTTTTTCTTTTGGAATTTTTTTTTTTGGAATTATTTTTTTTGGAATTTTTTTTTTGGAATTATGAAAATGGAATTTCGGAAATGGAATTTTTTTTTTGGAATTTCGTACCCAACCCCGCAATAACAACATTTTGAATGGAGGTATATTGCCTTTTTCCAGAAAATTTATTTATTAATTTATTTTAATAAATAAATTTTCTGGAAAAAGGCCGTTAATTTATTTTAATAAATAATTTTTCTGGAAAAGAGCCGTAGGTTTATTGCCTCTCACCCTTGTAATCATTGAAGCAGGTGCATTAAATTTAAATAAATAAATTGATTATGTTCTTGATTGTGATAAAGAAATTTAAACGGAGACTAACAAAAAAGATAATGTTGCCCTTTTGAATGTTGATGGCAACAATCTCTTTTTTCTTACAATTTAGTAATAATTCCAAAACCTTTTTGAATTTTTTTGGAAAAGAGCAACATTCTCTGTTTGTTACAATTTAGTATAATTCCAAACCAAAAATTTTTGCGGGGAATAATGTCACATATTTCGGGGACTTATGACACACTAAGGTGTGTCATTTCTCCCCGGGAACTAATGGCACATTTGAATGTGTCATTAGTCCCTTGGGGACCAATAACAAGGGGACAAATGTCATGCCGCCGATATCCGCACGAATATAATATTAATATTACAATATCAACCAATTTAAAAAATTAATTTTTAAAAATTTTCAATATTTTTTTAAAGATATTGTACTTGACAAACTAAATTTTGGTAAAAAGATGGCTACAAAAGTTAACTACATTTAAAAAAATTTTTATGAATAAATGAAGAAATTGTGGATGCGTACTATTAGAACAGTTACACGAATAATTCACCCAAGAATAGTCAGCGCTAATTAAGTTGTCTTGATTAGATATCAATGCCAAATTTTGATAAATTTTCAGATATGCAAAACTAATTGAACTATGAGGTTGCGCACATAAAAAACACACTAACTCGAAGACAAAAGTACAATTACCAAATTTGATATAAATGTTGTTCTGTTGCTACTAGCAGAACTCGTAAATTTGAAAAGTAAATGCTCTATTCTTTTTTAAATTATCGAGCAGCCGGATAGCCTAAGTCTTCGATTCTGATACGATCCATTGATAGGTCTATCCCGTCTACTATCCAATACCTTAAATGTAATCGCAAATTTTTTATGCACTGTTACAACTGCATTCAAACGGGTAAAAAGACCATTATTCACATTGTATTATTTTCATTTGGTGGTGTTCCATTCATTTTTATCTTTTCTCTACTTTTCAATTTTCCAATTTTTTTTTTTTTAATTTTTAATGGAGAAAAACATTTTTCCATTCAATTTTATGTCGCTTTTGATGGTTAATGGCATTACATAAAATCTTAAAACATAAAAGAAAATAAAATACATATATAAAATAAAACTATTTTAAGGCAAGGCAAGGGTAAAGCTAATTTAAAAAAAAAAAATATTTTTTAAGATCTGCACATTAAAAGAAAAATTGAAACAAAATCGAAGAACAAATAACAAAGTCAAGCGGCATCAAGCGTTTTTAAAAAAGCTCATTTCTAAAATTAAAACCATAATACGTTAGTTGGAACTTTAATGTTTGCATATTACTTGAAAGACCTTTGAAATAGGGATTTTAAAAATAAATTATTTTTCCAGTTCCCTTATTGCAGCTCCTAAAAGATGGGCGACACAAAAGTATAGCCTGAAAAGATAATCCCCATGTCTATTTCCAAAGATCTAACTTCTCTCAAAATTTCAAGTTTCTAACTTAAAGAATATAAAAAATTTTGCAAAAATTTAAGTACACATAACGGTAAATTTGTATACCGTATGCCAACCCTTTATATTTATTCTACATACTAACGCAAGAAGCTATCGCTTGGCAACTGATCCTATTTCAAACAGTGTAGAAGTTTTAAAAACACCCTAATATACGAACAGATGGACAGAGTTTAATCAGTTAGATACATTTTTTCAAATTGCTTCCAAAATTTGCTAAAAATTATTTTTGGAAAATTTTTCTTTACATATTGTCACACATTTTTTTACAAATATTTCTTTTCTTGTACTTTGGCTTTGGAGATTTTTGTGGCTATACGAAATTATTTTGGTAAAAGTGATATGTATTTTATTTAGATCTATACATTTTTCACTAACACAATATATTTTTTTTGACTTTTGATCCTTTTAATTCAAATCCTTTACTATTTTTGTCTTAATTAAAGTTTTATTTTTAGAATTGTTTTTTTTTTTGTTCTGAAATAGTTTTTAAATTAAATTTAGAATTGAAGTCAAGAGTACACATTGTTACAGTGCTGAAGAATTTTAAAAGTGCCTTCAAATATCATCTGAGGAGAAATATTACGGTTGGTAGTTTTATGTGTCAATTTATTCGACGCTAAGAAAACAAACTGAATAGATTTTCCGAATGCCTTAAATTTTATATAAACAATCAAATATTTTCAGTTCTGTGCCTCAACTGCTTCTATATACTGACGCTAGTTAAGTTAGAATGGACGATTATTCAGGTAATATCCGAATGCACGATATTCAGCTATATATTTATATTGCTCCTCATTTTATAACGTATCTAAACTTGATATTGACGATAGATACGACAGATATAAAACCAAACGTTTGGATCGGATCAAAAAGAAAATTAATTTAGCTAAGTGACCATCCGTCAACACGATAACTTAAAAGCTAAAAGAGCTAGTAGTTAAGAGGTTCTAAGTACTGACTGCGCAACTGAGCTATGTATACCAGAGATTTTATATGCATAACTCCATTTCACTAACCTTTATCTAACACTTGTAGTATGATATTTCGGCATATACAGATACGTTTTTCTTTCTAAACTTTTTGAGTGTTGAGATATTTTCATTTATAGTTCAAAGTTTTTAGATTCTTCATAAAATACTTATTTCAAGGAGAACCTATGGTAGACTTAAAAATTTTTCATAACAATCTTTAACTTTCATAAAGTTATAAGTTGAAGTATTGAACTTTTGATATATCTGACACTTAAGTGGCACAGTAATTAAAGTGCTAGGGTTTTATTGGAAAAGCCCGGGTTTGATCCCCGGTATAAGTGAAAAAACCTTTTATCTGATAAACTCAGCTACCATTCGCCATTTTGAACCCAATGTCATAACTGATCTATACATACAAAAGCGAAAGTTTGTTTGTTTGTTTGTATAGGGGTTTAAAGAAAGAAATCTTGGGCTAAAAATTTTGCTCTAACGGACCGCCAAGTTGGGGCTGTGATGCAAGTATTTAAACTTTTTTGTTCTAAAATGAAAACGGTTTGACCAATTGACTTCAAATTTTGTATATGTGATGCTCCTTGAGAGGCGCAGCAACGCGCATCGGGTATTAGCTAGTAATTAATAATTATAAAAATTTAATAAAAGAAGTTTCTACATGTTATTAGGCCTGGTAATATTTCATGTATAAGTTATATGAAGAATTGTTTAACATCGAATCAAATAATAAGAATACAATTTCTCCCCCCCCTGTTCTCTCATGTACTTATGATTTAGACAGGCATATTAGCCTAACAGTTGTACAGTTAGCACTTAAAAAAAAATCTGTACTTAAAACTGAGAAAATATTAAAATACCTGGATATAGACCTAGAAAATATTTTAATATTTTCTTGATTATTAGTTATTACAATTAAAAAAAATAAAAACTGCTCGAACAAAATAAAAAAAATTTAGTTTTTTAGCCCTTTCTTCATATTAGTTATATACTTTATATACGAATACATTGGAATATACGATATAAAAAATGAGTTGTAAAAAATTTTTACAATATTTTTTTAGGCTAAAGAGAACCTTTACTAAGAAAAAATGTATACACCTAATGAAGATTTCAATGAAATATTAAATTAAATGAACCATATTAAATTTTAACAAAATTAGGTAGTACAAATAAAAGGCTATAAACTTTAAAAAACAAAAATTATATGATTCTATGTTTCATCTTATAAAAAAAACTACTCTGAATACAGTAAGCCGTAAGCGGTTAGTCTACCAGGCAAAATAATAAAAACTGTCCCAAATTTATAATATGTTCAATTGCAAGTAAACGTTAAAACTCATTTGAAAATTGAGTCATGGTTCTTACAAATAATTTAAGAATTCATCAGCTTTTTTGAAGCTTAATAATGTTTTTTTAATCAACAATATCTACAGAATATTTGATTGCAGTTATTACAGCGCATATAACTGTTCCTTTTCAATTTTATTGACTCTAGAAGTTTTATATATCAAAGATTTCTAAGGGCGCACTCATTTTCTAAGCTATGCTCTTATTGCAGCTCTCATATAAACACACCCTAAGATTACTGATTCTTCATTTGAGAACAGTTTTTATGTTAAGATCACATGTCAATTTAATTTTAAAATGTCAGATACATGTCATAACTATTTTCGTCATATTTGCAATTGAACCGTATGGCTCAATAGAAATTTTCTAACCTAAAATATTGTAAAATTTCTTAAAATTCAAAATAATGGTACAATTTTTTAACTTAAAGTAAATTTTTTGTATAATTTATTTTTTTAACCCTTTTTTTAACAATTGTTTTTTATTTAAAACGTTAAGTAATAAAAAATTTTTACAATTTTATTTGGAATTTTAAAGGTATTTTTACAGATAAATCTAATCAGGCATCAATAACGCTATAATCATTTACATTTGACGTTTTGTGTAATTGTAAATAAAATTTGGATAAACTTCCGGAAAGGGGTTGTGAGCTATCAAGATGACGTCATCACATAACGGTACTAAATATCTCAAAGTTTTCGAATATATATATTATTAGTGGCGATGGGGCCATCTAGTGGGCGAAAAATGCATTACAAAATTTTCCTAAGATTTTGTAGAATTTTTATTAAAATGTTATATTTTTCCTGTAAGACAATAAATTGGAACCAACATGCTACAATATTGTAGGGCATGATATTGTGTTTCATAAACATCTTGTTTCATCTGAATCGGTGCTACCATTTTTGAGATATTGCAATTTCAAGGGGAAAATTAAAACAAAAAAAAATTTTGAACTTTTAAAAAAATCACTATAAGTGTGAAATTTTCCAAAACACCCCGTATTTTTTATGATACTGAAGGAAAGTTCTTTTGACACTCTTTCCAACGGTATATAATAAGTATGGTATATGTTGACAAATAGCCCCACCAGAGAACATAAATGAAAAACTGACACAACAATTTTATTAAAAAATACATTTTCATACTTTATTTGTCAAAAATTTATTTTGCCTTTTTGGCAAATTTAAAATTGTAAGAATGCACTTTAGACTTGGATACAATATTGAGTTTTGTTTTGGTATTTAGTTTGAAGGAGTTTTTGGAGGTGGCAGCCCCGTAGTTTAAAATTTTTGTTGTTGAAATATGTATGTAAAAATATAATTACTAGCACCTATAGCTGTAGTTAGCTACAAAATCAGTATTATGCGCTTTTTCCAGAAGATTTATAAACATATATATACACAAGAATCTGAATTAGAACAGATTTTAGAGTTGGATTTTAAATCAGGATTTCCGGTTTTTCCAGAATATTAATTATTAGTTCCAAAAATATTTAAAGTGGTTCTAAATATTATAATATTAGCAGCCATATAGTCTACCATGAAATAATATGTACTTTATGTAAATTTCAATATTCAAGCTCTTTTAGTTTTTGAATTATCGTGCTGGACGGACACAAAGCTAAATCAAATTTTAAGATGTTGATCCAACCTGATCTTAGATGCTGATCCGGACCTAAATAAATGGGTTCAGGTCCATCACGCTGATATTGATGCACTACAAAGGCAGAAGCTCTTCTAATATAACTGTGACTTCCGTTTCGCGGTTATAAATGTGATTTCAAGCAAAACACCATATTTGAACACCATGCGTTATTAACCCAAAAAATTACAATAATCCAATAAAAATAAATAGTAAAACACACACAACAACAATAACCAATTTTTATAGTGGCGACATCTTATTTAAAATTGTGCAAGCAAAAACATCTGTTAGGAATGCCTTAGGAATAAATCGTGCTTACTAAAAGTTAAAAATATATTTAGAACATCTGTTCTAAAAATTTTTAATGCATCTATAATTAAAAATTAATATTATTTATATTTTTATATAATTTATATATATATAATTTTTATTTATTTTTGATTGTAGTCGACATTATTAATCTAAGAATATACAAGGTTCAATAAAAAAGCAAATAACCTTCTTTTGTATAATTACATAAGAATTTTTACGGAAATAATATCAAATAATTTTAATCCCATATTTAAACAAGGATTATCTCTTTTGGTTATTCCTTGGGTTCTATACCAAAACCCGAATTATTAATATTTTCTAATTATATTCAAAGAAAAACATTCATACAAATCTAAAGATTAAAAAGATTCAAATTTATTCATTCAAAAGATAACATTTTTTGTAATATTAAACAATTGATTTGAAAATTAATTCATCCCAAAAATAAATATAGTATCAGTTTATTAATATATTGTGTATTATATTGAACAATTTAATATAACGCTTGTAGCGTAACTTTTCCTTTTCCGATTTTTAAAGACAAAAATCCTCATCATCAAAGAAAAGTTTAATTTTAAATCCAAACCAATCATCCAACCGTATACGGTTTAACAATGAATAACATAAAATTGGATATGCTTATTATTTAATTATTTATTATTAATTGATAAAATTGACTCTAAATATTTTTTAGTTACCTATAATTACTTTATATATTAAATATAATTACTTCAATAATACAATACCTATGCGCCTCATATTTTGATACAATATGTATTATGTAGTATTAATATTGAGCAATTCCACTTCATTTATTATTATTTGATTATAAATGGTTTATAAATACGGTCTTTATTAAAAATATAATAAGGTTTTCATTTTCCTTATTTAAGCAAAATGCGTAAAACAGAAATTGGGACCATCACAAAAGAAGTTCCATTGAGTAGTTAGTCTATAGAATTACTTTTTACAGATTCCAGTTATTTTAGTCTGTAATGAATTACTCGTAACATATTTGTTGTCTTTAAAATTACGACAACGTGTCATATGACTCCGAGCCATAATGCCCTTGTGAGTTATTTTTTAGTTACTGTTGAAAAGAGCAGGAAGAGGTCTATAATATATTTCGTAAATAACAATAATAATAAAATTAATAAAGCATTCGCGAACATAGAAACAAGTACGGCGACGGAGACTCACGATCCATTCCTCACACCTCATACGAGATGGCAATGCCGGCGCCTAGCTCAGGCAGCGGAGCAGAAGCAGCAGCTCCCATTTCTTTTAGGGAAGTACGAAGGAAAGTGTGAAAGGATGGACTAAGGCAGAGATAAAGAGTGGCTCGTAGGGAAGGGCGAGTAGGCCTCGGGGCTGTCTAGAACGTAGAAAATTGTTTGAAACCGGTTAAAAATATTCAAATTTTACAGCCGGCTACAAATTGGAATTGAAATTATATAGAAATAGTTTTTATAATTTTTTTAATTGAATCACAATATCGTAAATTGTCGTATTTTGACCCATTTTAATGGTTCATATGATCGCATACTAATAAAAATTATTATGGCGATATGTCCAAGGAACTTAAGGACATTATGACTATGGATAATGAGACTTTGTATTTTAATTGAGTTTGGACACTATGTCTCATCAAAAGAGGGTCAAAGGGAATAAGGACATTACGGCCCGAAACCATATGGCACGTGGTCTAAAATTACTGGGGGACTTAGAAAAATTAATCCTCAATTTTAAGTGCTTCTTCCTCATGAGACTTTCAAAATACATTATTATTATCAATTACTTGTTCACGAACTAACTAATTCCTAATATAATTGTACAATCTACATATATTTATAAAATACGGAAAAGAGGACAATCCTGATTTTGTAATAAACAAACTCCGTTTCAATATTACTAATTTAATTTGTCTTTGACGAACCGCAAGGGGGGAGAGCCCGTCTAAAGATTTTACGACGTGGGCCAGGGAACCATGTGCAAAGATCTAACCAGAATATGCGAAATCATTGTGTTTGTTATATATTTAAATTTTATACTTGGTTTCATTGGCCTGCGTTATATGCTATAAACATTTGCGAAGCATATCCACCACTTCAATTTTGCAAAGTTGTTTTTGGTAACAATTTTTATTGAACAAATACTAAAAAAAAATCAAGAGTTTTCAAAAAGTTTGAAAAATACAGGTGTTTAAATATAGTTAAAAATCGATTTTGGATACCTTTTTCTTGAACAGTGGGTGTCACAAAACATTTTTCTTAAATGACTAATATAAATTTCTAAGAATTTAACTTAACAAATTTCAAATTTCTAACCTAAGCGTCGAAGAAGATATGAATTGTCAAAAATATAGCATAAATTGAGTTTGGAACGGTAAATTAAAATGCCGTATAGCAACCCTGCCTACTAAAGTAACATATAACATGTTTAGGTACTTCTATTGTATAATTACTAAAGTAAATTTTAACTTTTTTACTTTTAACGTATTGTATAGTTACCAGGTACTTGGTATGAATTTTTGTATTCGAAATGGATTTGTAAAAGTAACATAATAAATTTTATTAATTATATTTAATCACCAAAGGGATTTGTAAAGAAAATGTATTTTAAAAGTATATTTATTTTTTTTTTTTTATTAAATATATCATGACCTGTACGGAAAACAAACCCGCAGCCCCTCGATTAGTAAGCCAAATTTTTTGAATAATTTAAAATATTACAAAGTTAAGAGTAAAAATAACGAGTATGGAAAAGATAAGTATTGATTATACACGATTACTACAAAGTAACTAGAACACCCATCTCTAATAAAACGTCAGTATACAAAAGTGATAACAAAATAATCAGACTGAAAATTGATAAGATCGTGTTAAATTAAATTATTGATTAGCTGGAATTTTTTTAATCAAAAAGAAATGTGTTAGTTGTATTTTTTCCTTCTTCTAGTAAGTTTAAATTTTAAAATTATTAATATTAGCAAATTTTTTAATATATTTTTATCAATTAATGTTACTCTAAGCAAATAGTTTAAAAAATTAAAAGTTGAATTAAGAATTCTTACGAAATATTATACATACATGTACATATCCGAATATTTTAAAATATAAGTATCAAAATTATTACGAAAATTAAATAATAGAAAAAATGATTCATATAAAATTCCAAATTGATATTTAAAAGTTTATAATTAAGAACTCCAATAAAAATTTTATTTAAACTAGAAAATATTAAAAGTGTATATTTAATAATATATATAACGAAGGTGTGCCCAGCCAACATCAACGCGATAACATAATGAAAGCAGAATAAATAAACAATTTTAAAAAAAATTTTTTAATAAAAAAACTATTATTAAAATTTTATAAATTTAAAACAAATTATGAAGAGTTGACATTCAAATATCAACCGGGAAAAAAACAAGTAACGAATCAACATTAAGTCGCATTAGTAACCTTTAGTATAAATTTCATCAAGGTCACGCTGATCGAAAATACTATTCCATATCTAGCTTGCCTCCGTTCGGTGGTTACAAACACCATACCAATGTTAATCTATCGCTATACGTATTTTAGGTGTAGGGTACTAGTACAAAATTCTTAATTCGTTTATAATGCGTACATTTTAGTTTTGATACTGGTTTATCATTCAATGTTATCTAATATCTGTTGAGCATAATAGCTAGATTTCAATAGTAATGATGGTTCTGGCCTAAAAATAGATTTTGAATACTTGACCTTTCATTTCACATTGAGTTATCGTGTGCGGAATGAAAATAAATTATTTTTATATATTGTAAAAAATTTTTTTTTTTTTGATAAATACATTCTTTGATAATTTAATAGATAACTTGTTATATTTATTTACTAGCTAATACCTGGTGCGCGTTGCTGTGCCTCTCAATGGAGGTTTAATTGAATTTGATGTTACGCCAAAAAGTTAACACAAAAATTACACAAGGTTTACACATGTTAATTTTAAAATGTATGAATTTTAAAATGTATGAAAGCAATCTTTTTAAAACGATTTTTCTAGGATTATGCTACAAATTTTTGAAACTTTCTGTAATTCAAAGCAGTACAAACTACTTTACAAAATTTGACGTAATTAACTTCCAAAAGATTTTTTTTGGACCAATTTTAGGACCGACTGTTAACAGACTCAACTCCATTTTCAAGTTGCTTCACACTTATAAAATTTGAGGTCAACCGGTCAAATCGTTTCTAATTTAGAGTTAAGTAACGCAAAAATCTTTGAAAAGCCACTGTGCCCCAATGGGTTAACGGAACTACACTTTCTCATTGGGCAAAGCAGAATTGCGCAAAATTGGACGTAATTTTTTTCCAAATCTTTTTTTTGTCAATCGTAGGGCCGGCATGGGTTAACCAATTGCAGGTCGGTTTTTGCAAGTTAATTTTATTCTCAAAACGGAACACATATACAATTTGAAAAAATTAGTTAAACCGTTTCTAATTTAGAGTAAAGTATTGAAAAAACCTAAAAAAAACTGTTGGGCCGAAATGGATTAATGGAACTCAACAAAATTTTTTTGGGGCTTTCTTTTTAGCCAAAGCAGAATTTCGTAAAATCGGACAACATTTGGACCCAAAATTTTTTTTTTGACCATCCGTCGGCCCGACATGTGTTAACAAATTCCAAAACTGTTAATAGTGTTAACTCAATTCTCAAAGAGCAACACGTATACAAAATTTGAAGTCAATCGGTCAAACCGTTTTCATTTTAGAACAAAAAAGTTTAAATACTTGCACCACAGCCCCAACCTGCCGGTTCGTTAGAGCAAAATTTTTGGGCCACGATTTCTTTCCGTACCCCAAAAACCTCTATATAAAAATTTTCATGAAAATCGGCTGGGCAGTTTAGGAGTCTATTCGCTACATACAAACAAACAAACAAACTTTCGCTTTTATATATATAGATAGATAGATTACATACAATGTTATAATGTAGTCTAGTAACAATGGGTTTCTAAATGTGATTGATTACCTAAGAAATATTAAAAAAAAATTATCTTTTCTGAAAACATTTTTAATAAAAAAGAGTTTCTTAGAAACTTTAAATGATATCGTTAATGTCGTAGATTAATGGTCAAAACAAAGATTGCGTTCAATGAAAATTTTTTGACATTTTGAATTGAATAAGTTTATTATCTTTATTAGAAAATTAGATGTTGAGTAATATAAATAAATGAAAATAAAATAAAATAAAACAAAATATTTTTTTTTTCAATATATACTTCAATTAAAGTAATACTAGTCCCCTAAAATGTAGAGAATAAAAAACTGAAGGTAGATCTTGGGAGTTTGTTACTGTTTTAATATAAAAGTAGATTGCTGAAATGGGAGACAGTTCTTCTTTCAGTTAATCATAATCCAGCAATTTACTTTTACATTAAAACACTTTTAAATGCAAAAGATCTACCATCAATTTTTGGTTAATGAAAATTAATAAAAGTTTTCAAACATTAAAAGAACTGTTTCTTATACCAGCAATTTACTTTTATATTTTTTTTTGCCCGCACCTCTACGTGCTAACTGTTCACTGTGATAGGCTAAACAGCCTGACTATATATGTGCATGTCGGAACAGGGGAGATATATTCATATATTAGAACTGATCAAATGAATTCCACATACAATTTAAACATGAGATAGTACTACGCCTTATAGAAATTCTTAGATTTTCAATAAATGCAGTTCTATTTTTGTTTATATTGTAATATTTTGTATTAGATTTATATGGTATTCTATATCAGTGAGTTATATTATTTAATTGAATTATTTGTTTACATTTTGTATTTGTTTATATTGTTACCTATATTTATGTATTTTTTATTAAAGATATATAATTATTAATTATTAATTAAGCCATTAATTTGAACCCAAAGGCGAATGGTAGCTGAGTCGAGTTGAAAACCAGATAAAAGTTTTTTCACTTTCACTGGGATTCGAACCCGGGGCCTTTCGCATGAAAGGTTGGCACTCTAACCACTGTGCCACCCAGCCAATTGAAGATATTATATTAACACAGTAACAAATTCCCAAGATCTACCTTCAATTTTTTATTTCCTCCATTTTAGGGGGCTAGTACTACTTTAATAAAATTATATATTGAAAAAAATTTTGTAAAAATGTTCCTATATAGCTTCACTCTGTCCGTCCGTCCATCCGTATGTTTACAAAACTTTTACACCGTTTGAAATAGAGTAAAGAAATAATTTTGTAGAAGAATTTTTTTCTGTAGCCCCACCCGTTACGGAGCTACAGCCCCCCAAACTTGGAAAAAGCTCTATTTTTAAATTGTTATAGCAAGAGTTCTGTTGACTGTATTTTCAATCTGAAAACGGCAAAATATAGCTGGTTTTATAAACTTTATAAATTTTTAAAAGGCAAATGTTAAGGGTTGCCATACGGTACTAAAATTTACAAATATGCAAAATTAAATTTTTGCAAAATTTTTGGCCACACATATCTTCTAAACGGTACTAGCTAGGGTCTTGAAATTTTGAGAGAAGTTAGGTGCTCCAAAATCAGTAGGAGTCCGTTAACAAAATTTTTTGGTCGATCCCTCTGTTTAGGAGCTATAAGAGCTCGAAAATTTAAATTTTGCTAATTTTAAGCACCTGTAACTTGAATAACTGTCTAATATTTTTTTTATTAATATACAAAATTTAAAGGTCCAACATTATATTTTAACATATGTTAAAGATTTTTCTTAAATTTGAAAGCGGTTCCTTAAATTGAAGAAAGTGTCTCTCAGTTTTACCCATTTTTTCTTAGATAATATAATTCTAAGTAAAATTCCAAATTTATGTGGAATTCAAAATTTAATTCCTAGAACATACAAAAATGGAGAGGGAGGGGAGGAGGGGTTAGATGAAGTTAGGTCCTTGAGAAATTTGGCAACCTTCCCCATTGAAGGGCTATTAGAACTTTAAAATAAAAATTTTACTGTTTTTATAAGTAAGCAGTAACTTAGTCATCAACGTATATATTTCCTTAATGAAACGTTAATATAGAAGCTTCAACATTATATTCCGATAAAATACTTAGTACGAAACACTATATAATTTGAAAATGTGCTTTTTTAAAAACCCTTGATTTTTTTTCTTCACTTGTTTTTATTTTATTTTATTTTATACTTTTTAGTTTTAATTCAATTTTTTTACACAATTATTTATATAAAATTATTAAATACAACTTTTAATTTGACAATTTCTAAGTTGGATCCAATTCATTAATAGTTATAATCGGTTTATCTATTAACTTATCATAATTTATTAAAATATCCCCTTTAGTAAATTTATCTAAATTAATTTAAATTTTATAACAGAAGACAAAAATATCATTAACGAGGAAGAGTGTAGTAGAGTAGACGAAAAAAAACGAATTTGCGAAAATTTCAAGTTCTTAGCTCCTTTAGTTTTTGAGTTATCGTACAGACGGCAGACGGACGGACATACATAGCTAAATAGATTTATTTTTCGATTCTGATCCGATCCATATCTACCCCACCCTCCTTCTCTGCGTCTAAAACGTAATAGCAAATTTATTATACCCTTTGACTATATAGTCATACGGGTATAAAAATAAAGGAGTTAGGACTTATTCTGAAATTTTCAAAAATTTGTTTTTATGCAATAAAATAAAAGTGCTCAACGGGTTCCAGTAGCTGCCATACAACTTCTATTTTTACATGAAAATAACTCAATACTTTTGTTCAAAATTACAACAATTACTTTTGTGCTGTCATACAACTTTTTCTTTTATATAATCATTACCTTCTTACTAATGAAGCTGGTTGTTTGTGCAAAATTTTACGGTCATACAGTTATCCCAGAGTTGACAACTCTACTAAACTCCTGCTAGTTTGTTTTATTTCTCTCATGAGATCATGGTTTCTCTCATGAAATCATAGTATACCTCCGTTCTGGAATAATTAAAGTTATAATATTATTAGACGCGCAAAGTAGGGCTCCATGACCACGTCCGAGATGGAAGACAGTGCACGTTGGCAGATGTGTGTTGCACAAAATTTAGAAGTCATTGTGTGTGAATTTAAAAGTTAAGAGTTTTCACATAACAGCAACTTTTTGTTACCGTATGGCCACCTTATGAAAATTTTTAAAATTTATAAAGCTTAAAAAAGCAGCTGTGTTTCGCCGTTTTCATATTAACAATAAACCTTAAGGAACTGTTGTTATAACATTTTGATTTGTGAGCTTTTTCAGCTTTTGGGGGATTAACGTAACAGGTAGGGCTACCCAAAAAATACCTTCCATGAATTTTATTTTTTGTTTGGAATGCCTACCCGTATTTTAAATTTCTTTTCTCTATATAGGCACAATTTTAAAAAAACTTTTGAAAATGTGCTAAAAACATAGATTGGAACCTTCAAGTTTTAAGTTTATTAGGTTGTATTTAGCTGTTTGTCTGTTGTATTCTTGGGTTGTACGAAATTAACGACGCGAAAAGAAAAATTCTTTTAAAAATTTATATGTGCATCTAATTTTTTTTTATACCATACTTTTGCTTTTCCTTTTGTTAAGCACATCTCCAAAAATTCTTGAATAAATATATTAATATAGTTTTCCTTCCGTCCGTCTGTGTGTTCTTAAAACTTTTGAAATAAAAAAAATTTTTTAATTACGGAAAACTATATGGGAAATTTTTTTTGCTGTAGCCCGTTTCATAGCTAAACAGAACCGGAAAAGCCCTTTAATAAAAGAATTGTCATAAAAGAAATTCTATAAGGACTATTTTCAATCTGGAATTGTCAAATAATAGCTTTTTTTTATAAGCTTAAATATGTATATGTAAAATAAATTATTTTAACACAAATGTTATATTTGCCATTCGGAAGTTTTTCAACCCTAATATCTTCCAAATGGTTTAAGTTTGTTAAATTTCACCTCTAAAAATGATCAAGTAATAGCGGACTTTTGACAGATGTATGGAACATAAAGTAAAGCCGAGTCAATTTTATATGATAAAAAAACTTCACGTATGCATAATTTATTCGAAAAAAGAAATTAAATATTATAAAAAACTTATTTGTTTTTAATTAAAACTAATCAATAAAAATCGTATAAAACTTATCTTATCATCAGTTAATAAAATGTTTCGGTAACTGTTGATATGATAAAGAATTACCAAAAATTAAATTTATTATTTTGTTTTTTTTTTTAATACTTTTTTAATACTTGTTTGGTGCAAGTTAATAAATTATTATCAATTATTATTTTAGCAAATACCAAACATATTCACAAACATACTCTGTAAACTAAATAAAAAATGAATAAATGAAAATTTTTTTATCTATATAACTTTTAAATCTATACATTAATCTATTTAATTAATTCTTTTCTATTGTGCGGAAGGAGTTGAGAATAATTTAAAAACTTATCGCGTAATATTAAGTTTATTTGTACAACTTTTAATATTTTCTGAGTGTCAACTGTCAAACTAAATAACAGCCGCGCTGCAAAAATATTTAGAAAAAATTGTTTTCGTACCAAACCAAAAGAGTTCCAATTAGGGTATAAAAAATTTTTAAATTTTTTTTGTAGGTAACATACCAAAATTTTAGTTCTCAACTCGAATTTTTATACCCGTATGACTATATAGTCAAAGGGTATAATAAATTTGCCATTACGTTTGTGACGCAGAGAAGGAGGGGAGGTAAACATAGACTCAAAGGGTATGGGTCTGATCAGAATCGAAAAATAAATCGATTTAGCTATGTATGTCCGTCCATCCGTCCGTCTGTCATCACGATAACTCAAAAACCAAAGGAGCTAGGATCATGAAATTTTCGCAAATTCGTTTTTTTGCAATAGCTGTCATCACCATTTAAATCCAGCCATTTTAGTCCATTGGCTGGATTGGGTAGCTGCCATACAACTCCTTCTTTTATATGAGTATTCCACTACACTTAATAAAGCTGTATGTTTGAAATGCCAAAAGTAATTAACCGGATGATAGAATGTATATATTTCGGTTATACGGGTATCCCAGAGTTGACACAGTTTACTCTACTACACTTTTCCTCGTTTAATATAAAAATTAGAATATTTGGAAAATTATTTCATATCTAAAACTCGAAAAGAAAATTAATAATAATAAAAATTTTACCTAAAAACACAAAACAAAAGTACAAAAAAATTTTTTTAAGAAACGTCCTTCGGTAGAGCTTTTTCTCATGCACATTAACTACGTATAATACATTTAATTTTTTTTCGATGTCCAGACCTTCTGAAAGAATTAATAGAATTTTTGAAAGTCCTCAAATTTTTTTGTGATATTTTATGATATTGTATTTGTGTAACACTTTTTTATTTTTTCAAGGTCTTATATTAGATGAATTATTCTTTTAATATATAAGAATATTATATAGTCTTATGAAAAAAGTTTAGCCCTCAAAATATTCTGTTAATTAATTTGAAACAAACTCATTATTTTTTTTATTAATTTTTTTTTGTTTTTAGGTAACGTAACAATGGCGTCTTCCGAAAACTCAACGAAAGATAAAAACCTTGCTATTGAACAAAATGTTGAAAACAAAGAAAATAATCGGAATAACTTTTTAAATGGATTACATGGTCAATTGTATCAAATTAAGTTATTAATGTTGTATCTTGTAAATGGTGTTTCAAAAAAATACAAATCTTTTCGTTTAAGCACTGAATTAAAAAATGTCACAAAATTTGATGATTTAATTTTTGAACTAAAGGAAAACACGGAAAATAATAGAAAACAATATTGGCTATTGCAAGCCAAACACAAAGATAATCAATTAAAAACATTGGACTTGCAAGATGATTTACTTAAACCGAAGGGTGATTACAGTCTTATGAAATACTTTGTTTCATATCATGAATGTCAGGATGAAGAAATGTTTAAGGAACATGAAATTAAACGTTTAATACTTTTTACAAATCTTGATTTTGATTTCGAAAAGATATTTAAAGTAAATGACAGTGAAGATTTGACAATTAAAGATTTTGTGATTGAAGTAGAAGAAGAAAATGACATATTAAATTTCCAAAATGAAAAATTTGATAGAAAACCTGCTCGTTATAGGTTTAATGAAAAAATCATTCCTCACCTAAAATGTGACGATCTGGAAACTATAATTCAACACCAATTACTTGCTAAAAGTTTGACAGACTGTTTTTTAAAAAATAGTCCTATAGAATTCAAAAAACCAAATATTTTTTATTTTAACCACGACTTTTTAACAGAACATGTTATTGATGTTAAAAGAAAGAAATTTCAAGACAAATTTTTAAACCATAATAGAAAAGAAACAGAATTTAAGAATTATTTTAAAAATGAAATTGAGAGAAGATTAAAAACTGAGGTAAAATTAAAATTGCTGAATTCGTATATTGAAAAGGGTGCGCTAGAAAACCATAGAATTGGTTTGAATATAACTGAAGATTTTCAATTCGACAAAGTTAAAGGATTGAATGAAAAATATTCTTTTGACTTGGATACAGCTATTAAAAAGTTTCTTGATCATTTAGTGTTTGCAGTAAATCAACCAAATGTTGATGATCTTGATAGAATAATTAAAGTTCATATTAAAAAAAGTTTTGGTATTTTACAAAATAATGAATATGAAGTTATACTTTTTAAAATGGCCAACTGGGCTAAAGGCGATGGAAAAGAATTTCTTTCATTTAAAGAAGCTAATGAATGGTTTAAAACTTTAAAGAAAAACTTAAAGACAACTGTTAAACTAGTGTATCCAACTATTGAATTTACATCAAAAATTGAAAATGAGAAAATTTTCTTTAAATCTGATTTTATTAAAAATTTAACTTTAAAAAATTTTCTTTGTTCCAAACACTCAGAACAACAAATTTTACATTTTATTACGAATCATTCTAAATTAACTGCCATAAAACTTTATCAATTTTTAAAAAGTAACAGCTTTAAAGATAAATATTACTATTTGCCATTCAAATTTGCTTTAGAAAATACAGACGATATTATTTCATGTCTTCAACATGATAATAATTTCCTTTTAATTTTACAATGCATCACTGAAGAAAACTCTTCTGATGTAACTCTGCTAGCTGATTATATTTTAAATACAATTAAGGAAAATGCTAAAAAGAAAATTATTTTAATTACAAAACCAGGCAACATTTTTGCTAAAAATTTTAAGGTGGAACTGAAAGACAAATTTCAGGAATTAGAAGACATTAGTAATAATTTTATAGATTTAGATAATGAATCACAAACCAAATTATTGCATAAAAGTGTCGTTGTATTTCAAGGAAAAGAACAAAATTTAAGTACATTAATTGAAACTATGGATCCAAAAAACTTACTAGATATATATACATTACAAAAATTAATAGACGGTGAAAAAATCGTAATAGGAAAACCCTTAATGGACTTATCAATTGTTAAACATTTTTTTATTAAAAGAACTTTTAATTTGAACGTACAAATTAAGAAAGATATTGAACAAAACGAAGATTTTATATTAATTAAATGTTATGATGACATTGCGAAATGTAGAAATAATTTAAAAAATCAAGATATTATTTTGATTTCTAATGAAAAGGAACAGTTTGAAGAACTCTGTGAAAATTTCAAAGAAAATAATATTCATTGGATTGTAAAGGAATTTAATGAATATATATGGCAACAAACACATAACAGTTTATTTAATTTACGTAAATATTGCAGTTATTCCAAATCAAATTCTAAGCTAGAAATCAAAGACTTACAAAATAATAAAATCGTTATTATCACAGGAGAACCTGGTATTGGTAAAACAACGATATTAACAGAAATAGGCAAACAATTAAAATTTTCTGATCAAAATAACTGGATTGCCCGGATAAATTTGATGGATTCTATATCACAATTTTTCAAATGGAATGAGAATGGTACAAAAATAACAGTTAAACAAGCATTACAATTTATATTTAAAAACATTTTATTACAAGACTTTAATGAAAATATTATGGAGTTAATTCACATAGAAGACGAGAATAACAATAAAATAATTTTCATGGATATCGAAAACCCCATAATGAAAGGTGCCAACATATTAGAATTGAGATTATTAATTAATTTTTACAATCAAAGAAAACTTACAATTTTATGTGATGGTTTTGATGAAATAGCTCCCAATTACACAGAAATTGTTATTGAAATATTAAAAATTTTCAAAAAAATTAAATTAAATTTTTGGATAAGTAGCAGAAACTACAACATAGTAAATGATTTAGAAAAAGCATTAGACAGTTTTTCATATACATTAGAAAAATTTTCAATAAAAGATCAAAAAGATTTTTTACATAAATTTTTAAAATATAAATTAAATTTAAATGAAATAGATACGAGTACTAATCGATTTGATTCTAATATTAATGAGTTTTTTGAAGAAATATCTGAAAGTTTTTCTGACAAAAATATAGAATTTTTGTCCATACCATTGCATTGTCTTATGATTGCTGAATATTTGGTAGATGATTTCAAATTATATTACAATTCTGATTGTGAAAAAATATCTGATGAGCAGAAAATAAAACTAAATAAACCAATCAACTTGGCTAATTTATACAAATCATTTATTCGAAAAAAATTTTATGACATTTTATATGGAGAAAAGGAGCCAATGAACATGGCAAGTCCAAACATAAAGGTTTTAATTGATAATGAATATAATAAACTTTTTGATGATTATTCTAAACTAGCATTTTACAGTATGTTTGAAATAGAAAATCTTAAACAAATGTTTGGAACTAAATATATGGAAAATATTTCAAATTTAATTGTAAAAATAAAAGAAGGTGGCGAAAGTGTAGGAATAATTATAAAAATTGTGAATCGTAAACCTCATTTTGTCCATTTAACTTTTGCAGAATATTTTATTGCCAATTATATTTGGGAAAAATTTAAATCTATTCCGCGAACAGACTTTGCACATTTTATAAAAAATGTTTTACTTAAAAATATTGTAAAATATAAAAAATATAATATTGTTGATTTTTTTCAATCAATTGCAACCGAAGAATTAAACGAACGTATTCAATTTGAAGATATAAATTATAAAATTAATCATTTGCTTTTATTGATTATAGGAAATTCCGGAAATTTTTTTGCAGGTTATGTAGATTATCATGCATCTATAATGCTTTTAAAACTAATCGAACCTGCACTGGCATATTGTAATGGTTATGAAATTCTTAAAAATGTAAGAAATCTTAAAATTAATAAACGTATACATTTTTTAAACATTTCTGCAAAATATGGATATCATAATATAATTATTTACAGTCATATTTTTATAGAAGCAAAAGATATTGAAAATGATATAAAGAACAGATTATGGAGAAATTGTCCTCTCTATAAAGCAATAAATACAAAAAATTTTGTTGTTGCAGAAACACTTGTGGAGAAATATAATATAAAAAGTACTTGGCTAGATAGACGTCAATCCGATTTACAATCATTTTTCAATGATAGATTCGAATGTAATGAAATAATTTTAAAACATTGTTTTGAATGGGGATTTTTTGATTATAACATTTTTTACAGACGTGGAAAATTATACTCAGTTTTATTACAGTGTATTGAGAGTTTTTATGATTCAAAGGATTTAGAACGAGAATGTTCAAAGGATTTAATAAAATTCTTAATTTTAAAAACAGATATAAATATTATTAATTCAGTAGAACTGCCAACTGAAAATTTCCTTTTTAGAATTTTATTAAAGTATGATACAGAAATTATAGATTTGTTGGTTAAAAGGGGTTTTAATTTCAACAAAATTATTCAACATACAATATACGAATTTGAAGATGTACGGCTTAGATTTAAACAATCATTTGATGTTGTAATTTATAAAAACTTACTTCATGAAAATTTAGAAATTTTATTAAAAAATGGGGTTATAATACCGCTTCGATTTATAAAACTTTTAAGAAAATCGTACTTCATTTTCATTTGTTTTTTTGAATTTTTAAAGTCGAACGACAAAATTGATGATAATTATACGTACGAAGATAAACTGTTGAAACTTATTATTGAATGTATGAATCAAAATTATGATTATTGTTTTAAATACAATTCGGAATTATTTTTATTTTTGTGTTACGAAAAAAGAAATTCGTCTCGATCAGAAGATTTTCATCGATGTCCTGAATATAATATAAGTATAAAACGTGATTATGGCAGAACTAAAATTTGCGAAAGGTTAAATGAACGTGGATGTGATAAAATTACAACTGAAGATATGCTATTTTATTTAAATATTAAAAATTTAAAATTAAATTCATTTTTCAATTCATTAGAATTTCAAAATATGGTAAATGATATTTTGTATGGTGAACTAATTAGAGATTTAATATCTTTACATAAGTATTGCGATAAACAAATGTATGATAGAATTGTCAGATTTCAAGAAATTGTTTTCTTAAAAAAAATTTTTTATTTTTATAATGTATGGCTTAACAGCTATTTTGATTTAATGCAAATAATTGATAATAAAAAAAATAATGAATTAGAAAATATGCTGAAAATTATAAGAGACCAAATGTATTTCAATTCAATTATTAATAGTGATGATGAAAAATTTGGATCTCCATTGCATTTAGCTGTTTCAAATCAAAATTTGGAAGCTGTTAAAATTCTTTTAAGATATGGAGCAAATCGAAACAAACAATTGGCGGAATATAACTCTCATTTATTTACCTATATTTCACTACAAAATACTTTGGATTTAGACATATATTTTAAAGGTTATCTACCTCTGCATATTGCTGCTACTATAAATAATAAAGAAATGTTTAATGTTTTATTTGAAAAGAGTGAAACTGACATTAAAGACAGTTTAGGAAAAACTCCTTTGCATTATGCAGCAATTGCCGGAAATATTGAAATGTTATACTATATTATTAAAGAAATTAATGTTAATCCCAACATCCAAGATAACGATGGAAAATATTTTCTAGATTACATTAAATCTGAAATAGAATTTAAAATAATGTACAAATTTTTGAAAGAAAATTTTCCGGAATTAATACAAAAAAGAAAGAAAGATTGTAGAATAAGTTTGTTAAAAAAGTTAAATTTGTTTAAAAAAAAATAAAATAAAAAAGAAATTGTTACTTTTAATTTTGTATTTAAAAAAAATGTGATTATTATTTGATTTTTTCAGGAGTACCGATAATCTTTCCCTTTTTTTGGGAAAAATCTTAATACTAGATACTATAGTACGGTCTCTTTTTTTAGGTATATTTGCTAAAGTATTTTATGTCTTCTAGTATTTATAGATTTACATTCTAACATTTTTTGAAAAATGTTTGCAACACCTGAAACGGAACGGCATGTTTCCCTCTCTTATCACATTGCATGATTTGATGGACTTTTTATAAATAAATAAAAAGTCAGGCTTTTAAAAATTTATTTTCGAATGTATAACTACCTTTTAATAATCGTAAAATTTCAATAATTTTTAAAATGCAATATTATGCATCGCTGTCACCTAAATTCTATTCATTTTGTAAAGTGCTATTGTCGACTGCCAAATGTCATTTAAATATAAATCATGATATTAACTGTCATTACGTTATTTGATTTTTGGTCGGTTTGGTAAGGCTGCCAACTTATAAAACAGTTATTATCTACAAATTTATTTTCAACTTAGTACATCTGGAATTTAGGATATTTAAGGAAATTTAAACAAAATTGTGTGTTACCATTGTTGAATAATATTACAATATAAAAAGGTAGCGTTTTTAATCAATAATTACAATATTTCATTTTAAATTTTTAAAATAGCCATTCAAATATTATAATAAATAATAAAACCTTTTTCAAATTTATGAAAACTTGGCACAAAATGTTTTATTTAATATAACTATTTAATATCTACATACAAATGAAGTAATCACGAACTCGACTCTTTTGGTTTCTACATATTTTTATTTTATTTTTTTTTTTTTTGGTATCCATTTTGGCCTAATATTGGTACATCTGTAGGTACCTATATCTGTATTATATTAATATTATATTTATATACAGTTAGATATTGGTACCTATTATCCTTTATGTCATTTTTGATTTTCTTATTTTTTCAAATATAAAAAGAATATTTTAGAGTGTATTTTTATTAAGTCCCCAGCCTTTAAAATGTATACAAAAAAAATTTTTTCTAAAATTTAAAACAATATTGAAAAGATTTAATAATACGATAGAAATACATACATGCATACACATGTATGATATCCATTTATGGAAACATATACATATACATATGTATATCAGAAAATGGAAAAAAACCAAGGGTTTTTCAAAAAGCACATTTCCAAAATTTTATGAATTCCATACTTTTATACAAACATTATATACAATAAACTTATCTACATTATAATAATTATACCCCTCCATCAAGGCTACTTTAACTCCTCTTAGCACTTGTCGTAATATTGGAGCTTTAAATCCTTATTGATATATTTTTAGTATTGACACTTACTCTTTTGAATTTAAATCAATAATGCCTCTAAATCAATAATGGAAATTCTTAACTGGTTTAAAACTGGTTATGGAAACTTTTTTATGGTGAGAACTACTAGAATATGGAATATGCTTCTGATAGAAATATACCATTATACAACTTGCAAAGTTTCAAAAAGAATTTATATAAGTGCGTTTCTAACCTACCCCCAACTCCTCTCTTCTATCCTGTTTTCCTTATAAAGGGATTCGTTCGTAGACTAATGAGCATGTAAAAATAAAATTAAAATGGTAAATTAAACTAAAACTAATTGGAAAATCGAAAATACTGAAGACACTTTTTTATTTATAAAGATGTTTTTTGAAATTAAGAAAAACTTTTGACACCTGGTAGAAATAATGTTGAAACTCTAATTTTTGCATATTACTTTAAAAGTATTTTGGACATCTGTTTTGGTCTGAGTGTCTGACATAGTAGTTATAGGTGTTTAAAAAATATATAGAATATTAATTTTTTGGTTCCTTACAGCTCCTGTATGGTGGGAGGGAGGAGTCAAATTTCCTCAAATGAGTCATATCAAAAATATCTAACTCGGCGCACAGTTTGAAGTTTCTTGCTAAAATTATTTGGAATGTCCAATACAAGTGTGGAAAATTTGGTAAAAATACCTTGTCTAACTATATATTTATTTAAAACTACGTAGCACCTGTCATTTGACATTTCCAGTTTGAAAATTATCTACCTTATGGAAGAGCTTTTATAAAAAGAATTTATAAATAGGACTTTTCCGAATGCCGGAGTACTGTAGTACCGTTACGGGTAGCGCCACTGAAAAAAGTATTTTTGACAAATTAGCTAGATTCTATTGACATATTTTGCGGTACTATAACTTTAATTAAAATTCCATTGCTATATTTCAAAAGATGTACAAATTTTATAAACATCCAAACGAACAGATGGGCAGGGTGAAACTAATTAAGTACTTTTTTTCAAAAGTGTACGAAAATGTGCTAAAAAGATAAGTCCGTAATAAAAACAAAATCAATGAAAAGAGAAAATATAAAAACGAAAAGAAATTTTTATGAGTTTTAAGGATGACACAATTTTGTTACAGTTCCTTTTTTTTACTAAGTCAAAAAAAAAAACAAAGGCATTTTAACTATCATATGGTTTGCACAAAATTGAAGACTTAGTTCATACAAATTGAATAAAAAATGCCAACATTGTAGCCATCTTATCTTAAAATCTCTTATCTTGCATTGGCATAATGGTAATCGGTCTAATATGTTAATCAAATTGTCACAGTAATAACTTAATCAACATGTTCAACAGCATTAGATCATATATAGAATTAATTGTCAAATCAAAAGGACTGTGAAACTGTGAAAACCAGTGTGCAAATTAATTTTTTTTTTTATTTTAAAGAAATCTTGCGAACTATTAAGAGCAGGTTTCAGGCCCAGCCATTTTCTTTACATATTGACTGAATTGTAATTTTTATCAATATTAATTATGAATAATAGTGAAATCAATACTTAGAATATAATCCCAATGCATTCGAAGAAACCCGTTAACAAGGGCCAAAAATTATGTTGGAGCCAATGTTCACGTTGAATTATTAATTTTTTAAATTGGTTGATATTGTAATATAAATATTATATTCGTGCGAATATCCGGAAAATATATACTATGACGAATAAGTTACTGATTAATAAAAACAGGTAAGCTCCAACTTTTAAATCCTAATAGTCCATCAATGGGAAAGGTTCCCAAATTTTTACTAAACAACCTTACGATGATTCTCGAGGATCTTCAAAAGTTTATAGAGGCTATAAAAACAGTTGTCTTTCACATTTTCAGATTAAGAATAGGGCTTTTTCCGACATTGGCGGACTGTAGCTCCGTCACAGATGGGGCTACAGAAAAAACCTCTTCATGAAATTATTTTTTTTGCACTATCTACCCGCAGTTAAAATATCTTTTCTAAACTTTTGGAAATGTGCTAAAAATGGTGTGAAATAAGGAAACAAAAAATATATCCAAAAAAAAAGGTAATAAGATATTCCCGTTAAACCTTTATTCGCGTTTCCCCATTGAATTTTAGTGAACTCTCTTCCATAAAAGTGGTGGTTTAATACATTTATTTTATATTTCACAAAAATAAGTACACCCACAGAACATACACTTATACAATACTCTTATACCATATAGTTAAGGAATAAAGATTTAAAACACGAATCCAAGTATTTTATAGACTTTTAAAGCACATAATTTACGTCTTTATCATCTTCATTTTCTATTTTTTATTAAATATCTGTTCATCAACTCAATTATGTTTATAAATTTGTAATTTTTTTTTTGAAAACAATTTGATGCTTTGATCATATTTTATTGAGGAAGAGTTTTAGTTAAATTTATCTGTTGTTTTACCGGTTGTTTTTAGTTCAAACAAACGCAATTGGCAGGGATTTTTTTTTATTCTTTTTCCACACATTTAAGGAGTATAGGGCATTTACATAGTTTATTTAAATTAAGCTTCAGTTTCTTTAATCTGCATATTCACTAAGTCGTTGATTAATAAGCTGTAGCTATTGTATAAGATTTTGAATAGACAAATGTTAATTTTGGTGGTCATCTGTTATTCTACACAAAAGTTATTTATATATTTATAGTAAATCGTATCTTATATTACGATATTAACTATTATTATTATTATTTTTTTTTATTAATATATTTGTCTCGGATGAGGTGTAACAAACGCATTCAATTAAATGTGTTTTGTTGGATGTGTTTTATTTTAGAAAATAAAAATACAAACTAAATAGAAAATAAACAAAATGTTATCATATTATTATTCATTACATGGTGCAGTGGTTAAGGCAGTAAGCTTTTAATAGAAATTTGTGGGTTCAAATCCTTCTTGGGGCAAAACGTTTTTTTATTTTTTTTTAATTCTATAAAAAATTTTACAGAAAACTCGCATTTATTATTTTAATAATTATTAATTTCTTTTTTTTTGTTATTATTTTTATTTTAAAATTCAAAAATGTGTTACAAAACAATACATATGCTAGGTATATATACAATAATTTTAAATTATTTGGCATATACGTAAAAATCAAATAATATGATGGTTTAATTTTTTTGACTAGGTATTTTTTTTTGTTTTTTTCTTTTTGATTCTTCGTAGGTACGCACTATTTACTGGTATATAAACAATTTGATTATATATATGTAACAAGTTAATATTTCAATTCTGTTACCAAAAATTTTATAAATAGACATACATTGAAACTAAATGCAAAAAATTTTATATATAGAAATACATTGAAACTAAAAACAGAACACCTCACCTCACCAACATTTATACATATTTTTTGAATTTATATAATATTTTCAAACTTAATAACTAAATAGAAACTGAATACAAAACAAAAAAATGTTAGCAGATTATTAATCATTGTATGGTACAGTGGTTAGGGCGCTGGACTTTTAATCAAAAGATCCCGGTTCAAATCCATATTACGGGAAAGCTATTTTATTTTTGAATTCGTCTTTTTTTTTTCATCATTCTTTTTGTAACAAAATCCTTTTATATAAGAAATTTTAATTTATTCATTTATTCATATTTGATGTACAATAATTTTAATTTTTTTGTTTTATTATTTGCCACACGAAAAAATCAAATATCGTATTAATTTTTTCTTTTTGATTCTATTTAGGTACGCATTATTTACATTAACAATTTGATTATATTTAAAAAGTATTTAAATTCTTATGACAAAAATTTTATATAATATAGAAATACATTGAAACTATATGCAAAAAAAAAAAAAACAATTTAATATTCATTATTAAAAAATGTACACACTTCCCCTCACTTCACCTACATTTACATTTATAATTTATTTTTCTATTTAAAATTAAATGCGAAAACAAGAAAACAAAAAATAAAAACGAAGCAAGAAATGTTACATCGATGGCTTAGTGGTAAGGACGTCGGCCTTTTTAAAGAAAAGTGCCGGTTCAAATCTTAGTCAGGGCATATTTATACTCGTACAAACAAAATGTTTTTTTTTTAAGTTCATCTTTTTTTTTTCTTATTTATTCTTTTTGGAATTAAATATAATAATTTTTATGTGCGAAACTCTTATTCTATAAAAAATTTTATAGAAAACTCTCATTTATTTTAATAAATATATACAATAATTTAAAATTTTTTTTTTTTATTATTTGTCATACACGTAAAAATCAAATAATATAGTATTAATTTTTTTGACTAGGAATTTTTTTTTTTCTTTTTGATTCTATTTAGGTACGCACTATTTACTCTCTCTTAGATAAACAATTTGATTATATGCAACAAGTTATTCAATTCTGTTACCAAAAATTTTATAAATGAAACACATTGAAACTAAATGCAAAAAATTTAATATATAGAAATACATTGAAACTAAATCCAAAAACAAAATACAATTTAATTTTCATTAATGCAAAATGTAAACAGCATACCTCATCTCACCAACATTTATACATATTTTTTGAATTTACATATATTATAATATTTTCAAACTTAATAACTAAATAGAAACTAAATACAAAACAAACAAAATGTTATCAAATTATTAATCAGAGTATGGTACAGTGGTTAGGGCGCTAGACTATTAATGAGTAATACGTCCCGGTTCAAATCCATGTTGTGGCAGAAATATTTTATTTTTGAATTCGTCTTTTTTTTATAATTCTTTTTGTAACAAAATCCTTTTATATAAGAAATTTTAATTTATTCATTTCTTTCTTTTTGTTATTATTTTTATAACAAAATTCAAAAATGTTTTTCAAAAAAATATAATTGTAACCATATATACACATTCTATCTAACAACTGAAGAACTCTCCAAACGAGTAATTGTCGCTCCAACGAATACCCAGACTTTGGAAATGAACAAAAAGATCATTGCAATGGTACCTGGAGACGAGAAAGTTTACTACAGTGCAGATTTGGTCGTTTCTGAAGATCCGAACGATACACTGAATTTTCCTATGGAATTTTTAATTGAGCAAACTCCATCTGGCATGCCTCCCCACGTCTTAATTCTTAAGAAAGGTGTAATAATAATGTTACTTCGTAACTTAAACCCAAAAAAAGGTATGTGCAATGGGACAAGATTAATGATACAAGAATTAGCTACAAATTTTATTAAAGCTAAAATAATATCTGAATGTAATAAAGGAAGAATAGTGTTCATTCCAAGAATTAATATAATAAATTCAGAAACAACCTTGCCCTTCGTTTTAAAACGAAGACAATTTCCTATACTTCCAGCATATGCCGTTACTATTAATAAGTCACAGGGTCAAACTTTTGATTATGTTGGCATCAATTTGCAAACACCAGTATTCTCGCACGGTCAACTCTATGTGGCTCTTTCTAGATGTAAAAATCCGAATAATATAAAAATAAAAATTCAACCTGGTCCTCAACAAGGTTTACTATTAAATAACGAACGTCAATTTACAAGAAACATTATATTTAAAGAAGTATTGGCTGACTAAAAATATTGTAAAACGGTTACTGTGACATCAATAACAAGTAGAAACATATCTTAAAAATTTTCTACAAAAATTTTTTAATAAAACAACAACTCGGCATTTTAACGATTCAATAAAAACCAACACTATATAAAAGGCAAAACATAACGAAAAACGATTTATAAAAAAAGTTTCAAAATAAACTACATTTTAGTAGTTCACTACACCTTCTTAAAATTAGAATTAAAATTTAAATAAGTATAAAAAATCAACAGTTAAAATAGTTAAAACAGTAAAATAAAAACCAAAACTAAAACAACTAAATTTAAATTACCTCAAAAATGTTTAATAATTAAAACTTAAACATATACACTTTAAAAAAAATCCAAAAAAAAACGAATGAAAAAAAACTAAAATCATCCCAAATGAACAAGTATAAACAACAAAAATATACAACGGTGAAGCCTGGGTCACAACTCCAGATACGAACTTGTATTCACGAGTTCAACGAGGTGGAGTCGCGGTGGACGCGACCCAGGCTTTTTTTGGAAGGAAGACTCCATTTCAAAAACAATAGAGATATTTAATTGGGAAACGTTATATAAATAGTTAAACAAAAATAAAAGCTTGAAGATAATACTCTTTAAAAAAATAAAAATGTCAAAAAAAAACAAATGAAAAAAACTAAAATCATACCAAATGAACAAGCATAAACAACAAATATGCAACAGTGAAGCCTGGGTCACAACTTCGGATACGAACTTGTATACAATAGTTCAACGAGGTGGAGTCGCGGTGAATGCGACCCAGGCTTTTTCGGAAGGCAGACTCCATTTCAAAAACAATAGAGATTTTTTATTGGAAAAAGTTAGATACATAGTTAAAAAAGATGTATATATATTTATACTTATATATAATTTGTAACACAACCAAATTAAAAAAAAAACTCTAACAAACAAAATCTAAAATAAAAAACCAATTAATTATCTAATACCTACTTAAATTAAAAAACTAAGAAAGCAATAATATATAAGAAAAAACCTAATAACAAAACACTAACAAATAATAATATCAGCTAAAAATTTAAAAATCAACTAAAAACAGGCTAAGAAATAAATCAATAAAATAAAATACTCAAATGAAATAATATGAATCTTCCAATTTGTTTTGGAAAAACTTTTAAAAAAATAATATATAAACACACATTTTGTAATTAAGCAGACTAAAATAAATTTACTTAAGTTTTATAAACTAATTACAAAATACAGTTAATTAAAATACAGTTTTTCATTTCTTCTTATTAGTATACATTTTTAGAGTGTCTGACTCCGAAATGTTGACACGCAGATTCATTTCCGGATGGAAGGATATATTTTTATATGCATATAAATTACAAATAATTCCCTTTTTTCTTTTTCTTTACACAATTATTTGGCAAAGTGCAAATTATACATTATTCCGAAATTCCAAGATTTTATATATTTTTGATAATAAATTCTAATTTTAATATATTTGTCTAGAATGAGGTGTAACAAACGCATTCAATTAAATGTGTTTTGTTGGATGTGTTCAATTATAAAATCTCCTAAAAATATGCAAAAAAATTATCAAAATTATTTTGATGGAAAAATTTTTTGAACAAAAAAAAAACACAATAATAAAAATTCTGTGGAACACGAATGAAAGAAATTTATGTAGATTGCATAATCCTACCCACATTGCATACTTTTAGGATGTGTTTTATTTTCTCATAATCAATATAAAAAATTAAATCAAAATCTGTAGGTAATAAATTTTAATTATTTTATTGACCTTTCTATTAATTTTATTTTTATTTTAAATTTTCTTAAATAACCATTTTTTTTTCTAAAAAATTTATAAAATTTTATTGATTTAAAGTTTCTTTTTGAAAATCCTTTTGGAAATTTTTAATTTTTTTTTTTTTTCAACTTTCCTAGAAAAACTGTATTGGTACCACCTGGCTTTATTGTAAATATTTTGAAAGTTATGATCTAAACTTTATTTATATTTTCATTCATTTATTCATTCAGATAATTTTTTAAGCATCTAAATTTTCCACCACCATTTTTCCAATAAAACGTATATTTCTTTTGATTATTGGATATTATAAATTTGAACTTTCATTTATTATTTAGTTATTTTTAGAAAATTCAACATTTCCTTTAATTGTGTCTATTTAGTACAAGTGGAATTTGGGTTTTATACAATTCGACCACACCATAAAGTAGGGCGCTTCCCACCCCTTAAAGCTAAAGTTATTTTATTTAAAACATTAAACTTCTTAATTAAACAACTTCGACATTAGATATGAGTATTATTATTATTATTATTTATTATTATTATTTATTATTATTATTAATATATTTGTCTAGAATGAGGTGTAACAAACGCATTCAATTAAATGTGTTTTGTTGGATGTGTTCAATTATAAAAAAATAAAATATTGACGTTTTGTTGGATGTGTTTTATTTTAGAAAATAAAATATCATAAATTATCATAAGCAGGCCAAAAAATATTTTATTTATTTTTAATAAAAAAAAAAAAATTTTTTTTTGAAATAAAATTTACTTATTAGTTTATGAAAAATTTCATTTCAGTTTTAAAAATCACAGAAGATTTTCTGGAAATTTTAAATATATAGTAAGACATTTTGTCAATAAAAATTAAGAAGACAATGCTTCACAGGAACATTTGTGTAGTTGGTCTTAATAATTTTCAGTAAATATCTGAAATAAGGGCGATTTCAGTAAATATCTGAAATAAGGGCGAAAGCCCAATGTATGCTTTGATGCATTGCTTGGTTTGCTTAAGCAAATAAACCAAGAAATGTATTAAAGTAATTTCAAAGTTTCCCCTCATCTCGCTCTCAACTCTACCTCATCTATCTCTCATCCCTTCCTTCATAACTTTTTAATTATTTATCTATTTAAAAGTTAAAATGGAAAAAAATTATGTAACAACTGACGGTTGGGAAAGTGGGTTCAGGTATACAATACCTCTGAGTTCAATGCACCATAAAAACCAGACAAAATAGATTTTAAACTTAGTTAGGGTTAGGTATATTAAAAAAATTTCAAATAAAATTTATAATTTGCATTTGATAATGCAAAACTCAACATTTATTTAATACAATTTCACGTACATATAAATAGATACATTATTTAGCATGTTGAATAAGTACATTATAGAACGGTTAGCCTTCAAACAAGTATTTTGATTTGAATCTAAACAAAGGAAACAATATAGAATGTATAACAACATTTTTTAAAAATGTATATACAAAACATTAATAGTTGGAGAAATAAATCATTATTGAAACAAAATAAATCTATTTCACATCTCTTATTAACACAAATTTATCGAACTTAATTTTAAAAAAAATTAAGAATAAAATTAAGAATAAAAAAAAAATATTAATTGAAATTAAAAAAACATTTCACCAAGAAGGGATTTGAACTAACAGCCCCAAAATTTTATCAAATTCAAAACATAAAAAAGGTAGACTAAATAAATTATTCATCTTCAAATTTTTAGATACAACAACATATAAGTTTTTGTTTTTTTTGTACATAACTAGAATTGAAGCATAGTCTGTATTACGTAGAATGCAACGGTTACCATTTTATTTAAGAAAATGGTATTGATATATAATATATGTTTATGTAATATATGTAATTAAATTAGAAATAGTTCTTAATTAGAAAAAGTTCTTCTTTCAACTGACCTTCCGTCATTCTGTGACGGGCCAACAGCTAGTTATAATATAATTATACAATTTTAAGAAATTTTTTTATTACGAACCCAAAATATGAAAAACGACTTCTTTATCACTCCCCCATTGGTTTGATAATTGACTGGGATTATGGCATATAAAATTATGTGATCCAGGTAAGGTCTAAAAATTGTATTTTTGTGGTATTGATAGCTGAGGCCAAGTATAATAAACTTGGTAATGCCAAATTTGAAAAATTATATCATTAATGGCGCTAAACTTGTAAATTCGCTTAAGTTCACGGATTTCGCAGGATTGTGGAAATCCAAAAGTTTTAATACTTACATTGTAAATTTTAAATTTAAAATGTCATCAAATTGTAAAATAATTCATATAGAAGTTTAAATGATTTTTTGTGGACTTATATTATTTATACAATTAATTAGATGTTGTTGCGAATTAACATACTGTTTTTTTGATTTATGTGTTAGAAACGAAATCTAGTTTAAATAATTAAATTAGCCAGGTTCGTTGCAGACTTTAGGAAAAATATTTTCGAAAGCATGATTTTGTATGCAAACGGCGTAGAAGATAAAGTATATCAATAACGATTTAGTGTACTTCAGTGTTGTAATAAAAGTGTTTACTTTCGTAATTCTCAACCGAGGATCTGGTTGAATGTTCTATTACTTCCTAAGTTAAATTTCTTTTCGGTTATTCATACTTTGTGTCTGAGATAACTTTTCTATCCCAAATCTCTGATACCTTATCGAAAACCTTTAAAAATGTGACTTTAAACATTCATTGATTTTTAATATTTATAAGCTTTACACAACTTCACAAACTTCAGGATAAATGCAAGAATAAGTGAGCATTGCAGCGGAAGGGTTCTTCTGCTTTCTTCTGTTTCTAGAAGATATTTATTTTCAGAACAGACAAGAAGCTCCTCGGAGTAATGAAGAAAAAAGTTAAAACTTTTATGATATCTTTATACTTCATACAGAGGAATATCACCTTGTATTATTTTATTCAGACATTGCAGAACCGTCCTATATTACGTATAACCTTGATATTAAAACTTTTTTCTTTTTATTCCATTGGTACTTTGTTTCATCTTAAAATAACGTTGAAATGAATTGTTTTATCATTCAACAGCCATATTATATTTTATCTTTTAAATATTTCTTTTTACAATTCTTTGATGCATGTTTGAACATTTTGTGATTATCATAAAATTTAGTATAAAAAGAGGAACAAATATAGAGTAGACAGTGTCACCTCTAGGATACCCGCACGAATATAATATTTATATTACAATATCAACCGATTTAACAAATTAGTTTTTAAAATTTTTCAATATTTTTTTAAAGATATTGTACTTGCCAAATAAATTTTGGTAAAAAGATGGCTACAAAAGTTAACTACATTTAAAAAATTTTTTATGAATAAATGAAGAGATTGTGGATGCGTACTATTAGAACAGTTACACGAACAACTCATCCAAGAATAGTCAGCGCTAATTAAGTTGTCTTGACTAGATATCGATGCCAAATTTTGATAAATTTTCAGATATGAAAATCTAATTGAACTTTGAGGTTGCGCACGTAAAAAACACACTAACTCGAAGACTAAAGTACAATTACCAAATTTGATATAAATGTTGAGATTGTGGATGCGTACTATTATAACAGTTACACGAACAACTCATCCAAGAATAGTCAGCGCTAATTAAGTTGTCTTGATTAGATATCGATGCCAAATTTTGATAAATTTTCAGATATGCAAATCTAATTGAACTATGAGGTTGCGCACGTAAAAAACACACTAACTCGAAGACAAAAGTACAATTACCAAATTTGATATAAATTTTGACAACTTTTGCAAATCTACAGACCCCTCTCCTAATAACAACTGAGTTACACTCTTATAAAAAAAGAAAATTTATGGCAACTAGCAGAACTCGTAAATTTCAAAAGTAAATGCTCTATTCTTTTTTTAACTATCGAGCAGCTGGATAGCCTAAGTCTTTGATTCTGATACGATCCATTGATAAGTCTATCCCGTCTCCTATCCAATACCTTAAAAGTAATCGCAAATTTGTTATACACTGTTACAACTGCATTCAAACGGGTAAAAAGACTATTATTCACATCGTATTACTTTCATTTGGTGGTGTTCCATTCATTTTTATTTTCTCTCTACTTTTCAATTTTCCAATTTTTTTTTTTAAATTTTTAATGTAGAAAAACATTTTTCCATTCAATTTTATGTCGCTTTTGATGGTTAATGGCATTACATAAAATCTTAAAACATAAAAGAAAATAAAATACATATATAAAATAAAACTATTTTAAGGCAAGGCAAGGGTAAAGCTAATTTACAAAAAAAAAAATATTTTTTAGATCTGCACATTAAAAGAAAAATTGAAACAAAATCGAAGAACAAATAACCAAGTCAAGCGGCCTCAAGCGTTTTTAAAAAAGTTCATTTCTAAAATTAAAACCATAATACGTTAGTTGGAACTTTAATGTCTGCATATTACTTGAAAGACCTTTGAAATAGGGATTTTAAAAATTAATCAAATTTCCAGTTATCTTTGCAGCTCCTAAAAGATGGGCGACACAAAAGTATAGCCTGAAAAGATAATCCTCATGTCTATTTCCAAAGATCTAACTTCTCTCAAAATTTCAAGTTTCTAACTAAAAGAATATAAAAAATTTTGCAAAAATTTAAGTACACATAACGGTAAATTTGTATACCGCATGGCAACCCTTTATATTTATTCTACATACTATCGCAAGCAACTGTCTTTTGGTAACAAATCCTATTTAAAACAATGTAGAAGTTTTTAAAAACGTCCTAATAGACGGACAGACGGATAGAGTGTAACCATTTAGGTACATTTTATAAAATTGTTTTCAAAATTTGCTAAAAATTATTTTTAGAAAATTTTTCTTTACATATTGTCACACATTTTTTTACAAATATTTCTTTTCTTGTACTTTGGTTTGAGATTTTTGTGGCTATACGAAATTATTTTGGTAAAACTGATATGTATTTTATTTAGATCTATACATTTTTCACTACCACAATATATTTTTTGACTTTTGATCCTTTTAATTCAAATCCTTTACTATTTTTGTCTTAATTAAAGTTTTATTTTTAGAATTGTTTTTTTTTTTTGTTCTGAAATAGTTTTTAAATTAAATTTAGAATTGAAGTCAAGAGTACACATTGTTACAGTGCTGAAGAATTTTAAAAGTGCCTTCAAAAAGTATATGAGGAGAAATATTACGGTTGGTAGTTTTATGTGTAAATTTATTCGACGCTAAGAAAACAAACTGAATAGATTTTCCTAATGCCTTACTGCCGCAACTGCTTTTATATACTGACGCTAGTTAAGTTTGAATGGACAATATTCAGCTATATATTTATATTGCTCCTCATTTTATAACGTATCTAAACTTGATATCGACGATAGATATAAAACCAAACGTTTGGATCGGATCAAAAAGAAAATTAATTTAGCTAAGTGACCATCCGTCAACACGATAACTTAAAAGCTAAAAGAGCTAGTAGTTAAGAGGTTCTAAGTACTGACTGCGCAACTGAGCTATGTATACCAGAGATTTTATATGCATAACTCCATTTCACTAACCTTTATCTAACACTTGTAGTATGATGTTTCGGCATATACAGATACGTTTTTCTTTCTAAACTTTTTGAGTGTTGAGATAAGTTCATTTATAGTTCAAAGTTTTTAGATTCTTCATAAAATACTTATTTCAAGGAGAACCTATGGTAAACTTAAAAATTTTTCATATCAATCTTTAACTTTCATAAAGTTATAAGTTGCAGTATTGAACTTTTGATATATCTTTCACTTAAGTGGCACAGTAATTAAAGTGCCCGGGTTTTATTGGAAAAGCCCGGGTTTGATCCCCGGTATAAGTGAAAAAACCTTTTATCTGCTGAACTCAGCTACCATTCGCCATTTTGAACCCAATGTCATAACTGATCTATACATATAAAAGCGAAAGTTTGTTTATTTGTTTGTATAGGGGTTTAAAGAAAGAAATCTTGGGCTAAAATTTTTGCTCTAACGGACCGCCAAGTTGGGGCTGTGATGCAAGTATTTAAACTTTTTTGTTCTAAAATGAAAACGGTCTGACCAATTGACTTCAAATTTTGGATGCGTGAAGCACCTTGAAAATGGAGTTGAGTCTGTTAACAGGCTTGGTGGTCCTACGATTGGTCAAAAAAAACTTTTTCAAAGTAAATTACGTCAAATTTTCGAAAGCAGTTAGTACTGCTTTGGATTCCGGAAAGTTTAAAAAATTACTAGAATAATCCTAGAAAAATCGTTTTAAAAAAATTTCTTTCATACATTTTAAAATTAACATTTACACCATGTGTAATTTTTGTGTTAACTTTTAGCAGTAACATCAACTTCGATTAAACCTCCATTGAGAGGCGCAGCAACGCGCATCGGGTATTAGCTAGTAATTAATTATTATAAAAATTTAATAAAACAAGTTTCTACATGTTATTAGGCCTGGTAATATTTCATGTATAAATTATATGAAGAATTGTTTAACATCAAATCTAATAATATGAATATAATTTCTCCCCCCTGTTTTCTACAGTTGTACAGTTAGCACTTAAAAAAAAAAATCTTTACTTAAAACTGAGAAAATATTAAAATACCTGGATATAGACCTAGAAAATATTTTAATATTTCCTTGATTATTACAATTTAAAAAAATAAAAACTGCTCGAACAAAATAAAAAAAATTTAGTTTTTTAACCCTTTCTTCATATTAGTTATATACTTTATATACGAATACATTGGAATATACGATATAAAAAATGAGTTGTAAAAAATTTTTACAATATTTTTTTAGGCTAAAGAGAACCTTTACTAAGAAAAAATGTATACACCTAATGAAGATTTCAATGAAATATTAAATTAAATGAACCATATTAAATTTTAACAAAATTAGTACAAATAAAAGGTTATAAATTTTAAAAAACAAAAATTATATGATTCTATGTTTCATCTTATAAAAAAAACTACTCTGAATACAGTAAGTCGTAAGCAGTTAGTCTACCTGGCAAAATAATAAAAACTGTCCCAAATTTATAATATGTTCAATTGCAAGTAAACGTTAAAACTCATTTGAAAATTGAGTCATGGTTCTTACAAATAATTTAAGAATTCATCAGCTTTTTTGAAGATTAATAATGTTTTTTTAATCAACAATATCTACAGAATTTTTAATTGAAGTTATTACAGCGTATATAACTGTTCCTTTTCAATTTTCTTGACTGAAGAAGTTTCACATATCAAAGATTTCTAAGGGCGCACGCATTTTCAACTCTATGCTCTTATTGCAGCTCTCATATAAACGCACCCTAAGATTACTGATTCTTCATTTGAGAACAGTTTTTATGTTAAGATCACATGTCAATTTAATTTTAAAATGTCAGATACATGTCATAACTATTTGCGTCATATTTGCAATTGAACCGTACGGCTCAATAGAAATTTTCAAACCTAAAATATTGTAAAATTTCTAAAAATTCAAAATAATGGTACAATTTTTTAACTTATAGTAAATTTTTTGTATAATTTATTTTTTTAACCCTTTTTTTAACAATTGTTTTTTATTTAAGATGTTAAGTAATAAAAAATTTTTACAATTTTATTTGGAATTTTAAAGGTATTTTTACAAATAAATCTAATAAGGTATCAATAACGCTATAATCATTTACATTTGACGTTTTGAATTTTTCAAAAAAAATTAAATAAACCTAGGGAATTTAAAAAAGCTCATTTTCAAAATTAAAACACGTTAAATAGAATTTAGCATTAATTAAATAAATTTATTTACAATGACTTCCCATGGTTAAAATTTCTTTTCTTTATTTCAAACGGTGTAAAAGTTGTGTAAACACACGGAAGGACAGATTGAAACTGCAAAGGCAAATTTTTTTAAAAATTAAACAATGTTTCATATTAAGTTTTGGGTAACATTTTCATTAATTTGGAGAAGTCGTTTGCTGAAGAGCTGTTAACACATATGAGTTGGAGCTTAAATTATTTTATCAAGTTACTGGTATTTAAAAATATAAAATTTTTTTGGTTTTTTATCCCTTACAGCTCCTCAACGTTAATTGTAATCAAAAAATTTTTATATTTATAATCATTGGTATCGGTTATTTCCTTTCTATACTTATTACAAGAACTGTTATAAGTTTCAAAGCTGTATTAATAACATATGCTTCATTCCGCGGCATTTCAATTTGTCATTAAAAAAAATTGTAATGTATTCTAATATAAATTCTACTTTACTTTGATCTTGTATTGTCAGTAACTATTAATTTGATCTAGACATTACTGTGATTACTATAACCAATTTTTGTAAAGGAAATATTTTGTCAAAAGAACACTAATAGTCCCCCTGACACCAGATGAAATAGAGAGGTTGATAAAAGAATGTGAACTAGTAATTAGTTTTGACTAATTAAATTATTATTTACATCTATTTGAATTATCTCTAATCGAGTTCTAATCGTCTATATTTCAACTCATTCCGATGAAATTTGGTACGAATGCTTTTTCATCAAAACTAAGGTTAAGTTTGTTGGTTGGATAAATCGGACCACGAAGTATGGAGGCTCCCATTCAAAACACCAGACTTATCCAAAAATCTCGAGTTCAAATCGTCGAATTCAAATCTGGTTCATATACTATTGGTGGGTAACCATAAAAAGTTGCTTTCATAAATTGATTCTAGTATCATGGGATCTAAAAATTCTAAGAGTTTACGGAATGTCAAGTTCTAGTAATTCATCGAAATCTAAACCGATTTTAATGGAATTTGGTAAGAATAGTTTTTTTGCCAAAAGAAAGAATGGCTTCGCAGATGGAGAAAATTGGCCCACGGGATCGAGGGACTACCATATAAAATAAACAGATTTTACAAGAACTCTTAACAGATTTAACAAACTTCACACTCCCAAGTATTCTCATTTGCTTATCATTAAACTGTTGTACCGTGTACAATCAGTTGTTACTGTTATAAAATGTACAATCAGTTTAATTTTCGACTCCTATATTCAAATTAACTAAATTTAAAAAAAAAATTATTTCATTACACAAAAGAGTTTACCGCGCTATTTCTACTTACAAAAAACAAAAAAAAAAAACAATTGAATAAATAAAAACCAATAATAAAAAGAGTTGGCCACATAAATGAAAACCAAATTCTTTTGAAAATCAAATTCCGTTAACCATTTTTAAATTACCGCCAAAATATAAATAATACACAAACAAAAAACGACGAAAATATATTTTAAATTTTTCAAATTGTTTTAGCATTCCCTACGATAAATTCAAATGATTTTTAAATGTTTATTATTATATGTTTCACCTGAATATTTATTGTATCACATAGGTACCAATAATAAATACAAGTTTAGTAAATAGGACTTCTTGGAATCAGTTCTAATATGTTTAAATATAATCAGGATATCGTATAATAATTTATCTAACATGTTCGTATATTTAGGACTTTTTAAAAATTTAAATGCGTTAATCATTGAAATAAATTTCAAAAAAATAGCGGAGTATTTTTTACGTTTATAAGGGCGTATGAAAGGATAATTTGAGGATCAACTGCTTCCTTTTTTAATACTTTTGAATTACTCTACTGAAAATTAAAATTATTGTGCTGTTTAGTATAGATTAGATATCGCTACAGGATAGTATGAACATTACCGAAGCTTTTAGGGGATGAAAATAGGTTAAGGCTTATTGGAGGATAAAACGCATAAAAGCTTCACCGGAATCCCTATTTATGGAATTAGACTTAATTTTAATTATGGAATTAACAATAAGATCTTACCAAAAAATGTAGGGCAACTCGTCTAATAACCTTATATTTTGAAGGAAGCCTCTAGAGATTTTAGGAGTTTCGGGAATGTCAAGTTCTAGTAATTCCCAAAATCTAAACCGATTTTAATGAAATTGGTATGAATAGTTTTTTTTTCCAAGAGGAAGAACGACTTCGCAGATGAGGAAACCACAAAATCGGGGCCTTCCATATAAAATAAACAGATTTTTTAAGAAAGCAAATTATGCTGGAAGAAATTTATATATCTTGCATTCAATCCATCGTATTGAATTGGATTCAATCCATCGTAATTGCCTACATATTACAATAAATATTATAGGCAATTCCTATAATTCTACTGAACAACAATCCAATCCTTTTAGTAACAAACTCCTGTTAAAATATAAATTTCTAGTTTGCTTTAAAAACTTCTTCAGTTTCAAATATAAATATTTTTTTTATAAATATTTAAAAGATCGACTTTCTGGTTAAAATTGCTAAAATAATATTTTTTTTTCTCAAACAAATATTATACAATTTATATTATTGTTAAAATAATGCATGTGCTAATAGAAAACTTATAAATACAGAGTGGTTAAAAAAACTATTCTATATCTTAAAGTTTATATTACATTATTAAAATCATGAAGAAATTCAGAATAGATATACATATATTTGAATAACTTCGTGTTGTCTCAATATTATTTTATCAAGCCTATAATGAAGTATAATGCAGAAAATTGGGACGTTGTTCCTTAAACAACCCCGGTATATCTCAATAAAGTATAGTTAAGAGGTTCATTTGCCTTATTAATGATTTCAGTATCAACGGAGCTTAGTCTTCTAAGCCATCATCATACAGTTTGATCATTAACTTTGTTGATTAGATATCAAAGTAGAGGTAAACCTCAATAAAAACAATACTAAAAATAAACTCACGACTTTCTTACGTAAAACACGGGGTAAAACATATACTCATCCCAAAAATATAGAACTATCCAGATGGCATAATACAACTTTCGAAAACCTATTCGTTATAATAATTTTAAATGTGTGCCTTAAAGTTGATTACAAATATAATGTACGTTTTCGTTAAAATCGAGAAGACCTTCAAATCTTTTCTTCCAAATCAAATTTTAGTTTTAATCCTTAATTTCCTTAACCCATTTCCCGAAAATATTCTTCTCTTTTCACAGCCTTATCCTCGAAACCAATCTGTACGTTGTTTTTTCACGAGGAAATTTAGAAAGAATTACACCTCTTAGCTTCTTAAAGCCTAACTTTAGGATGAAACCTTTGATAAAAATGTACAGTTTGGTTTTGAGGACGGGAATAGAGAATGGTAACGTAGCAGAATTTGGGGACATATTGAAGTGTAATATATTAATAGTATAATATTAGTAATAATATTAAAGACTTGTATCAAAGGGCCCATCCCTCCAATCGGTTTAATGAAACTTCAAATTAAAAATATCTTTTACTAATCCTTTTACTGTATCGAATGTAAATTAAAGTATTATTAGCATTAAAGCTGGCTTAGAAGACATTATTTCTGCAAATCCTGTCAGATCACATTTTTTATCGATCCAATGGAAGTTTAGCAATCAACAGCAAAGATTTATTCACTGTCAGAAAATTTCCATATTTAAATATTCAATTAAAAATTCTTACATCACTCTGTATTAGTCTACAACTATATAAAACATTTCTTAACTCTACCAAACCTCTTTTACCCCTACCTTTTAACCCTGTACTTACCAGTTCTTTGTTTAAATAAAATTAAAATAAAAAAAAATCCACTAAAATTAAAAAAATTAGTTTGTTTTTTTAGGATCACCGTGAGACACAAATCATTACGTAAATATAAAAGCTGACATTATTTTTATGGTAATCATATATAGTAAATAATATTTGTGTACCTGTGTAACTTCATAAAAAATAATTTACAAGAAAACCAGGTCAAGTTACAGTTTTTTTTTTTTTTTTTTTTAATAATTTGAATGTTTTTTTAAACACAAATTTTGTAACCCTTTAATATTCCGCCAGTTCTACTTTTTTTTTAAGGATTTTTAAGGACATTGTTAAAAAATTTAGAAAAAACAAACTTTAAAAAATTAAAGACAATGGGACTGTAATAAAACTCAAAAAAAAAAAAAAAAAACACAAAAATAAAATTAAAGGATTAAAATTTCCACGAAAATTTCTTTGATTGTTTTTTTTTTTTTAACTCTTTCGCGTCCTTTAAACCCAATTTTTTTTTTTAAGGAAAACACTGAAATACAATTGAATTGTAATAAAAAATCATTATATGCAATTGTAATAAAAAAAAAAATATGTTACAATTTTTTACAACTGTAAAAAAAAATTATAACAATATAACTGTATCATAATATCATAGAATATCCTTTTTTTAATCCTTTTTTTTTAACTCTTTCAATTTTTAGTGAATTTGTAAGAATTGTTGAATAAAACTAAGCGCAATAAAATAATTTTGAATGTTTTTTTAAGCTTTAATTGTTCTTAGAAGATAATAAAATTAAAAAAAAAAAAAAACAAAAATTAAATTAAAAACAAAACAAGTGATGAAAAAAAACCAAGGGTTTTTAAAAAAGCACATTTTCAAAATTATATTGTATTACATACTGAGTTTAACTTTGGAAATATTTACTTGGAAATAGTTACTACTGACTTATCTAAAACTTGTTATAGCCCTTCAATGGGGAAGGTTGCCAAATTTCTCAAGAATCTAACTTCCACTACCCCCCCCCCCATCCTCTAATTTTTTAGGTTCTAGGAATTAAATTGTGAATTACACAAAAATTTGGAATTTTACTTAGAATTTTATTATCTAAGCAAAAATGGGTAAAACTGAGAGACACTTTCTTCAATTTAAGGAACCCCTTTTAAATTTAAGAAAAACCTTTAACATATGTTAAAATATAATGTTGGACCTTTAAATTTTGTATATTAATAAAAAAAAAATTGGACAGGTATTCAAGTTACAGGTGCTTAAAAATAGCATAATTTCAATTTTCAGGCCCTTATAGCTCCTAAATAGGGGGCTTGACATAAAAATTTTGTTAACCGACTCCTACTAATTTCTAAGGATCTAACTTCTCCTTAAATTTCAAGATCCTAGCTTGAACCGTTTAGAAGATATGTGGGGCCAAAAATTTTACAAAATATGAGTTTTATATAATGGTAAATTTTAGTATTGTATGGCAACTCTATACACTTAAGCGACATATTTTTGTAAAGCCTATAAAAGCAGCTCTCTAATACAGTTTTTCGATTGAAAATAAACCTAACAGAACTCTTGTTATATCAATTTAAATATAGGGCTTTTTTGGAATTTTCAGGGGCTGTAACTTCGTGACCCTTCAAAATTAAGAAAAACCTTTAACACATGTTAAAATATAATTATAGATCTTTGAATTTTGTCTATCACTAAAAAAAAATTTGGACAGGTATTCAAGTTACAGGTGTTTAAAAATAGCAAAATTTCAATTTTCGAGCCCTTATAGCTCCTAAATAGGGGGCTTGACAAAAAAATTTTTCCCAAAATTTCAAGACCCTAGCTTGAACCGTTCAGAAGATATGTGTGGCCAAAAATTTTGCGAAAATTGAGTTTTGCGTAATGTTAAATTTTTGTACCGTATGGTAACCCTTAACATTTGCCTTGTAAAAATTTATAAAGTTTATGAAACCAGCTATCATTTGCGGTTTTCAGATTGAAAATATATGTAACAGAACTTTTGTTATAACAATTTAAATATAGGGCTTTTTCCAACTTTGGGGTGCTGTAGCCCCGTAACAGGTGGGGCTACAGAAAAAAATTCTTCTACGAAATTATTTTTTTGGCAAAAACTACCCACGGTTAAAATTTCTTTTCTCTATTTCAAACGGTGTAAAAGTTTTTGTAAACATACGGACAGACGGACGGACGGACGGACGGACAGAGTGAAGCTATATAGGCACATTTTTACAAAATTTTTTGAAAATGTGCTAAAAACAGTAAAGTAAACAAAAAAAAAACTGTTTGATCCTGTCAGAGTAAAAAAAGACATTGAAACACATTGAATCCGTTTTTTTTAATTTTTTTTTTTTTTTTAGGTGGATTTTAAATGCGTGATAATAGGTTTAAATTTAAAAATAAAAAAAAAATAAAAAAAGGGTTATTCAGGAAAACCTAAAAGATAAGTTGCACTAAAAACGGTATTTTTTTTTTTCAAAGAAAAGAGTTAAATTTGGTTATTTTGTCAACTAGTTCCTAGGAAAATTATAATATTAATTAATAAAAAGAAAAGAAAAACGCGTTGCTTTGAAGTGCTCCGAGTTTTTACTAAAAAATAAAACCAATTGATAATTTAAAAAAAAAATATTAAAACAATATTTTTCAATAGAATATGCTATGTCATATTAGCACCAAAGCCTTCCGAATTCTATTGCCAATACTTTCTTTTAATTAATAGTCATAAGTTATTAATTTGTTTGATAGGGTGTACCATGCGTCATCCTAACACTTAGGTCTTGCTATCTATTGTGCATTTGTCATTACATATACTTTAACTTTATTTTGTATATGTTATGTAGCCCATACATTAATGGACCCCTGTTTTCAACTTAGTACGCGGACATGTTAACAAACCTAACCATACATTATCCAACCTAGCGTTGATCCATTGTTTAATTCTTTTTTTTTGTTTTAAAAAATATGTTAAATGTGAAAAGTATCTGACAATTTTGAATTTAAATTTTTAACAGTTTTTATTTAAATATATTGTTCTGCCTATTTAATTTTTTTTCTTCTAAAATTGTAATATTTAATATTTTTTTATATTTTAAAAAATTTTTCTAACTTAATTTTATAATTATTTCAAATTATTAACTTAATTATTTGTTATTTTATACATTATAGTTTTCTTATTTTTTCAAATCGGAATATCTCAACGTTCGCTCGTGCCAAAAAATGAAAAAACCGAAAAAAAATAAAACAAAACGATATTTAAGTTGTTCAACTTGTCCATACACGATACAACTAAAATGAAACCCAAAGACTCCGCCCACAAAAAATCAAAATTTTTTTAATTTCTTCTAGCCAGCTTTTCAATCTTCAAAATGATCTTCTTACTTGCCCGTACACGATTCAAATTCGCAAGTACGCGTACTAAGTTGAAAACCCGGTCGATCGTGTATGGAAAGCATTATATATTTTATATTTAACTCATATGTGATCAGGTTGGGTACAAACAATATCTCGGTTTTTAAAATCGTATAATTCAAAATATTGTGGTTTTTAATTTCGTAAATCAAAATCGCTTGCTTTTATTTTGATGAATTGACAACGAATTTTCTCAATTCGAAGACAACTCTTGATATTGTTTTTTTTTACATGGATATTGAAAAATATTAGATTGACAATTTAAACATGAGATAGTATTATGCCTTGTAACATGTAGAAATGTCTTAGATTTTCAATAGATACATTTCTATTTTATTCCTATTGTAATAATTTTATATTTGAGTTACATGGTATTCTAAGTCTGTGAGTTATATTATTCAATTAAAATAAATTATTATATTTTGTATTTGTTTTATATTGTTATATTAAAGATATATAATTATTTATTATTGAATAAGCCTTTAATTTGAACCCAATGGCAAATGGTAACTGGATCGAGTCAAAAACTAGATAAAAGTTTTTCACATTGACTGGGATTCGAACCCGGTCCTTTAATGGCTTTAACGAAGTTAGGTCGGTATAAGTATTTAAACTCTTTTGTTCTAAAATAAAAACCGTATGACACATTGACTTCAGAAATTGTTTACGAGTTGCTCTTTGACAATGGATTTGACTCTTTAAACAGATTTGGAATTTGTGAAACCATATCGGCGCAACAACTGATATTTACAAAAAATATTTCGGTTGCGAATTATGTCCAATTTGACGAAGTACTGCTTTCATTAAAAAAAATATTCTCAAAAATATGTCCTTTAACCTACTGCGTGCTCTATGGCGATAAAAATGGCTCTACTAACCGACAACCGCATGACGAATCATCAAAAAAAATTTTTAAAACCAAATTAAGACAAATTTGCGAAAAAGTGCTTTGATCGAAAAAATTACTTTTTATAAATTTTTGATTTAACATTTACACTATGTATACATAAAAATCCATTGCACCAGTTTAATATATAATATGTAAAAAAAATTTGAGTTCGAACTATAGTTAAATTTTTGAATACATGGCTGCCAACTCCGAACCTCCGCTAATTTAGTTTTTGAAAACTACACATGACACACCACATCTCTAATTTTTTCTTAAGAATCGTTCATATAAAAGTATACACATATTTTGTAAAAGGCCTACAATTCTGATTTTGTAGGGGACAATAAGACTCCTCTTAAATTTTTTCAATAAAGAATCCTCATTCCCTCAATAAAGAATCCTCCTCTTAAATTTTTTCAATAAAGAATCCTCATTCAAATAAAAATATCTTCAGTTAAAATAAAAAACTCCTTAGTTAAAGTAAAAACTTACATCTCAATTAAAACAGTTAAAATTAATAATTCAATAAAACTGAATATATAGAAAAAATGTTTGTAATTTTATTTATTATTTGTATTATATATATATATATATATATAAATATATATATATATAACTAATAAATATATTTTAATTAAAATCATATCAAAACATCTTTATTTTATTAAAACCATTAATTTGTAACCCTTAAAATATAACCAAAAAAAACCTACCTCTAAAACTATTCAAATATTCTTGTATATTTACATTATAAATAATATCTAAAATGTTTACTCTAATATAAATTTTGTAACAATTATAATAAAACTTATAATATCGAAATCATATACCCAATTACATATATAAGTAAGGTATACATTCAATTTGTATTTTATAACAATAATAAATTTCATTTTGTATTATAATGTAAATAAAATTTAAAGGATTCATATATCCTTTTTTTTTTGTTTCTGTATTCATAAATTTATTTCTTAATTTTGTAAATACACACACACATACACCCCTAATTTATGTACAAATTTCTCAAATATGAATAAATAATGTATAAAATACATTATATTATATATAATTTTGAAAATACGGGTTGATTTAACTAATAATAATTTTTTTTTGATATACACACAATAACCATCTAAAGGATTTTAGATATAATAAGAACAACAAACTAAAAAACAAGGACGAAATGTTTAAATTGGGATATTACGTATAGTTACCTAAGGTAAACCATTAAAGAGAAGATTTTTGGTTATCCAAGCGGTAAAATTTGTTTTTTCATCCCGCCAATTTATATTCATAACTATATTAAAAACCATTTTGTTTATTTCTTGTTTTTTTATCCTTTGTGTTATCCTTGTTGTATTGTTTTTTTTTTTTTAAGAAAATTGTTTTACAAAATTGGATAAATTAAGAAATTATATACTTGTATCATCCTAGTTAAGTATGAATTCAACCAGGAAAAAAAAAATTATAATTTTAATGATTATGACAGGACCTTTTAAGGACCTTTTAATCAAAAAAAAAAAAAAAAAAACAATAACAACAAAAATAGTTTATTTGTTTATGCTTGTCAGAAAAAAAAGGATCCCTTCGCAAGTTTTATATGTATGAATCTTAAAAAAAAAAAATAAATTTGATGGCCTCCGTTTCGGATCATTTATTTGGAACTTTTCGAATAATTAAATGATATTAGATTTTCATATATATATATATATATACAATTTTTTGAAAAATATTTCAAGTACTTATATACCTTTTATATCCTAAATTTAAATTTAACTATCTTTCATTTTTTTTTCCATCCATAGTTTCTTGAAAGGATCAAAATTAAATGGGATTTGGTGCAAAACCCAACACATATGGAAGCCAATTTCTCTTCTCTAAATGTTACAAAAACGGAATCATTATAAATTGAATGAATTAAAACATAACCTTTGAATATAAATATAGTTGAAAACCATGAAAGTGATTTTATTTAGGAAAATTTAATTTTGAAAAAAAAATTTTTTAATTATGATAATTAATAAAAAATTTAAAACTATCATCCGTAACGGTAAACTGTAGACCACCAGCAAAACAAAAAAGGAAAAAAGGAACGTGCAAAATCTTAACATATGATGTGTATAGCATTTAATTACATATATTAGATATAAATTTAACTTAATTAGCCTTGTTAGTAAACTAATTAAAATAATATTTAAAAAAAAAAAACAACCTTTTGAAATGATGATGTTATTAGTAAAAGGCTATTAATTTTGACGTTTCGTTTGAAAAAATTTTTTTTGTAATAAAAATAAATTGAAAGGTTTTTGAAACGGTTTTTTGGCTTTTTTAAAAGATCTGTTTAGATAAATAAATAGTTTTTCCATTCGATTTAAATTAAAATTTTTAAATAATTGTATATGAAAACAGAAAGATTAAAATCTTGTATTTAAATGTAGATTAGATAATAATCATCTATTAATAACCGAGTAATTAGTTTTGTTTCCTTAAAAATAAAATCATATTGTCATTTGTCATTAACATTTATTTATTTATTTATTTATTTATTTATTTGTAGTACCAGACAATAGTAAATATTTTTTGATAATGTTAATCTTTTACCTATTTGACACGTGGACTTCTTATTAAATTATTTTAATATATACCATATTTTTTTTATTAGATATGGGTAATATTGCACCAACAACTTATCACTAATAAAATAATCAAATTTTTAGTTGCATCAGCACCATATATTTGACAAAAGACATATGAAATTTGATTAGTAAAAGCACTCAATTATCAAAAAAATAATTATTTCAATAGTGATAAGTCTTAGTGCAATAGTGCTCTGATCCAGGATTTAAACTGGAGCATTTTTGATTGAAAAGCCGACACTTTACCACTGAGCTTTCGGTCAGATGTCATTAACATTAATAATTGTCAAAAATTTGATAAAGTCAATACAGATAAATCAAAAGGTGCGCTTTCATTCTCAATAATAGAGATTCAAATTTACATAATATTTTAATTTAGACGAAGTGGTTAAACAAATGTGAGTTATGTATAAACATCCTAATATAACGTTAACTGAGTCAACTTCAAGTTCTATACCTGAAGTTGTTATAAACGCTAAAACAACAGTAACAAAAATAAGTATATTTTGAAATCGGTAAATATATATATGTAAAAATGCTGAATTTACATTATTATACCCGTATGACTATATAGTCAAAGGGTATAATAAATTTGCCATTACGTTTGTGACGCAGAGAAGGAGGGGGGGTAGATATAGACTCAAGTGTATGGATCGGATCAGAATCGAAAAAAAAATCGATTTAGCTATGTATGTCCGTCCGTCCGTCCGTCCGTCCGCACGATAACTCAAAAACTAAAGGAGCTAGGATTTTGAAATTTTCGCAAATTCGTTTTTTTGCAATAGCCGTCATCGCTATTTAAATCCAGCTATTTTGGTCCATGGGTTCGGGTGGCTGCCATACAACTTCTTTTTTTATATGAGTATTTCTCTGTATCTATTACAGCTACGTGTCTGAAATTTTGGCAAAAGTAGTTTAGTTTTATGGCCAAAGTTTCTGCAAAATTTGGTTGGTCTACTGCTGAGGGTTCGAGTAGCTGCCATACAACTTCTTATTTTATATGAGCATTACTCTATACTTATTGAAGTTGGGTGTCTGAAATTTTGCCAAAAATAGTTTAGTGTAATGGCCAAAGTTACTGCAAAATTTGGCTGGTCTACTGCAGAGGGTTCGAGTAGCTGCCATACAACTCTTTCTTTTATATGAGCATTACTCTACACCTAATAAAGGTGAATGTTTGAAATTTTGCCAAAAGTAATTAACCGGATGATATAATGTATATGGTACGGTCATACGGGTATCCCAGAGTTGACACAGTCTACTCTACTACACTCTTCCTCGTTTTTGTTAATTTTTTATTTTAAATGACAAGAACCATTTTAAATCCCTCTTATTTTTTGTCGTTTAAGTCAATAATTTTACATTAGCAACTTAATTAATAGAAATGCTTGATTTTAGTTTTTAAGTTTGGTTTAAGTAATTACAAAAATCGTAAAATAAATAAAAGTTAGTTACTATTTATTACTTTTGAGAATATAAGTACATAATTAAAAATATTTTTAATTAAGATCTAAAATTTTGTCGTTTTATTTTCCCAATAAATAAAAGAAAACTTTTTATAAAAAACATATTTTGTGCGTCTAATTGGGAAAGGTATTTTAATTATTTCCTCTTTATTTGGAAAGTACTCTACGGAACTAGGTTTTAGATATGAATAATACATTAGCTGAAAGATATTACGTAAGAATTGCGGACATTTGTTGTGCTAATTAATTAGTGATTGGAAAGAAGGCAAAGAAGGGTAGGGCTTCAAATTGAATATCTAATCAAAACGAGGAAGAGTGTGGTAGAGTAGACTGTGTCAACTCTGGGATACCCGTATGGCCGTAACATATACATTATATCATCCGGCAAAATATCAAACATACCAGCTTTATTAGGTGTAGTGTAATACTCATTTAAAAAAAGGAGTTGTATGGCAGCTACCCGAATCAATGGACCAAAATGGCTGGATTTAAATAGCAATGACGGCTATTGCAAAAAAACGAATTTGCGAAAATTAAACCCAAAAAAAAAAAATGTTCAAATAAGTTAAATAAATAAAAATAAAAAAAATTAAATATAATTCACCAGATTATTATCCAGATTTAAAAACAAAAATTAATATATTAACTTCTTTTTATTTTGCTCTTCATTTTTTTTTAAATAAATAATTTAACAAAAAAATTATATCTAATATGCAAAAAAAAAAAACAAAAAATATTTGTTTATATATTTAATATCAAATCTCTAATTTAAATTCCACTGGGAAAAAACCATAAAACCATGATGAGAACCTTTCCTTTCCCAAAAAACAAAAAAACAATGTTCTTCTTAATTTTTTTTAAATAATAAGAAGCTGGAGTTTGTACAGAAGCTGTATTACCTTTCAGTTTTTTATAATTTTTTTTTTTTTTTTGATTGACTCAATTGAATAATCCGACAACATCCATAATAACAATATTCGTGTTTGTTTTTTTTTTTTTTTTTTATCTTAAAGATACAAATTATTTATAACGGTGCATAAATTACGCAAATAAAATGGTAATACTTTACTCGAAAGTATCATAAATATACATCCACTCACTCAGTATTAATTTATTATACTTATTTACTTAAATATATACCAATGCCTAGTGTATAAAATTTTAAACATGAAGGGGATGAAAGGTGAAGTATATATTGATAAAACCTAACTGTTTATACACCTTTTCTTTTGTTTTTTTTTTGCCATTGCCTTATTTTGCCTTTTATACTCTAATAACAGCATTTACCGTTTTTTTTTTTACGTTAATGATCAAGACTCTTAATGTAAATTTTCTTTCGTAAATTGAGAACAACTCTTAGATGTATTATTTGACTATTACCCCTCTTCATAATAAAATGCATTTATAAAAAGATTTCCCTTCATCCCTTACAAATACATATAAAACATTAAAATTGTCATAAGGATCAAAAATCATCATAGAAATTATCCTGGTTCAAATACAATATACGAAAAAAAGATTTAAAAAAAAAAAACAAACAAACAGCGATGAATATAAATGACCCATAACAAGAATGTCTTTTGATTCAGGGGATTTCTTTGACATCATATTATATAAATGCATATATAAAATTCCTATTAAAAAACTGAAAATACTTTTAATATTCTTCTACCAAATTGTTTTCATTTTTTGAGTGCTATAAAGTATGGTTTATATAATGAATATTGTACCCAAAATATATATTATTCATGTAATACCTCATATACCACTTATATTCTACCGTCATATCATATGCGTCTTGTAAACTGAATTGTTTTCAATATTTTCCTTTTTATTTGGATTTTATTCAAAATTATTTGAATGCACTGGTACGTATATGTATTTAACAGACGACAGTTGAAGAGAAGGTATGTAGACTGTCGACTCTGGGATACGAATTCAATATATCAGCAGGAACTCAAAATATACATCGTATTCATGGAAAATAACTTTTAAGATTTAACTTCATTGCAATTTATCTTTATTAGAGATCAAGTTGGGCGAATATAGTTGATCAACAGGTTCTCGAATAACAGGCTAACCAAATTTTTCAGTTGTTGCCTTGTTTATTCAAAGATGGTTTATTTTTTCTATTGCCATAAAACTAGACCATCTTTTATATTCAGTCTAGGTTTATTTTGGAAAGAATTACGAAATTAGGTTCGTAGCACCTATTCGAATTTATCAAGATACTTCTGCTTAATACTTATTGATCTCGACCTATTTTCAGATACCTAGCTAAATAAGAACCTAAGTAATTATTAAAAAAGTAGAATATAGCACCTTCGTTTTGTACTAGACTAACCCAATTTTTTATATATTTTAGAAATGAAACTAGTCCACTTAACTTTTAGTTGCCTAGGTTAACTAGATGCTGAGTTATTAGTATCACTTCAGCATTTTTGCTCTTTTAGTTTATAATTTATTGTACAGACGAATGAGCAGATAGCTTCGACCCTGATCCAATACATACACTTAAATCTATATGCAACTCGTCTTTATTACTGCGTTACAAACGTCATTACAAATTTAGAATCCTCTTAGTAGCTACATTCATACTGGCAAAAAATGGTTTCAAAGAAATTCTGCAAATTAATAAATGAAGATTACATAACGCACATTTTTTTTTAAGATGAAAATTTTTTATATGATTTTATAATAATCATTACATTAACTTCATTATATACATATATTAGTTCTTTAAGTACAATTTTTGATTTTAAATTTTTTTTGTTGTTTTTTTCAATCAAATTTTCATCAATTGTTTAAAATTATTCAAATAAAAAAAAAGAGAAAGAGAAAGAAATTAAATAAAACATAAAAGGTATGTACACCAAGGATAACATCAAGGATATACAATTACATCTTATCAAAAAATCTTTTTAAAGGAATAACCGCGTACAAATATTGCGTATATTTTTAAGGATACCCAAAATTATGAAAATTGTATGGAAATGTTAATAGTAAAATTATAAGATAAAAATTGCCAAAGGGATTTCAAATCAGGACATTTTAAATGAATTTTCTTGATATTTCTGTTAATTGAAGACATTCCTTCTTTAAGTGAAGACATTTTTAATTTAAGTGAACATGTAATAAAAAAATATATAAACTATGATCGCTTATTAATGGTATACAAATTATTTCTGTAAATTTCTGAATTAAAGAGTATTCACTTAAAATAAAAATGTCCTCATTTAAAGTAATCATTGTTCATTTAAAATAAAAGCTTTTGAACTTAAATATATTCAGGTATATCAAGTCTTCAGTATAAAAAATGTCATCAGATTCCACTTAAAGTAAAATTTCTTAAATAGAAAACAAAGTTTTCACTTTAAATAAAAATGTCTTCACTTTAAGGTAAAATTCATAATTTTAAACTAAAAATGTTTTAACTTTAAGTTTTCAGGAGAAAAAAAAACCCTTCACTTAAAGTAAATTGAAAAAAAGTCTTCACGTGAAATAAAAATGGCTTTACTTAAAATAAAAATTTCTTCACTCGAAATAGCAAAGTCTTCGGTTAAAGTAAAAATGGGTGACACAGTGGTGGTTGAGTGTCGACATTTCATGCGAAAGACCCAGGTGCGAATCCTAGTGAAAGTGAAAAAATTTTTCTGGTTTTCGATAAGGATCAATTCTAACAACACGAATATAATATGACCCCCTGTTCCTGTTCCAACAGATAGTCAGACAACTTATTCTAAAACGATTTTTTCGTAATATTTCATATTAATCAATTGTCTCAAATATTATCCTTCCAAAAAAAACCCTCTGAAAAAAAAAAAACTGTAATAAATATAAATGAATACAGTAGCATTTATAATACAATTGTTTATTTCAATATAGTCAGACAAACACATATGCTTATTTTTACAACTTTATTATAATAATAAATAGCATCACAATTCACAAAAAATATCTTCAAAAGAATCAGGAAATGTATATTTGATTCCATGTTTTTGTTTTTTGTTGCCTTTCTTATTAACAAAAGGATAAGGAAGGAAAAAAATACAAATTAAAAATATATATATATAAGTTTGTTGTATTTTATCTGATTTGCTATTTTTAAAATGACATCTTGATGTAGTCATCGCACCTTAAGATAAGAAAAATAAAACTAAGAAATGGGAAAATCTTCTTTAATTCTGTATCTTCCTCAAAAATTATGCAAAATGATTTTTTTTGGATGTTATTTGTTGTTGTTGTTGCTGTTGTAGTTATTCAGGTAATATTAAAACAAAGATAGTATAAACTATAAAGGGTTCCAGCAGCACACTTAATTCAATACTCTTCATATTTATTTTAATCCTCTTACATTGTAATGTAGGGTTTGATTGATACAAGTAAGTTAATGGCTGCATGTATGATGCATAAATGCTGCGTATATGCATACTTTTGATACACATTTTTTTTTCTCAAGTACATTGGTACATTGGTTTGTATGTTTCTAGTAATAAAATTTTGGACAATGTTGATGACGTTGGCAATTCAATTAAAATATTTAATATCCTTCTTATGGGAAAATTTTATTTTAACAAGAGGTCCTTGTAAATTTTTGGTCACACGTTCAAAAATTCTCAAAAGTATTAAATTTTAGATATAAATTAGAATATTGCTATGATATTGATATTAAGTCTCTTAATGCGATTTGACACCACCACTGCTATAAAAAATTTTTTTTTCAGATTTCTGTTTTATTAAATTAGTTTTTCTTAGATAATTGGACTTGTTTGATTTGATATTAGCTTTAATGACCGTGTGCCAGTTATTTAATTAATTTAATGAGGTAAAATAGAATATTAATAACTATAGGACTAGCAGCAGCGAGGTATAATAAAGGGTTTTGGGAACTAATGCCAGACTGAAATACCGTCAGAAATGAAAATAAACTAAGGTTAGCTCATTGAGTTCTGGTGTTAGTTCATTGCATTCTGGGGTTAGCTCTTTGTATTATGGTGTTTCTTCATTGCATTTTGACGTCCTTTCCTTGGATTCTTAAGTTATTTGATTACATTCTGCCTTTAGCTCATTACGTTCCAGCTTTAGTTCATTGCATTCAGGTGTTAGTATATGGCACTCTGGCGTTAGTTTATTGCAATCTGTCTTAAAAGTAAACGCAAGGTCCTAATACTTCACTATAAGTTTCAGGCTAAAATTAAAGCATTTTTCGTTTTGAGGACTTTTTTCATAGAGTCTAGTTAGAACGATCTGTAAACTTGCATCGAGTTATAAAAAAATAATATTATTTGGGATATAAAGGGAAGACCAAATATTGTTATATCAATTTATATATGATAAAAATTTAATATTAAAATTATAACTTATGATATGCAAGAGGAAATAGAATTGTTATCTCTTCTGACTCCTTCTAGCTATTCTTCCTTTAGTGTGTATCACTTTTTATGTAAGAAAGCCCAAAAAAAAACGGTAATATTTAAGTTTTCCAATTTTTTCAGGATACCCACAGAACCATGATAATTCAGCACTTCCTACATATTATTTCGATTTGATGTATAAGGTAATTGTAAAGTGACAAGTTATTTAAAACGAAGTACAAAAAATAATACTAATATCTGAAGCATATTGTCTTTGGTTTTTGGTTATTTTCCCCCTCTATAAAATAAAAGAATAATATTTTTAAAATTTTATTTTACAATATATTTAAAATTTTATTTTATCTTTTTTATGTAAAAATCTTTAATCTGTTGCGCAAATATTAAATGAAATTTTATCATATGGTCTATTCACAAAAAATACATTGTTTTTGATAGAACGTTACCTCCACCCCAACTTATTAAATATTTAAAATATTTTTCCATTCCAAAATACAAAACAAGAGCTAGAATTGATTACATTAGAAAACACAAAAATTAAACCATAAACATAACCAAAGAAAACTGTAAGAAGTTTTATAATCTTTTAGCATTATGGACTGTGGCTTCTAGTAAAATAATATCTTCTGTTAAGACGTGGGGTCAACCTTCTAACATGCAATGAAAAAAATTTTAAAATTTATTTAAATTTTTAATAAAAATTAGAATTTTGATTATCTGAAATATAACTTTAAAGTGTGTAATAAACATTTTCGTCGGGTACGTCACACTTGGTACAGTGTAAGAAATTTTATCAGTGGACATTTCATAAAAGAAAACTGAAAATTAGCAACTGGCTGGTTCCCATTGTCTATAATTTATGCAGATCCTTACTGAATGGAAAGAATTTTAATAAATATATTGCAAACATTGTAAGTTGAAACTTCCTTAACTCTGAAACACCATTTAGTTCTTAAAAAACTGAGATATAATTTTTTATAAGTAGTGATCTTTCGCAGTCAATTCATTTGTAGGATGTTTTGGTTGCGTTATAAATGAATAGAACTTAAGGTAGTTGCATTCTAGACTTGCAGAATTACATTATTATTTTATATTGGAGCTTCAGGAAGACTATCATCATTAATAAACTTCAATTTCTGAAACAATTTAATTTAGGGGGTGTCGAATCAATCCTGGACTATTTTTAGATATTTTAGACCGAAAGATATCACGTATAATTCTACAAATTTAAATAATGGATTTACGAACAAAATTGTTTCTTTATAAAAATTTTAATTTGTTAATTAATTAAAAACTTTAAGTATAGTGTAGTACCAATTTTATGAGACGTTGTATTAGAAACCTCGTTGGTGTAGTCCATAAGTGGTAATACCGTGGTAATGTGAGTTCAATTTTCATCCAGGTATAAAATATTTGATTGAGAGAGAAAATTATTAAAAAATATTTTTTCTTTTAAAATCCTTTTGGTAACCAAATATATAAAGTATGACGTGGGGAACAGCATGTGCCATTCTTACACCGAAGTCTTGCTGCGGCTTTTTTGCATTCCACTTCCATCCCTCGTACCTCCTCGTTTAATAAGCCAAATGCTTACCCACAACAACACAGAAGCCGCGAAATAAATAATGTTACTTATTAATTAGTATTAATTAGTATTTAAAGTATTGGAAATGGAATACACACAACAGACCGCAAAGCCTATGTTTCAGGATAATATATCATTGTTCTGCCACCGAACAAACTATTAAAGAAAACTCCTAAATCGATTTTATTTTCTTCATTTTATTAATTCTATAAATATTAATAACCATTCGTTTGTATTTAAACTCGAACGTAGGCTGCATTTTGTTTCTAAATATGCATTGAAATATTATTCAGCTGGATAAGGAATTTATAAACAGAACAATATAGGCCGAGTTTTGGTTTCAGAAATGCAAAGACTAGTTTTAAAGATGTAAGAAGATGTTCAAATCAATTAGGTACTCATAACTGAAAATTAATTAAAATATAACTTCACTAAATTTTTAAGTAATTATAATTCACTTTGATTCAATGTAAATTTTTCCAAACCCTATAATTTTTGTAGGTTTAACCCTCCAAAATAAATTATATCCATTTTTTTTTTATCAAACAGAAAGAACCAATAACAATTCATAGATGTTTGATAACTTTTTTAAAATTACTTTTTTTTGTATCAAAAGTCCTACAGTTAAAAAAATAACTTATAATAAATAATTTAATTTATTACATTATGAAAATAAATAATAAAGATAACAATGAAGCAACTGATTAAACACGTGTTCTATTTAGATGATAATAGAATCAATTCAACAAACTTTATTTATAAATTTAATATTGTAAGCAAAAAAATTAATATAATCCTTAGTGTAAATTAAGATAAATTGCTTTACTTTGTTGTATATATATTGTTATATATATACATATATTTCAACCCATATGTTTTTATAAAAAGTAACCAAAAACATAAACCCTATACACATAATTTGATTGTGACGAGCATTACAATAAAAAACGTAAAGATTTTTTAAATTTCTAATCACAAGAAAAGAGACAGACATTCAAATTGTATTGCCATGACAATTCAGCACATTGAATGTAATATGACTACATTTGGACATTAGCGTTGTAGTCGTTGCATACACTTTTAGATTCAAATTTTTTGTTCAGACTCTCTGATAAGTTTTCCAATTTATCCTATTCTAGTTTCAAGTTCACGTGTTTGGTTTTTAATTAAAATACTTTATCTATCATAATTTAGTCTAGTTCTCTTCCTTCATAACGTCAAAAAAGAACAAAATATCATTTAATACCCTTTATTTGATAAAAACAAATTCATTGATGCGGAATTTTAAAATATAACGGTATTTCCTCAAACTCCAAATATACATCTAATTTATTCTATAATCATCTAATTCTTGTCTTAAATGATTATTTGAATTATTAACTTTATTAATTATGAAAAACATTTTCATTAATTCTTCTAATTAGGTTCATTTTAAACAGTTTAAATGCAAAGGACACAATCATATTAAGACCCACATTTTTATGTAATATCCATTTCATTGAATGAAAGTTATTGAAAAGTACTATTTATATAAATCACCAATATGTAAGTTACCCTATAAGTATATTAATATATATACATATATACATATACATTTTATTGAAATTACTCCTAAAAACCATTATATTAAAACACTACGAGGTGTTATATATATGTATCTATTTTGGTGACAAAAAGTTTTCAGGCGTGGATTAAAAAATTAAATGAAAAAATCACTTTTATTAGTTGAGTTAAACCAATCCATTAAAATGGTGTCAATATTTTTTTTTTTTTTTAAATATGAAATGATGAACTAAACACCAATATTAAGCATATGTATATAATGTATGAATATCCTATAAATATATACATACCATAAAACAAAAAAGATTAATGGTTTGTTTCTAATTTCATTCAAATATGTAGGTTTTCAGATGCTTTTCAAAATGAAAATATCTAAATAATTCAAAATATTTTTTTGTATATTATTTCTGTCAAAAATATATTAAAATTAAAATAATTTTTGAACAAATGTTTTTCTAATAATTTAAAAAAAACAATTTAAACATAATTATTAAAATATGTGCAAATTTTAGAATATTAATATGTTTTTAATTTTATTTAAAAAAAGATTTATAATTAAGAACCCACACAATTGTATAACAAAAAATTTATTATATAATAATATTAATGTCTTTGCTTCCAAAGTTTTTAATTAGTTCATTTTAATAAAATTGGCCAACAATTTTGTAATATCAAAACTAACTAAAGGATTATGCTAATCAAAACATAAACCCAAAGAGTTCATACATGTGTATCATAAATATGTATAAAAGGTCTTAAATTGAAGATTGATTCACTATCGGCTGGGTGGCACAGTGGTAAGAGTGCCAACCTTTAATGCAAAAGGCTCAGGTTCGAATCCCATCGAAAGTGAATAACCTTTATGTGAGCTTCGACTCGACTCAGCTACCATTTACCTTTGGGTTCAAATTAATGGTTTAATCATTATATATTATTAATAAAAAATACATTAATAAATACAAAATATAAACAAATAATTTAATTGAATAATATAACTCACTGATATAGAATACCATATTGTATCTATTGAAAATCTAAGACGTTTCTACATGTTATAAGGTCTAGTACTATCTCATATTGAAATTGCATGTCGAATTCATTAAGATCAATTCTAATAACAAGAATAAAATATGACTCTCCTGTTCCAACAAGTAGCCATATTATAGACAGCCTCATTAGCCTAACAGTTGAACATTTAACACTTAAAAATAAATAAAAAACTTGACTTATAAAAAATAAATAATATACACAGTAGAACTATTACATTAGGAGAAGGGCTATAAACAATTTTTTTAATCAATTCAAAAATCCAAAGAATGCTATCTTTATAAATTTGTTTTAATTCACTTCCAAAGCTCCTGCAACTTAAGTATACACAGTAGAACTATTACATTAGGAGAAGGGCTATAAACTATTTTTTTAATCAATTCAAAAATCCAAAGAATGCTATCTTTATAAATTTGTTTTAATTCACTTCCAAAGCTCCTGCAACTTAAGTTATTAATCAAAGGCAGAAAAATTATGATAAGTTTTATCAATTTTTCTCACTTTTATCTAAACCCTATTCTGTCTATTAGTTTTATCTATCAACTCAAAATTCTAGATTTCAATACAATAGAATTAATTAACTTAATCTAAGATCAGATTAGGTTGACTTTAAAGAAACAATTTTTATTTAATTCAATAATAATCTATTATTAAAATTGTGCCGCTCACATAAGGTAATATTGACTTGCGAATAAGCTCTAAACCGGATATTTGATAATCCCAGAGTAAGATGTCAAGGAAAGATTTTTTCTAAAGTAATATCAAATGAGTGTAAAGAAGTCTTCAAAGGTATTCCGAAATAGAATCTTAATCAATATAATATGAAAATATTTATATATTCTAAATTTTAAATCTTTATTTCGAACGAGATTCTTCACTCGCTTCTAACCTTCTGCAAAATTTTGAGTTTAGATATTGATTTGTTTATTAATAACATATTGATCTTAATTCATGAATCCGATAATCCTAAATTTCCTTAGTCCAATTCCCAAAAATCTTTTTATAGCAAAACCAAATTATAGAATTGTAGCACAAGTCCCACCCTATAGTTTGGGTTGAAGTGAGTGTTGAAATCGTACACTAGCTAAAAGAACTCCTCACATTCAAAATGCAAGTTTTCGAAGCTTTCCACTGTCCATGTCTTCTACTTCGTTCTTTCGGTAGCTGGGATACTAGGTAGTGACCTCAAACTTTTTAAGAGCTTTAATACTTCAACATTTTATTGAATCCAAAATTTTATAGGGCAAATATTCTAAATAGGAGAAGAACTTGAGTTTCGATAGTTTTCTCGTAAAGCTATAGACTAAAAGAATGAACGTACTGACAGAAAATATGCACTAGGAATTTAACGGACTCTGTAAATATTTTTCAAAAAAAAAAAACAAACTTTGAAAACAAATAAATATCCCTTTAATTTTATTTATTAGACATATTTTCTGGAAAATAAAACATTTTTAATACGTATTAATACAAAATATTTTTGATATATTTGAAATCTGGTTTTTAGTACAATTTTTTTTTTTTTAATTTATTTATTATTATATTTTAATTAATTTATAATTTTGCTTTGTGTATAATTCTAATAAATTTATTTTCCAAAAAAAAATTTAGTTTTGTTTTTTATTAAATGCATAAATTGAACCCACGTCCTTATAAATCCCCATTTTTTTTCAAAATTATTTTATATTATTTTTCGATTTTCAATTTTATTTTATAAATGAAAAACAGTTCAGCCTTGGGATTAAGGTTTTAAATAACATATTATAAAATTTATAATAATAAAATATTTAATACTTTTATCAAAAAAAAATATTAAAAAAATAAAAATTTTTTAATACCCATTCAAAAATTAATATTAAAATTTTTCATTTTGATTTGATTTTAATTTATAATATTGTGTGTATATTCATTAGTGTAGCTATGGATGCATATATATATAATCCTATCATAGATTTATTGAGTTCCAAATTTTATTATTTCAAAACACTTAACAAGGCTATTGATTGCGTATACAGGGAATTAAAAATAAAATTAAAAAACATATTTATTGCTTTGTTTTAAATATTTTATTAAAATTTTAGCTTTAAAAGCTTTTGGGGATGAGCCTTCGAAATAAAAGAATCAAGATTGTTAAACTATTTCACAAATTCACTTTAGTTACACTATTAAGCCAGTGGTTATAATATCTGGGCCCTATTGCACCAACTACTTAACACTAAGCACAGAATTTTATAAAAATCTATAGGCTAAACTCAAGATCCAAGTTTATTACTTTGCTTTTCTAATGGAGGAAAAAATCTTTAAAAAGCTCTTGAAATACTAAACCCCCTATTGGACTGAAACTCATATTCCCAAAACCTCCCACCGGAACCAAAATAGTGGAACCTACTTTGGGGCATATAATGTTTATTAAGTGTTTAATGCGAAACCCAGAAGAAACAAGTTGACTTTTTTCTAGAATTTTTCTAAATCATAAGTATTGGAAAACACCATCACGATAATGTGTTCCATAATTTGGAGCTAAGACCTTATAAAAAAGTTCCTAAATATCAAAATTCTATTTCAAAAAATATCTACACTATATAAATAGGATTATATGAGCTACTAAGTGGATGCCTATTACATCGGAGAAGTTGAATTTTTAGTATAATATATCTAGTTGTCTTCTGGAGTTTAACCTATCAGTTATTTTTTGGAATAGACAAGCAGCTCCTACATTTCGGCGATGACTTACGTGAAGTTCCTCATACCTCATTTTTGTATCTTATTTAGATATTGAAGAGCAGTATACTCTGGGTGCTGGGTGCTAATATAATCAGCTCTTGATCGAATAGGTTTTTCTATTTATTTCAATGCCTAAGATTTTAAACGAATTCGCAGCTTCGAATACTTACATTCACAAAAAAAATACAAAATAGAGTAATATTTAATTAGTTATTGGATAATACTGAATTTTTCTAAAGTTATCAAAGAATAATAATGCAATTTGCCTTATCTTAAGTCAAATTGAAAGTTTTTTCAACCTCCATCTCGTTAAACCAAAAATATAATAATAATACCGCATATTAACTGGTTGCCATAACAACATATTTTAAAATTACTTTAAAAACACCTTTGAAATCTTAAAATTTCAAAAATGTCTCATTATAAACATTAATTTTCATAATACCAATAATCATTCCATTTTATCATATATGTATACCTAGCATATTTATTCGTAGAACAATATTGGTGTCCTGAAAGAATGACACTTTTAAAAAGTCAAATGAATCCCTTAATTTTTTTTTTTTTTTTGTAAAGAATTAATCTGATACACGAGTTATTTGAAAATTGACTTTAAATCTTTAATATTCAGTTTTCTTTTTATAAAAAATCTTACATACAATGATTTCCAATACTGAACAGAACATTTTAAATTTTGTTTCAGTTTTTATACCCGTATGACTATATAGTCAAAGGGTATAATAAATTTGCCATTACGTTTGTGACGCAGAGAAGGAGGGGGGGTAGATATAGACTCAAGTGTATGGATCGGATCAGAATCGAAAAATAAATCGATTTAGCTATGTATGTCCGTCCGTCTGTCCGTCTGTCCGTCTGTCCGTCTGTCCGTCTGTCCGTCCGTCTGTCCGTCCGTCCGCACGATAACTCAAAAACTAAAGGAGCTAGAATCTTGAAATTTTCGCAAATTCATTTTTTTGTAATAGCCGTCATCGCTATTTAAATCCAGGCATTTTGGTCCATGGGTTCGGGTAACTGCCATACAACTTCTTTTTTTATATGGGTATTTCTCTGTACCTATTACAGCTGCTTGTCTGAAATTTTGCCAAAAGTAGTTTAGTTTTATGGCCAAAGTTTCTGCAAAATTTGGTTGGTCTCCTGCACTGGGTTCGTGTAGCTGCCATACAACTTCCTACTTATATAAGCATTACTCTCCACCTAATGAAGCTGGGTGTCTGAACTTTTGCCAAAAATAGTTTAGTGTATTGGCAAAGGTGACAGCAAAATTTGGTTGGTCTTTTGCTGAGGGTTCGAGTAGCTGCCATACAACTCCTTCTTTTATATGAGTATTACACTAAACTTAATAAAGTATGTTTGAAATTTTGCCAAAAGTAATTAACCGGATGATATAATGTATATGTTACGGTCATACGGGTATCCCAGAGTTGACACAGTCTACTCTACTACACTCTTCCTCGTTTTTTTTTGTCTTTTCAATTTTTTAAAGCTTATGATTACAGATAAAGACTCTTTAAAACTCTTTGAAGCCCCTCATTTTACTATAAATATATTATAAGTAACACTTTCACTTAAAGTAACTGTTTTAACCCCTTTAATCTTTTATTATGCAAAATGTATGAGCAAAAAAAAAAACAGTTAGTAGCAAGTATATATATATATATATATATATATATTATGTATACATTAAAACAAAAAAGAATTCGCGATAATTTTTTTTTTTTTTTTTCATTCTTTTGTTTTTATGCAAATATTTGTTCATTTTGTTATTTTACTCTTTTATTTTTTATATTATTGCTTACCTTTAAATCTTAACATTTGTTATCTTTAAAACACCAATAAGGTCTCCAAAGTGAAAGTTGTACAAGGTCTGTTAAAAAAAAAAATTTTGTTTTCAACCCTTTTCATTTTTTTTTTTTTTTTTTTTTGCAACTGAATTGTTATTGTTTTATCTTTATAAAGTTATTGTTTACTCTTCTTTTGACTGTTTGTTATTTGTTACTACATAAAGTATTTATTCCTGTAGTACTCATTCTATTTCCTTAAAATTTATATATACAAGTTTTTTTTTTTTTTATTTTTTTACCTTATGTTCTGGTTTGAATTTTGTTGTTGTTTTTGTTTTTTTACCACCACGACTACAAAATATTTTTACCATGTAAAACGAGTAAATATCAATTTAGTTAGATAAAAAGTTAGAGTGAGTCAGCAGCTCCATTCATTCATCAATCCTCTTGTAATGTGTCAAAATATAAATCTCATAATAATTGCATACAAAAATTTTGTTTTTTTTTTTTTTTATATAAAAGGGTTGCCGATTCACCAAAATTTATTAATTTTATTTATTATTAACTTAATGACTTGAGTACAATGAACGTAGTCATCACGTTTTCATCGAAATTGTAAACAACGCAAAACGTTGAAAGCGTTAAAGTGACATTTAAATAATGTAAAGCGTTGTTAAGTGTTAAAGTGATAAAATTTGTAAATAAACTTAATTAATTTTTCAATCAGTGAACTGAAAGTAAAAAAATAATTTAATTAATAAAAAAATAAATATAATTTTTAAATTATTATAAATCTTTACTTACCAATTTTACCCTAAAAATAAATTTAAATATATAGCTGACAAAACATAAACAATTAACTGTCAAAGTAGAAATAAAGCGTTGAAGTTTAAAGATGAGCAACTTTTGGGTCAAGGATGCGTTGAAACTTTTATAATTTCTTTCATTATGTGCATTTCTACAATTTTAGATGTGCTTAACTTTGGAAGTAGAATTTTTATTTTGATGGCTACTCTCATTGTGCTTAGGAAGTACATGAGTTGAACCAGTTCCAGCCTTTTAAAGAAACACAGTTACATTTCATAATAAATCCTCCTTAGCCATAATTTCGAACTAAAAGAATAGTTCAGCTAGAAGAAGGAATCAAATATTAGGTAACTAAATTGCTAAGAACCTAAAGCAAATAAAATTTACGCATCGTCTTCGAATGTGGGGCTGGGGTAGCAGTTGTGATCTTATTAAAAAACCACAAAACAATTAAAGAATATTTCAAAAGGTACCGTAGATTGAAATATTATAATAGAAATGATGCACCTAAATCAATTGCATTACCATTAATTCCAAAAATACGATATGAACTAGACGCTTTTGTCTTTCAAAATCATTTTGTTGAATTAAACTTTTTACATTAGAAATTCTATAAATATAAAATTACACTTCAAGTTAAACCAAAAGGGTAGGTAATCCAAATTTTGACTGATTTATATGATTTGCATCATTTATATAAATTTACATTTACATATCCATACCTCTATATATACATAATGTATAAAGTACATACCGATTTGTCGTTTGTATTTTCTTGGGTGTTCATTTACGCGAAATTATGGCTTAAGGTCTGACGCCGCATGAGTTCTGTTTTTTTTTTTTTTGTTATTTCACCATATATTTTTTTTCTTTGTAATTTTTGTTTTTTTTTTTTTGTGTAAATTTTGGAATGTGGGAGGAAAATGCGAATGAATAGAATGTAATGTAAAAATTAAACTTTAACTAAAATGTGAATTTCATTCCAATAATTCACAACATCAGAAACTCTTCCTTCTTCATTTAAAAGAAAAAAAAAAAAATAAAGATATGACATGCAATGATGGTATAACGTGTATTGTAAGGGCAACATTCAAACCTATGTACGATGATTTAAATTCACATTACATGACAATAAAAGGCAAGACAAGGAACAAAACACAATATAAAAAAAAAAAATGGAGGTTAAGTGGAAGGAACTCTCAGTGAATCCACTTTGTATTTTTTTATGTTAATATTTTTACTGTTCTTTCCTTTCCTTGTTTTTTTTTTTGTTTTCTCTTTTTTTTTATGTAACAGTATTTCAATTTTTTTGTTCCGTTACATAAAATAAAAAAAAAAACAAGAGGAAGAAAAAATATTTTAACAAGGAATTACAGTTAGGAAAGACAATTCTTTTTTTTATTTTATATTGGAGTAGAGTGGGAGAGATATATATTCATTTTCTGCAATTTTTACCATTGTTTTTATTTTTTTCTTATCTTATTTTTTATTATTCTGTTTTTGTTGTTGCTGTTGTTGTATTGTTCAATTAACATTTGGTTGTACACTGGGGTTTTAAATTATTTTTGGTATTCAAAAATTATGGCAATCTAGATATTTTCTGATTGTCTGTTATTTTATTGTACGTATATTGGTAAAAAAATAAAGGGGGCGATATATTGAAGTAAGAATATGTGTAATCAAAACTGTAATTTAAGATATAGAGTAATGTTTTCAAAAAAAAAAAAAAAAATAGATAGTAACAATACATAACTTATACTGCAATATTATGTAAACAAGTAAAGAAACAGTCAGTCGGTGCAACCGACTTAGAAATACCCTACACCTATTTGGTTCAAATTTAAGGACATATCCATAAGTCATTTTAACACCATAGAAGCTGTTATTAATTTGATCGTAAGACATAGCTAGCCAAAATAACTGTATAATACTAAAAACATTTTCTAATTACCCTATCTATTAAAAAATACTACAAATTCTTACTAATTTATCTATTTAAAAATATTAAAAAACAAACAAACTTGAAATAAATGAAAATATATTTATTCCAATTCAATTACAAAATGAAAAAATTCTAAGTATTAAATTTTGTGATAAAAAGATAATGAAAGCATAATATATTTAATAATCCAAATTTTTAAAAATTGCAATTATTTTAAATGGTTAGTTTATATACCTAATAGAAAAACTTATAAACGCAAAATATGCAATAAATGTATTTCTAAAATACAATTAAAAATTTACACCTTTTCATATAATTCATTTAAATATAAAAATAAATTTTACATAAATGCAGCAAGTACCTTTGAACATAGCTGAACCACTACAATTAAGTCTAGATTTCGGAGACACATAGGACATAGGAAATGTATTCTTTGGCTTCGAAATTAAACTCGACCACAACCAATTCCCATGGTACTTTCATTACTAGCAACCTACTGTTAAATTTCATCTAAATACCGGCATTATTTTTTGAGTTATGGTGTTTTTAAGATATATGTTTGTTAGTCCTTGAACTTTTCAAGGGTTCCAGGACCCGAAATTATGGTACGATTTCGCCCATATGCAGTCCCGTCATACTTTCAATACTAGTTAACCCTTGTACACAATTGGAACGCTCTATTTTAATTTTAAGTTACTAGTTTTATTAATTTCGATGATAAGCTTTTACACATTGGGGGGTCTAAGAGAGGTTCTGAACCACCACTCCAATTGATCCCAAATTAAGGGGGCACGCAAGAAATAGTAAAGAACACCCTTGTGGCAAATTGGAAGCTTCTCATTTGTTTCAAGTAACTATCTTTATTAATTTCGAAAATATGCTTTAAGGGCCTAAGAACTGAGTGGCTGGTCCCCGATCCACTACTCCAATGGGGCCCGAATTTCAAAGAAATTTACGAAATAGGAAGGGACACCCTGATACCAAATTTGGAGGTTCTATCTTCATTGGTTTCGGAATTATGCTCGTTTGGCCTAAATTCGATCAAAAAGTTCTAAGTTCCGAACCCATTGTCCAATCCTCACCGTACGTAATCACCGCCGTAGTTTCGCTGCCAGTAACCTACAGCACAAATTTCATGAAGATAGCCTCATTAGTTGTTGAGTTATCGTGATTTTTTATATATGTTCCTTAGCCCTGACATCGATTAAAAGGTCCGGAATCCGAACCGTTGGACTGATTTCGCCCTTATATAGTCCACGCTGTACTTATAGTACTAGTTAACCCTTGTACACAATTTGAACGGTCTATCCTAATTTTAAGTAACTATTTTTAGTAATTTCGATTATAAGCCTTTAAAACTTGGGAGGTCTGAGAGGGGTACAGAACCACCACTCCAATTGATCCCAAATTAGGGGAACACGCAAGAGATAGTAAAGAACACCCTTGAGGCAAATTGGAAGCTTCTACATTTTTTAAAGTTGTTATCTTTATTAATTTTAAAGATATGCTTTAAGGTCTTCGGAAATGTGTGGCTGGTCCTCGACCCACTACTCCAATGGGACCCAAATTCACAAGACACTTAGGAAATAGGAAGGGACACCCTGATACTAAATTTGGAGGTTCTATCTTCATTGGTTTCGGAATTATGCTCGTTTGGCCTAAATTCGATCAAAAAGTTCTAGGTTCCGAACCCATGGCCCAATCCCGACCTTACGCAATTCCCGAAGTATTTTCACTACTAGTAACCTACAGCACAAATTTGATGAAGATAGCGTCCTTAGTTGTTGAGTTATCGTGATTTTTTATATTTGTTCGTTAGCCCTGAAATCGATTAAAAGGTCCAGAATCCGAACCCATGGGCCGATTTCGCCCATATGCAATCCCCGCCGTACTTTCAGTCCTAGTAACCTACAGTTAAAATTTCATCAAGATAGCTCCATTATTTTTTGAGTTATCGTGCCTACGGACGGACGGACGGACGGACATGGCTATATCGACTAAGGCGGTCACGCTGATCACAAAAATATATACTTTTCCATATCTAGCTCGCTTCCTTTAGGTGGTTACAAACACCATACCAAAGTTAATATACCCCTTTACCTATTCTATAGGTGTAGGGTATAAAAAAGGGGTCGCAATAATAATCAATTGATCTGTAATGGTCATGAATTTTTTAGCATGTTATTTTTTTTTTTCTTTTGTTAAAAGAACACAAGTTAAGCAAAAATTAACTCATATGACCCCTTTTTTTTTAAAGGTTTTCAAAGTTCTTTAAAAATGTACAATTGTTTTAAAAAAAATATAGAATATACGCTACAGTTGAAGACAAGACAATTTGAAGTATTTATTTATTTTGGAACTTATTTGCTTGGAGCATGCAAATAGTTCTAATATTTGGCTGACTTCAAGCAATTAAATCATCAGGATTTTATTAATAGTTTTACTTAATGCTTCAATTTCATGTATCACAGCACCTATATTACCGAGTTTCTATATAGCTATTAACATTGTCTTCAAACCTTTACTAATATTAGACCCCAGTAAGTTTTTAACTTATTCTTTAAATTATTATTAACTTTATTCAGCTTGGGAATTGCCTAGCTCTAACGATGGAAAAGGACTATTTCTTTCTTCTGACACGCTTCCACTGCTGGATGTTGGCGTGTTAATTTTATATAAAGATGCCAACAGTATTAGCATATTCCATTCTATTTGTGGTTAAATAAACTAAGTGTTTAATTGTGCGCAAACCAGTTCAGGCCCACAACAAGAAATTGTAATTTTAAGTTAATGCTGATATCACGATTATTTGATATATTCCTGCACTTAGAAAAAACATCTCTAGCAATTTCCATTCTGCATTTGATTTCCTTTTCATAACTCCAGCCTTCATGAAAAAAAATATTTAAAACTTATTACACTTTCTATAGCTCCCCTAACTACAGTAATTTTTGAATTGATTTTTGTCGGTTGCAATTTTTTTTTGTAATTTTGATATTGAAACCACACCCTTTACGGATTAGCCCTATTTGATTAACAGTGTTGTATAGTCAGCATATCTAATGATGTTAATAAATATTCCGTTTACTTAAATTTCTTTATCTACATCAGCAATTTGTGCTTGAAATATACTTTTTGAGTAAATTTTATAAAGTACATCTTCGAACTTGATGATTGCTGTTGGAATACTAACCAAAACCGTCTCCTCTTCCACCTTCTTCAATTAAAAAATTGAACTGAATTGAAAAGAATTGAAGCCTTTTAAAATTCTTTGTCAAAAAGTTGAGTTATTATTATTAAAAAGAAATTTTTTCCTTAATCTAACCAAATCGTTCAGTATATCATTTTTTCCCCTTAAAACAGTAATTCAATAATCCTAAATCAGTGCAAAATATAACAGGATCATCGCCAGGTTATAACTGTTGAATCCAAGCAGTATTTCTCTAAACTCGATTTATTATCTAAACGAACGGACTTGTTATCTTTTATCGAACGGACTCGTTGTGTTACTGCAAAATTTAATATGTAAAAATTTATATTTCCAATACTGTATGTGCATATGGAGTAAATTTACTGGGGTAATTTTGTAACACATATGATTAATGTTGGCGCTTTGTTAATTGGAAAATATTGTCTTTTATTTTCCATTAAGTTTTAATTTTTATGTTAGACCTCTGAAGGTAATTAGATCAATTTATTTGATATGGTTCAAATATTTTTACATATTCTAATCCTGAAAATAAATTTTTCTATAATACGTAGATTTTTAGGCTTATAATTAGCTATAAATAAAATGAATGCCAGAAAACACAATTTATTGAAATTGAAAATGGAATTTGATTTTCGTTTAGTTATCCATTGCATAATAAAAATACTGAAGAAAAGGTTTACTAATTTAATGGCTCACATCCAAAATTAAATATTCAATTTAAATAGCAAAATTCATGGAACGCACTTTAAAAAAAATAGTTTGTCTATTGGTACATGCAAGGGCTTTGAGTAGCATATATTATCTAGAACTATGCTTTATTCTGCTGGAACAAAAGTAACTGAAATGTTTGAAAAGAGTTCTGGTCAAAATAAATTTCGGAGCTATAATTTTTCGGTACTTTAGTCTTAAAATATCAAAAGGCTGATTATGAGAAAATAGTTTTAGAATAGCAAATTTTCTATAGATTTTACAGGTACATTGGGCGAGACAAATCTCAGGTTAAATTTTTAAATCGATTTTAAATATTTTTTAATTTTTTTTTTACTGAATTCTGATACTTCAAACATCAACAGCTTGTTACTCATCATTTTTGCTCGCAACTCCAAACAAGTACACATAAAACGATTACCAAAATCCTTTCATATCACTATCCTCAAAACCAAGATGTACATTTGTACAAGTCGAATTCTTGTGATACAAAAAGTTCTGTTCAAAACGGCTTCGATGAGTTAAAGTCACACACTAAACCTGTAAGAACTCAGCGCAACTCCAATTGGTGGCTTTCAAAGCTTTTCATATGTCTCGTAGAAACGTAAAAAAAAAGTAACAACAACGGACTTTTTTAATAACTATTTTAATTCCTTCACCTAAAATCGCACTAACCCAAAATCCTAACCCACTGAAATTTGATATTACAGTAAAAAAAAGTTCTATATAAAACTAAATCATTGAACTTCTAAATAATATATTAACTCTATTTTAAAGTAATTTTTCAAAACTCATTATAATATAAATCTAATATATAAAGAAGAAAATTTGTTTGTTTATTTGTTTGTTTGTTTGTTTGTTTGTCCAGGATTCACGTGAAAACCACTGGTCCGATTGACACCAAATTTTAGAGGAATAATTTTGGGAGTCCGGCGGGTGACATAGGCTATGTCGCATTTTTATAAGTCAGCAGGTTGCGGCTCCAGAGCCGTTTTAAGCTTTTTCGTTTTTTTGATGTCGAGTCGAAACGGTTTGACCGATTCACTTGAAATTTTGCACGAATGTTCTTCTTATTACACGGAATTAATGGTATAAAACTGGTTGGAATAAATTAACGCCTTTCGGCACGGTGGGCTTCCAAAAAATTTTGTATTTCCGATTTGTGTCCAATTTTACAGGGTGGTTTTGCAGTCAAAAAGAGAGGCTGGCACAAATTTTTGTTGGGTTCGGTTAACCCGTTTGGGCACGAGGGCGCAATGAAGCTTTTTCAATGTTTTTGATGTCGAGCCGAAACAGTTTGACCGATTGACTTGAAATTTTGCACAAATGTTCCTCTTAGCAACCGCAATTAGTTGCATAAATTTGGTTGGAATAATTTAACCCATTTCGGCCTGGCGGGCTTCCAAAAAATTTTGTGTTTCCGATTTGTGTCCAATTTTACAAGGTGGTTTCGCAGTCGAAAATAAAGTCTGGGACAAATTTTTGTTGAGTTCGGTTAACCCGTTTGGGCACGAGAGTGCAAAGAAGCTTTTTCAATGTTTTTGATGTCGAGTCAAAACTGTTTGACCGATTGACTTGAAATTTTGCACAAATGTTCCTCTTAGCAACCGCAATTGGTTGTATAAATTTGGTTGGAATAATTTAACTCATTTCGGCCTGGCGGACTTTCAAAAAATTTTGTGTTTTCGATTTGTGTCCAATTTTACAGGTTGATTTTGTAGTCTAAAGAGAGGCTGCAAAAAGTTTTAGTTAAGTTCGATTAACCCGTTTTCCACGACGACGCCATGAAGTTTTCTATAAATTTTATTTTCTTATACGATTAAAAGTATTTTATTGAAAATTTTGTACCAGCATTTTAATTAAAACCCACAGGGTTAATTTGGTTTTGACCTGTTTGTGCGTTTTGAACAAAGATTCAATGAAATTTTCAGTTTTCTTCAAATGAAATCTAAAAATCAAAAAATTCAATTTGTTATATATAATGGTTAAATACATAGTATTTTAAAACAGTTTTTCCAAAAAATAAGCCTACATTTCTCTCATAAAATCATAAAAAAACGAGGAAGAGCGTATTACAACTTTCAGGTGATTACTAAACAAAATATAAGTTGAAAAGCGAATTTTTAAACCTTTTCTAAACCATCGACTATATTTTATTCAAGCGTTGGCAATTCAAGAAAATCCCCTTTTGACCTATAGTCATTTTAATTCAGTTAACATTGTTCACCGGAAACCTACCATCCTCAACTATATCGTCAAGGAGCACCAATTTGCCAAGAAGCAGCATGTATAGAAAAATTAGAGATAATCGTTCAAATTGTTTTGCAAACTGTATTTTAAAGTTTTTGTTTCGCAATCGATTAAAAGAACTCGACAAACCTTTTTTTTAAGTATTCCCCTAATTCAAAGAAGTTGTACCTACTTTCAAAAATTGGACGTAATTTACTTACAAATTTTTTTTTGAACAATCGTCGGCAGGGGTTAACAACTTTCAAGTCTGTTAGTAAATTGAACTTCATTTTCAAAGAAGAACACATATACGAAATTTGAAGTTAATCTGTTAAATCATTTCTAATATATAGCAAAGCAACGAAAAAACCTATAAAAAGCTGTTGGGCCACGATGGGTTAACGGAACTCCACAAATATTCTTTTGTGGCATTTATAGGCAAAGTAGTATCTCAAAAAATTGGCTGAAACTTGCATTTTTACAATTTTCAAGCTTCCGGGCAACGCCGGGTAAATCTGCTAGTATTACCTAAAACAAAATCAGTTGGATGTTAAATCATTCCACAAAATATTAAAAGCAGATGTTTCAAATTTTACTATTATGCATTTAAGATCACTTCATCACTTCTGGTTCTGTAATTTATTTATTTTACAAATAAAACAACTCTTCAATATTACTTAAATTATTACTTACATATATTTTTTATATAATGTTAGATGCTTCCATTCAAACTGCAAACCCTTTCTAAAAAATCCCATTGAATGAATCTTGCCTACAGGCAGAAATTACTATTTATAGTCCCTATATAATATCAACAAAAATATCATCATTATTACAGTTATATAATTTCTCCTGAAATGCACACAATGAAATGTGCTATTTTCACACAAAATCAACCCAATCAAATCAACTTAAGATCGATAATTAATAAAATATTTTGTGCAATTTTATTTTTAACAATAGCTGCAGAATAATTTGAGATTGAAAAATTGTAAAAAATCTGCAAGAATAAAACTATGGACCTACAATAATTATTGAAGCATATAAAATGTTTTCATCATGATAATTTTTTTAGTTTTTCCCAATATATAATGGTTAAATCCTTGGTGTATCCTTCCTTATTACGTTAATGACCTTCAATGACTCTTACATTTCATTCAACCGTTCAAACTTAAACTAAGTTCAACTACTGTTTTTCTTTTTCATTTCCAAGTTTTTAATTCATTGCACCCTATACCTATTAAAATATATTACTTACCTATGTAATAAAAAATGGGTGCATATCACTTTACTGAAAAATCAAATTCCGAATTTTAATTCGGTAAAATAAATCCAGAATGTTCCGAAATCCCGAAAAAAAAAACCCCGAAATTATTAAGGAAAGTGGGGAAGGATTTCAGAGTCGAATAAAATATTAAGCTTTCAGTAATTGGTTTAGCTAGTGTTTGGGGGCGGCAGCTCCCATTATATTAAATTCCTTAATGTTAAATTATTATTTATGAAAAAAGTTAGGAAGGATTTTTGAGTTGCCTTTTACTAAATATGTATGTATATTTAAGTGGAAGTTTTTTTTATGAACTTCGTACCCAACCTGAGGTTTCGTAATTTGAGGTTTTGGGATTTTGGAACTTTCCAAAACGTGAGGTTCGAAAACATTCGAGATATTGATATTTTCGAGATTTTTTTTCCAAGATTTTAAATCGTTCGGGATTGTTTTTTTCAACATTTTAAATCATTCGGGAAAATTTTTTTTCTGAATTGTTTTTTCGGGATTTTTTTTAAGTAAAATGTCATAGACCCAATAAAAATCCAAAAAAAAAAACAAGACACACTTATAATATACCAACAAAAAAATATTCAAATATTTATGTGTGTATGTGTGTATTTATATTGTAATTAAACAAGTAAAAAATAAACAGTTGAATTGAAAAATGTAATACTCGAAAATTTGATCTCCAGAGTCAATCGTCTATTGATAAAAATAGAAACAGCAGGATAACAACCAAATATTTTTTTTACCGTTATTCACACATTATTCACAGGACACAACTTGTATATAACATATATATATATATATATATATATATATACATAAATAAAAATTAAATTATTATTAAATTGATGTATGAGTTATAAAATTATAGTTTCTTTATGATTTTTTTTTAAATTTAAAGTGTGAATTTATTTTATGCCAATACTATAAGTTTCAGTAATTATATGTATCACATTGGTTTGGGCTACTTTTATTAATTGTTCGCCTGTCTGTCTTTTTCTAAATCAAATTTAAAGAATAAAATTTCCGTGTCTATTGTTTAATATTCCACTCTTGATTCTCAAACCAGTGAAACCCAAATAACAGAATAAACTCTTATTGTTTAAGATCCATACAAGCCAGGCCAGCGTATTCAACCAGTCCAGGCTAGCTTCTATTTTATGCACTAATTAACAAAACTAATATATTTTGAGAAAATCACAGCTGGTTACTTAACATACAGAGCATTTCTCTAGATGTTTGGTTTTGAAGATATTAAGGATGTGAAATGATTTGACGATTTGGGTTTAAGATATTTAGATGGTCATATATTGGATGGCCATATATTTAAAATGAAGTATGGGGACAAGGATTATTAAATGTGATATTTAGAATAAATTGCATCGTACACAAATACATTATCATAAAATACATTTGATGCAGAAGGATTTCCAAAGCGTTATGATCGAATGATAAATAAATATCCATTAGGCGATATCCGCAATTACTGTAAAGACGTAAAATGGTAAAATATTTGTATAGATTCCATATTCAAACCTATAAGTGCTTTAATTGACATCAGATATCATTAATAGTATATTAGTGGTGTAGTCGATTCTATTTTAGAAAGCCTTCACAGTTAAATCTCCCAACTCGTTTCAAATCAAATATATTTCGAATCAAACCCCTGGACATGTGAAATTCTCGTAAATTGTTTAAAGTAACGGCATTTCCTCGCGGTTCATAGATCCATTAAAATTAATTTTACAGTTAAATTTTACATTATATTATATTTTATATACTTTATACTTTATATACACTATTATAACAACAATGTTACAACTATAATTACGTTAGAAACTTTACCTGTTTACCATATAAGTATATTTATTTTTGCCATTGTTAAAAGGTTTTATGAAAACTTATGATGAATGAACCAAATGACTTTTATTTATTTATATTTAAACAAAATTATATTCATATTTTATTTTTGATTCAATAAGTATGATTTATTTTTTGTTTAATATTTGAAAAATCAATGAAATATTTTATAAATAAAATAATAACAATACTAATATAGTAGTAATGTGAAGAAGTTATTAAGAATTGAATTATATTGTATGAATTATATAAAAATGTCAACACTCAGTGGAAGCATATTTTTTGTTTTTATTTTTTATTCTTTTGTTAAAATTTCTCTAAAAAGTTTTTAAATAATAGGTAAAATTTAAAATTGTACATTTTATTTAAATTTTTAAAAAAATTTAAACACAGTAACAGAGTAGTTGTATACGTACATACAATTAAAAAAAAAAGGTGATAAACATAAATATTGATTGAATAAGGAAAAATAACTGAGAACTTATAATATGAGTAGTACTGTGTTCTTATACAGTGACAAATCTAAAGATACTCAGGACTCACTTGGAAACAATATGAAATCAATTTAAAAGAATCACTCTTTAGGTGATTTCAAAACAAGTTTTATTTTTTTAAATTCAATTCAATTCAATTTTTTTAAATTTAATATTCTTGTTAATAGTAATTTTGGTTAAAATGGGCTGAAAATTATGGTAAAATTACTTGGTTGGAGGTCCATAAAAATATTCTATTGTTCCAAAATGAAATAGCAAAATATGAAATCAAAAATCCAGTTTTAATCTTAGTTCTTTTGTATTTTAGTACCTTAATTATTGGCCAAGTGAATACCAATTGTACCACTTTGGAAAATACATGATTTGATTAATGAAACTTTTAATGATTTTGCTCCATTTAATAAATGTTAAAAGAAAACTAATAATACATTTTTTAAATAAATTTATTTAGAATTACATGATGATAAGCGTTTTTCAAAGACCAGTTTTAATTGTACTTTAGAAATCATTTTTTAAACAAGAAATCTTAACTTCTTGGTAGAAGTAGAAAATGCAATAAAAAAATAATTTTTTTAATATAAATAAGTTTTTAAAATAATGGTATTGAAGAGTAAAACCAGGAGGTCTTTCCAAGAAGTGTCTTTCTAACTGGAAGATTGCAAAAATGTTGCAATTTTATTTTATTTATGAAATATGTGAATATTAAAACATATTTAAAATTGAAATTATGAATTAAAATTTATGAATATAATTTTATTATAATCTAATGAAACTGCAATAAAAAACTAATATTAATAATTATAATTAGAAGCCTCTGAGATGTAGTGGATGAGTTTTTGGCTTATTAATAGAGGGAGGCGGATTCATTTTTCTCAGTAAAATCCCCATAGTGACCAGACCCAATTTAATAATATAAAAATATATAATACTTATAAATTAATATAAAATATTAAAAGACTGAAGCATAAAGGGTCGCAACTCCAGTTAAGGATACCATACACTGTCCCTTATATCAAAGAACAACAATAATATTTGTTAATTATACAGAAGAGGCATTGTTGACTACTAGTATATAGGAATACAGCTTCGTTACAAGGTAATTAACAGGCTCGGAATCATATTAAAAAAATATATTTTAGTGAAAAATAATACCCTCCACATTATGCTATTGAGATGCTGATTTAACGTGATCTTTATTTATATAAAACATTTCTCAGAAATATATTCGCACACCACGACAACCAAATGACCACGTGCATATACCAAATGTATATGAAAATATCGATGTTATGAGTTAACGCATAAGAGTTAATATATAGGAATAAACTTAGCATTACCTTAGCAAATTTTTCAACCAGGCTTAAAAAAATACTGTCATTTTTTAAATTACCTAGTAATTGTTGATACTCTTCTATAGAAAGCGTCAAGACAGCGTTGGTTTACAGTGGGAGCTTTGGTTATAGATACATCATTAAATTTAACCGTATTGATTTCATTACAAAACTAAATCCCCATTTTTGTCTTTATATATACTTTAATAATTATACATATACTACCTAAAATCTGGTGTGTGTTGTTGCGCCTTTCAATAGCTTTTTAATTGAAGTTGATGTTATTGAAAAAAAAAATTAATACAAAATTTCACATAGTGTAAACGACAATTAGACACGGTAAATTATTCGCAAAAATGTTAACGGAACTCGACAAAACATTTTTTTAGACTTTCTTTTGGGTCAAAGAAGTCCTTCACAAAATTGAACATAATTCGCTTCCATAATTTTTATACCCGTATGACTATTAGGTCAAATGGTATAATATATTTCCCATTACGTTTGTGACGCAGAGAAATAGGAGGGGTAGATATAGACTCTAGTGTATGGATCGCATCAGAATCGAAAACAAAATTGATTTAGCTATGTATGTCCGTCCGTCCGCACGATAACTCAAAAACTAAAGGGGCTAGGATCTTGAAATTTTCGCAAATTCGTTTTTTTGCAATAGCCGTCATCGCTATATTCATCCAGCCATTTTGGTTTATGGATTCGAGTAGCTGTCATACAACTTCTTATTTTATATGAGCATTACTCTATACCTATTAAAGTTAGGTGTCTGAAATTTTGCCAAAAATAGCTTAGTTTAATGGCCAAAGTTACTGTAAAATTTGGTTGGTCTACTGCAGAGGGTTCGAGTAGCTGCCATACAACTCCTTCTTTTATATGAGCATTACACTACACCTAATAAAGCTAGTATGTTTGAAATTTTGCCAAAAGTAATTAATATTTATAATAATAATGATATAATGTTTATATAACGGTCATACGGGTATTCCAGGGTTGACACAATCTACCCTACCACACTCTTCCTCGTTTATATTAATATTCGCGCGAATATGGGCTAACAAAAGTAGGTTAAAAATTTGCACCCAGCCTAAGCTGTTCGTTAAAGAAAAATTATGGCAATCCGTTAGAGAAAATGGTTAGCACAGAAACACTCCTGAACCCAAAAAAACTTTATAATAAACTTTTCAAAAAAATTGGGCAGTTTAGAAGTCTATACACTAAAAACAAACAAACAACATATATAGTTTAATTCTAAAAACATTTCTTAATCGCAAACAAACATTTTTTAATCGTAAAAATCGCAACACCTCATAAATCTAAGAAACGGATTTATAAAACAAAATTTCGAAATACCTTGAAACTCTTTAAAAATTCGTAAGAAAAATTTTTATGAAAAAAAGGCGATATTCTTTTATTTTTTTTTTTAGACTTATATTTTATTTTTTTATTATTCAAAACCAAAATAAATTTTTATAATATTTGCAAAAATTATTTGATTTTTTTTCGCAAACATTTTGGTAATTTTATGAATTGCACCCAAAAAATAACATAAAAATCGCAAAATTTTTACGCCTCTAATTTGTTTTTAATTCAATAAAACTTTTCTTTTTAAAATTCTATTTTTTTTTTTAAATATTTACTCATCTGCTAATTTAAAATGATTCCTTTTTTCTAATTCAGGTCATAACATACAACTTTATCCACTTAGTTGCACAGGTATACCTTTGTAGGTTTATCCCTCTTGCTTTGTTAAAAATCGTTAACAAATCCTGTATTTTTTAATTCCCTGAAATGAAGTAGCAGCTTCCTTAAAAACTAATTTTTTTTTTTGTGTATTGATTTTATGAACGACAATTGCTTATATACATAGATGTATATGTAATATACATATAGATATAACACGTAACCTAATCCATGTATCCTATATAGTATATACCGTATATTTCGTGGCGGTTTCCTTTGATATCCTTGCATTTTTTTGATTTTGTTGTGATGTTGTATTTCATAAGGATAATTTTGAAGGATTTTGAAAACACACCAATTGTTGCGATTTTTATTACGATCTAACCAAAAAATTTGACTACTTAACCTATTATTTAACGCGGACTAATAAAATTTTTGTTTTATTTTTTTGGGTCTTTCATGGTACCGCGTTGATTAAAAGAAAAAACACAAAAAATCGCTTTTGTTTTAGAAAGGTTCCAGAGTTGTTTTTGTTTTTTTTTGGGATTTTCAGTGGAAAAAAAAATTTTGAATTGAAAATTGATTAAAAAAATTAAAAAAAAAAAAATTGAAACAATGTAAAAATATCCGACTATGTAATAAAAATTTTTTTTGAGCTGTGTATTTGTCTCTAAAATCAATTAAGTGAACGGATCAGAATGGATTAGGTAAAAAACAAAAAGTAATAACAAAAATGGTTGTCACCGTATTTTATATTTTATTTTTATTATAGATGATATAAATGGTAGCACTCTGTAATTATGAATAAGATTTTAGCTCTAAATCGTATTTGCAAACAATTTTATAACTTGTGGTTTACAAAAATTGATATGTAAATTTTTTGTGTGTTTAATTCAATTGATATGAATATTAAGAATTCGATGTCGAATTTTGTTGTTTCGACAATTTTCTCTTCGTGATTGGTAAGAATTCCCCAAAAATCCAAAATCCTCAAGGACATAGTCCTTACCAACATAAGATTCCCAAAGCCAAAGTTCCCGAAGAACAAATCCTCAAAGTCTTCGACAAAATCTATATATAATTATATGTGAGATTATGAGTTGGGGGGGATTTTATATACAACTAATCCTTTTTTTACGCAAATTTGAAAAAACGCGATTAAAAAAAACTGCTTTAATTCTCATTTTACGCGATAAGAAAAAGAGTATACCAAGAAGACCAATGACTTTTTTTATGAGATTTTCTTTTTACGCGGATTTTTTGAGGAAAGCATCTATCGCGTAAAAAGAGATGTAGGTGTAGTTCGTTACAAAATCAGTGTTTTGGATCTTTATTTTTCGGGATTTTTGCTTTGGTGATTTTGATTTTGGAGGATTTAAATTTTGGTAATTTTGTCTTTGAGACTTTTGATTTCAAATTAAGAAACTTTGTCTTTAGAGATTTAGTCTTGCGGATCGGATCTCATACCTAACCCTTTTTTTTCATTTTTACTTTTCATTACTACCTCCCAACACTTAATCGAATATATTATGTTGCACGTGAAGAAGATGTTGTTATTAAGTAATATAGAACCGAAGTTGTTTTTATTCTTAAAAGAGTTATCGATAATATTTTGAAAACTTAGTTACCTTGGAAACCATTCGAAATAAACCCAACCCTCCAGTAGAGATTTTTTCAGCAACAACTTCTCTGTCCACCATTATTCTTTATGAACTTCGAGTTCCAGACACTCTGTATAAATACTTTTGTGTCTATATAATCATTCTAATATATTATTCAAAATACCAACTTATAAAATTTATCGTTTTTACAAAGAAATTTAAAATAAAATGCGCAGCACAAGCAGCATCAACCAGTACCATATATGATTATTAATGACATTTTATTTCCATATATAAATAATAAATACACATCAATTTATCTTGAAAGATTATATTTGAAAAATTTCTGTTCTTAAAATGAACTTTTTATTTTTATACATATCCATACTCTTCCACCTTAGTTTGATTTCAGATTTAAAGCTCAACGAAGATAAGAAAAGGTTATAAGACAGCACAAAAATTTCCATAGATTTTAGAAGTACTTTTTATCTACAACTTATGCATACTTGTATAATAAATTTTCATATAATTTTTTCATTTTTATTTTAAATATTATAATGATAGCAATATAATATATGTATTAAAGGATTTTCTAAACGCAGTCATATAAAATAAATTAGGCATTCAAATATTTAAATTTTAATAAAAAAAAAAAAAATTAAATCTCTAAGGATTTCAAAGCAACGCAAGGAATACCAGAAATATTAAGAAAAACAAAGTGTTCTCTTCCTCCTTCTTGTACCTTTTATAACATAGTTAACATCTATATTCCAAAAAAAAAAGGGTTAAAGAAATCTTATTTAATTCAATGAGAAAATCTACCAATTGTGAAGATTAACAAAAAATATCGAGCATCTTAATATCAAGTTAAAAAAAAAAAAAAAGAAAAAATTGTTAATGAAGATGACTCCGTATATAATGGGTATCCCTTCAATTTATATTATTATCCTTTAAATTAACACTAAGTAAGTGAAATTAATAATTCAACACTTTATAAATTGAATTTTCTCAACAAGATTTTTCCTAAGAATAATTTTCTTTAATTTTAATCTATAAAATTTTTATTTCGTCTATTAAGAAATCCCCCTTTTTGTTGTCGTTCATAATAATAAATACAAAAGAAAAAGAACAAAACAACTTGGAGTGGCAACAACTGCAATAAAATTTTAACATAGCATAAGAAAGTAAACATTTTACTTTCGAGAAAAGCAACTGATGTAAGAATTTAAATGGATTTGAAAGAAAGTTTTACAAAACCATTTGGAAATCAGTTTCCTTCGATTGTTTTTCAAAAGATTTTGTAACAGAATTTGAAATGGTTCATTATTTGAAAACCTGTTGTATTTAATAAAATATTATTAATTTAAAGTAATTGTAAACAAACTGTTATTCTACTAAAATAGAAAATAACGATTACATTTAACATATTATTATACTTAGTTCCTTATGTTATAGCACTTTTAACATATTATTGATTATGACCTTTGATCTTCAAAGCTAAAAATATTTTTAAAGAAAATTCTCATATCAAAAAAATACAATATTTTTACTTCTAATTCAAGTAATTGTTACATTTCTTCATTTTTCTCAAATTTAACTGAAAATAACGGCATTTCCTCGACTCGGTTGAAAAGCTTCCTGAACAAAATTAAGAATACATTTTAATGGGTAACCTATCGGTTATCTAAGTACCACGTGTCTAATGGTTTTCTTCCTTTTCACTCCAACCTTATTTAATCAGAATCTATTTTAACAAATTTGAATATCAAAACTTTTGCTATCAAAAATCAAAAGAGATAATCAACGTTTAGTCACGTCTTGTCTTTAAGTTGACGAAAATGACATTTTAACTTTATATGACAAACAACAACCGGTTTTATTTAAGTTTTAACCTACTAATACAAAAATTTAATACAAGAAGTTTCGTTGCAATTCCACTAAAGGTATTGCCACTATTGTCATTTATTAACTTAAGATAAAAGAAAATATAATATTTTTTCTTCTATTTCTAGTTATTGCATATTTCTATAATTTTTCTTAAATTAAATTAAAATTAACGGCATTTCCTCGACACAGTTAAAAAGCTTTCTGAATATAATTAAGAATTTTTTTATATGCGTAACCTATTGACTATCCAAGTACCATTTGTCTATTTGTTTTTCTACATTTTCACTTCAACATTAATCAATCTGAATTCAATTTAACAAATTTTTACATAGTTTTTTTTGGTATCAAAAATTACAAAGGAAAATCTGCGTGTAGTCACGTCTTATCTTTAAGTTAACGAAAATGAAATAATCATTTTATGTGAAAAACAACAATCGGTTTCATTTAAATTATAAACCGTCAAATTAAAATGACATGCTGCAATGCAATGCCACCATGGTACTACCACTATTTTAATTTATTAACCCAATATTAAAAAAAAAAACATTGTCATTTTCATACCAATCACTAAATTTAATTTATCATTATCTTATTTCTGTACTGTGAAATGTAATGTCAATCAGTTATTGAATATATACATCATGGCATCATTAGTATCGTTAAGATAAAACACCAAAAACTTTGAATCTAGAACCAAATCATTAATAATGAAAGAAAAAAAAATGTTAAATATTGTCAAGTCATTTTTGTCAGATGTTAAAAATACAAAAAATATACAAACAACAAAAACACCTCTGCCCTTTTTGAAAACTTCTGTGCAAGCATAGTGATACTAAGTTTTCTAATTTTTTTTTTTTTTTTGTCTCACCCCTCCTCAATTACAACAAACTATCCATGATCAAGATAATGAAATTTTTAATATTGTATTTTTATTTTCGGTTTTTTTTTTTAGTTATTTTCAAGATTGCTTATGTCTGTCACATTTTGGAATCGAAAGACTAAAAACATGTTTATGAAAAATAACGCCATCATGTCTGAAGTAAAAAGGGATTTAAAAAAAAAAAAACAAATTCTAGCAACATGAGGTGAAAAAAGAAAATCAGAGGAATCTTTGCATGTTTTTAAACTTGTTGTTTAATATTTTTGTAATCCCCGAAACAAAGACGTTGAGGGTTATTTTTTTTTATTACAATTTCAGATGACGATAATAATCATCATTACGAATTTAATGAATCGATATCGTAGACCGTATCGCACCGTATTGTGTTTTTAATGTTTAATGAGAATTTACGCGACAATCTATATATACATAAAAATATTGTTTTTTGTTGTTGTACCACATGTAGATTGGTTTACCCCCTTCTATTTTTTTGGTATTGAAATATATCTCAATTTTTTTTTTTACTTATTTTTTACACCCAGTTTTTAAGTATAATCCTAAAATTAAATTGAATTCCTAGTAAAAGTCAGTTCCAGATTAAAAAAAAAATTAAATAGTTCATCTTTAATATATTGTTTAAACGGTTGGTGTTAGATATTATATATATTTTTTTTATAATCTCTTAAGATTATATTTTGTTATTAATTTTTTTTTTTGCAGTTCACTTAAAACTATAAAAAAATTATTAAGAACGATGTATCACTGCTTTTCAAAAATATTTATTAGTTATAAGTATTGCTGCCGCCGCTACAGCAACGGTTTAAAATTCAATATGTTACCATCCTTCAAATATTCAATAGTAACATTTTAATTCTGCAATCGGATTATATAAAAAAAAATATATTAATTCTCTGGTATTCTTCTCACACCACTTGTACTATCATTTTGTTTTTATGCTTGAGAACTGCCAAGCAATTTATGATGATGGATGGATGTAAATTTTTTTACATTTTAATAGAGAATTACAATTTAAAATTGCTAAAAAAGAGTGGACGCAGCTTATTTTTTTTTTATTTTAAATTAATTTTACATATAGGCACGAGACATTTTAATGAAAAAAATGCACTTATATCAGGAAAGATTATTATAATACAGTTTTCCTTGTCAATATCGTATTGCTTCAAGAGATCACACTGGTAACTATAGATGCAAACTATAAATTCAAGCTATAAATGAGATTTTTGTAAGCGCAACTCTATACATTATGTAGAATTGGTTACAAAAATAACGTAGGAATAAATCCAAATTTGTTTAAGCTTTTCTTCTTCTTGCATAATTTGGTTTGCATTATCAAGTCAATAATTCTTGAAAAATATGGCTATTTCAATCCCGTGGTTTCATTTGATCCGCCTATGAAGTCGTTCTTTTGGTTGGAATTTTAATGAATTATTACAACTTGACATTCACAAAAATTCTCTCTAGAATCTCTAGACCTCTTGATACTAGAATCAATTTATGAATTCTTAATGGGTACCCACCTACAGTCTACGTACCAAATTGAAATAATTCCGACTTTGGACTTGCTATTTAGATTAGGTGTTCGCTAATATACCTTAAAAACTTAATACAAAGTAAAAGGGCTTTGAGGTTATGTCTTGTAACCACTAGGACAATTACTGAAAACTTGAAATTATAAATCTACCATTTTCTATAGTTTATTGAGAAATGAGAACCTTATATTTTATATAAAAATTACAACAAAATAAGTCGTCAGAAGTTTCTAATGTATTGCAAACCTGTTAATGTAGAGTTTCCACATATAACGTTATGGTTAAAAGACAATCAGTTCCAACCCTCTAGAAAAAATGCTAAATCAACAAAAAAAAAACCCAACATCAACGGGTCAAAAAAATCAATCTTCAACATCTAAATAAAAAAGAAATTAATAAAAGTTATGAAAACAATATTATTCAAAATCGTATTGGCTTAAACAAATCCTATTGTAAGCACTTGGTCTCCCTTAGCAATATATTAGATGGTCACACGTTACAACATTGGTAATATCTTTATCTAAACAATAATATATTAATATTATCTGCGAACTTGTTTTTAATGCTTATAATAAATTATTTATTTAATTTCAAATTAAATCAAGTTTTTTTAATTTAAAATAATAATTAATTCTAATGATTGTCTGTCTTTCATTTAATTCTGTAAGTTATCAAATTATTCTAACACTAAATGTGACTGCAAATTAATATAACATTGTGCTACAGTTCACTTTACTTTTATTTTAATTTCATTTGCATTAAAACAAGGGGTGTAGTTAATTTGCATCTACTCAGTTATTTATAAGGACATATTTTCCAGAAATACGTCCCATAAATTCTATAAACTAAATTCTAAACCGAGGCCTTCATATAATCTTAGACGTTTTATATATGCACTAGGTATTATATGAAGATTTAGAAAAGGCTATACAAAATAAATTAAATCTGTTGACTGCTGAAGGAAAGAGGCTCAATGAATGCGATTAAATATACAAAGACAATAAATTATGAACACTATAATAAAGATTAAATGGAAGATACACTGATCAAAATAAACTCCAAATAAAATTTGGTAAAAGAAATCAGGGCAAAATTTCAGTTGGATTATGGGAGATTATGGGAAAAATTTTTTGAAAAGCTCCATCCTCTATAATCTTAAATATCCTAAGTCCAAATGCTTTCATATCTTTATCCTCGAAATCAAATACCATGTACATTTGTAACCAACCCTAAAGTTTAGTTCAAAAAGGACTAACACCTGTTCTAAAGAAATTAAACAACTTATGCCTTCACTCAAGATTTTCCAACGGGAAACAAGGAGGGCAACATATGCTGATCCCTTCACAATTTAACTAACCACCATAAGTTTCCACCATAATCCCAAATAGTTTCCACCATAATCCCAAAAAGTTTCCACCATAATCCCAAATAGTTTCTACCATAATCCCAAATCCTTCCATATTCCCATCCCTACAACCAAACTGTACATTTGTATTACAGTTCCGTCTTAACATTTGGCTCAAAAAAGGTGTGGTTTTGGTGTGTTAAAATCGCACACTACCCAAAGAAACACCGAAGGTTTCAATGGATGGCTTTCGAGCTCTGCAGTCCCTCGTAAAAAAAAAAAAAAAAATTCAACAGATAAATTTATTTCCATTTACATCGATTATTTGAAGTTCGTGAACATATGATATTTAACTGAGGATGGGCTAGCCCAATTCTGGATCACAATTCTTTAATTAAAAGAAAATTGATAGAAGCAAAACTAAATACGGTTGAAAAGAATCAGTAAGTATACAAGTTAATAAAATCAAATTATAATAAAAGAACTATTTTATAACTACTGCAATTGCAACAACGGTTAGAAAAATAAATTTTTATTGTTTTTTTAATATTACTTATAAGAACTTCCGGTATTAGTTTTTTATTTATTTTTTTTTTTATTTATTCTGTTTTTCAATAAAAAAAAAAATATTTCTCATAAACAAGAAACTTCTTTGTATTAGTTTGGAAATAAAAAAAAAAAACAACAAAAATCATTATTTATAATTTTTTTTTTTATCGTTTTTGATTATGCAATTAACACAATTTTTTATGATCGTTGTCTGTTTTACATATTTAATGATTCGCCTCCTCATGCCGCCTCTTTTTATCATTAACGCAAGACTAGAATTTTATAATTATAACACAGTACACAAACTTTAGAACTAAACATTTGTTTTTTTTTTTTTATTAATAAAAATAATTATAGCTATAATTTTTTAACCGACTTTGTTGACGCAATATCTGGGGAAAAAAAATTGGAAAAATTTAACTGTAAATTTTATATTAGATAATTTTTTATTTTGTTTATTTAAAGATTGAAATTATGAAAATTTATGAGAGTTCTAGAATTTTAAAAAATTTTTGAAATTAAAAACAATGTTGGCCCATTGTGTATTCTAACACATTAGAGGAAGAAAATACAGCTCTCTTTATATATTTAATGAGAAATCTATTGGAAAATTTTTTTTAATAAAGCGTATTATTGTGATGGGTGTTAAAAATTTAAATGGTTGTGATGGGAAAATTAATGGTTAATTCAACTGTTTTTTTTTTTTAAAAATAAAAAAAAAAAACTGAAACAAATTTTAATTTTATTAAAGATAAATAAAAATGGATTTAAAATTTTTTATTAATAGAATCATAGGGATAAATAAAAATTACATTATTTTCAAAATCTCAAAATAAAAATGGTCGATTGTATATTTATTTGTTTAGACAAATCTGAAAAAAAAATTAAAAATTTTAATCTTCAATTAAAGTTTTATTTACAAAATCTAAAAAAATTTTTAATTTACGTCTTCGATCATATTTACATGTATATATGATCGAATCATAGCGTAGATAATGCCGCCATGTTGATATTAAATTGAAGTGTTTTAAGGCTTCCATGTAATAACTATATCGAACAAGAATACTAGCCACAGACGATATATGTATCCGAAACTAGAAAAACTGTTCAGTAAAATTTAAATAAAGGTATTGAAAAAATAATTAAAAAGTAACGGTAAAAACCTAGGCATATTGATAGTTCTTCCAATATCAACCATAACTTACTAACATCAACCAGTATATTTCAGTATTTTGCAGTAAAATCTGGTAATAGAAATAAATTTCAATAAAATATTTAGTATTTACAACTTTGAAATAAAAAACCATTACTTTTGATATATTTTTTAAATATGATCAGTATAAGAAAGATCAATTCTATTTGGAAATTGAAATTAATTTAAGATTAAATTCTACTGAAATATTAATAGATTTTAAAACTTACTTATATTACTTCCACTACATATTTACATTTTTTCAAGTATCATTATTATAGTAATTGAATTTTATTTAGTTTTTATGCAATACCGGCACTGGTAAATGACTAGTACTAGTATTTGAAAATTACTAGCTCTGTGTATGCATAATCGCTGGGTGGCACAGAGGTTAAGTTCCGACCTTTCATGTTAAAGGCTCGGGTTCAAATCCCAGTGAAAGGGAAAAAACTTTTCTGATTTTCGACTCGACTCAGCTAAAATGCGCCATTGGGTTAAAATTATAGAATACCATGTACCTCTAATACAGAATATTACAATATAAACAAAAATAGAATTGTAACTATTAAAAATCTAAGACGTTTCTACATGTTATAAGGCCTAGTACTATATAATGTTTAAATTGAATCTGGAATTCATTAAGATCAATTCTAATAACACGAATATAATATGACCCCCTTTTCCAACATGTAAACAGCCTGGCAATTGAACAGTTAGCGCTTATAAAAAAAAAAAAAATCAATTATAATTTTTTATATTAATATTAATAGATATGATTCCAGGTTGAATGAATATCAATGAAGATTTCTGATATATTTAATTTCACCAAAATCACTTATTTTTAATGATTAGTGGCGATTAGTGGTGTTCATTTTAAAATCATCAGTGGCATAGTGGTTAGGACATCGGCCTTTCAATCGAAAGGTTTCGAATTCAAACCCTGATCAGATCCTATCTACTATACTAATTGAATTTTTCCAGTTTTTATGTAGTATCGGCACTGGTAAATGTCAAAATTTTAAAATGTCACACTTTAATTTTCGTATAGTTACACATACAAAAGAAAATGATTACTCTAGTTTTTCTGATCTTATAAATTAATTATAAAACAATCGAAAATTAAATTTTTAATAAATTTCCTCATATCATTGCCATATTAATCAGGATTAAATTTCGATGTGTCAAAACTATTTAAATTTCAAAACTTTTTCAATTAATTTTATTTATTAAACTTTTCTTTGAATTTTTTAATTAAAAAACGGTTATTTAAATTCTTTATAATTTTGTCTACAAAATATTCAATATAGGTACATATATATATATATATATTTATCAATCCTATTTTTAAAAGAACAGGTCATTTATTAAAAATTTGTACTAGATAAAAATTCATTGCTCAGGTCACGTTTTTTAAAATAATATTTTATTAAAAATTAGAAAACAAGCGGCATATGTTTTATTTGACATTATAAAGTAAAAAAAAAATAACGTATCTAATTAAGACTTTTGTCATCTGTTACTTTATTAAAAAAAAATTTAGTTATTTGTTTTGGTAAACACATCTCCTACATAATCAACCGCAATTAAAAAATACCTGTTTTAAAGTATATATTAATATACTAATGTATATGTACAAATATGTTAATTATAATATAATACATATATTAAAAAAATCTTAGTTGAATGAATGATATACATTTGAATTAACATTTTACCTGTTAATTTCTTTCATACATACTTATATACAAATGAGTCCCAAGTATATTATGAATGAGTAGTACTTATAAATCATGTGTATTTCAGCATCTGTTAAGTCGATTCAATAATTTAGTTGTATGTTAATTTGAAATTGACAGATATGACAGGATGTTTAATGATCTTGAATTAAATCTAATAAACGAGGAAGGTTATAGTTGTCCTTGTCAACTTTTAGATACCCGTGCTTACCCACTAACCGTTGTTTATTTCCCCTATGCTATTATAAATATTACAAAAAAAATATAAGAAAATAAAATAGTTAAAAAAATTTAACTTATCCCATAATTTATGCTTAAAAAAACAAAAGAACAAAAAAAAAATTCAATTTTTAATTTATTCTACCATAATTTTTGCTTAAAAACAAAAAAAAAACCATAAAAAAAAACAAATCGCCCACCCTAAAAGTTGGTCCGAGTGATGTCCAACTTTGCCAACTAACTTGCCCTATTACTTTATCTGCCCAGTTTTGATTTTAACCTCGTAGCTTCATTAGATTCACAGTTATCGCGTTGACAACTTTGTATGGCAGCTGCCCGAAAACGGGACCGTAACATTTTGAAACTCCATATAAGTGCTCGATTCATTATATAACTAATAGTGTGTAATTTTCATCTTCCTGGTATAATTACTTTTGAAGAAATTCATATTTGTTTAAATAAGTTGTGTGGCAGCTCCTCGAAACCTTGGTCTGGTCTTAACCAAAAATAATAGGGAACCTCAAAAATGTCCAAAAAATGTTTTGTGTAAATTTCAAAACTCTAGCTCTAATTTTTCAATTCTATGTATCTCTTATAATTAATTTTTAATTCACGAATATATTAAACTTAAGCAAAATATGCTTCATATTGATATAATGATCATCATGATAGATAATAATCATCATATTCATAATGATTATATCTATCAATATCAAAAAACAAAGCATTCAAAATATTACACATATAAATTATTTACGAAGCCATTTACTTAAAAAATATCTTTGTGTTCTTTTTTGCTTATCTTAAATAAACTACGCATCATTTAAATCATATGAAATTCTAACTCGAAATCGTTATCTACAAAAAAAAAAAAAAAACAAAACAAAACAGAAAAAAACAAAATTCATATAATTTCATGTTAAATACAAGATGCATAGCAAAATTTCAAATTTTTATATGAAAATATTGGAGTTAAAAAAGTTAGTTGTTCGAGAGCTACCCGAAGTTTTGGTCCGATCTTAACCAAAAAAAAATAGGGAACCTAGAAATTGATTGAAAAATATTTTGTGAAAATTTTAAAACTGTAGCTCTTTTAGTTTTTGAGTTATCGTGCTAACACACAGACGGACGGACGGACAGACACACATAGCTAGATCGACTCATTTTTCGATTCTGAGCCGATACGTACCCTTGACACGATATCTAGCTCGTCTAGATCAATGCGTCACAAACGGAGGAGCAATTTTAATATACACGATGTCACACATATATCTATGTATGCACGGGTATAAAAACTTACTTAGTAATGCGGGTATTTTCGGGAGATGGTCACAGAAAACGAAGACAAAAATTTGTTACGAATAGCAACGGACACCTAACTTCTAAATAATAACATGTTCAAACTTTTACAATAAAAAAAAATTATGAATTACCTGTTCAAGATTTTAAATTTCATTTTAACTTTTTTTATAAGAGAAGTTTTGAGTTCTTTTACATGAATATTTTGAAATATTATACAGAGTACTCGATAACTGTAATTCACATTTTTAAAGTTATTCTTATGATTTTTATTTTTTCATTCTAAAAGTTTTGATTACTTTTAGTAATTACTTTCACATTTTTATTTAATTTTTTATATTAAATAACATTGGTTATAAAAACCATTGGTTACTAAAACCATTATAGATTTGGATAATATTATTTAATTTTACAAATACTATTAATTATATTTATTTAATTATATTATAGTATTATACTTGATCGTAAGGGGGACTTGTAATGAAAATTACTCTTTTCAGTGACTTTCCTTGAAAAATATGGAGATTATAATTGGGATGGAGATTAAATCCGCACTCTCTCATTTGATATGCCAGCTAATTAACCACTAGGCCACCTAGGCTCCTTTGCTTTCTGTTAGTTAAATTACAACTATTACCGTTATTTTATTATTCCCTAAGTTCGAATACATTTTATTCTTTAGAGAATGAAGTCCATTAAAGTATAAATTAAAATTCAATTAATTAAATAAAACTTGCAGTTGGACAACTTAACTCCTTTCACTAAACAAATAGAAATTTTAAAATTAAATTTGATTTAAATAAAACTTTTAGGATTTTAAGCTTGATTTAAATATTCTTTATTTTCTTAAATTAATCCTAATCCAAGTATAAAATTATTACGAAAATAATTTACCTTTGAACCACCGAATAATTTCAATATTTAGCCATTATATTTTCAATTCAATTTTTTCATGTAGATTCTTATGAAATCCTCGACTAAGTATGAAGCCCTCAAGAATTATCATTTAAATTTTATGTATTAATATTACATATCAAAACTGACAATGCAATCAGTTGGTTACTGAAACCATTTTAGGTTTAGATACTTAATTACACTAAGATTATATTTGATTGTAAGGTGAACTTGCAATTAAATTAAATTTTTCCAAAACGTTTTCCTAAAAGGTAGGCTCTTTCGAAAAAGGAGTGTAGGCTCTTTCAACTCTGGGATAACCGCATGATCATAATATAAAAATGGAATAGGCAAAGTTTCAGATACTTAACTTAATTAGATCGTAAGAAGTCATATGGAAACTATACAACAAAGAAGTCGTATGGCAACTTTTGCAAAAAAGAAATCGTAAGACAACCCTCTTTAAGTTCTCAAGACATTTTATTAACCGAAACACAAAGCACGATCCACTTACTATTCAACCCTAATCCAGTCGTTTTAGAAACTTACGATCTGTGCAAGTAATGAAAACACATAGTCTAAATTCTTTACGCCAGGTATTTAACCACTACACTACCGAAGCCCACTGTTCATTTAAAAATAGGTTGTTTGCAAATCTAAAAAAAAATATTGCATACTTTTAGGAAAATAAAAATACAGATATTTAATTTCAAAAGTATAATAATATAAAAACTACAATTAATATTTTTTTTGCAATTTTCTAGGTAAAAAAAAATTTTTACAAACTAAAAATAAAAACAAAAATTACCAATATATTTTCTGTATACAAACAATCCACCCAAAGGTAAACATTTATTTATAAATACACTACCTATATATATAAACACTATAAAAATTGGTAAAATATTTTTTCGTCCTTTTCTTTGTTTTGTAAAAATTTCAGAAATCCTTAAAAATTCAAACAAATAACATATTGTTTAAATAAAAGCTACCTAAAGATCAGTTTTTTCTTTTCTTGGAAATAATTTTTTTATTAAGAGGTCAGTTTTTTACTGACCTACAATATAAATGTATCTTAAGATAATTTTTAACGGTGATATAAAATTTTTTTTTTTTTTGAAAATAACAAAAGGTATAAAAATTGATATAAAATATGAATATTATATATTTTAAAAATATTAATATAACAATGTATTTTAGTTTTTTTTTTGCCAAAATTTTAAATTTTTAATGTCCTGATCCTTAGAAGGACAAACAGAGTCACATACCTTAGAAAATTCATATGAAAATTTAAAATATTCCTAATAAAAGAAAAAAAAAAATGCTCTAAAAAATATGCAAATTTTTTACTACTACTTTTTATTGCTATTTGGTTTTTTTGTTTTTTTTTTTTCAGTCCTGGACATTGGTGCGAATTCGCTGCAACTTCTTTTGTTTGTTTAAAAAAATTCGCAATAATTTTTTTTTTTTTAAATTTAAGAAATATTTAAAAAACAAATAATTTTTTTGTTAAAAATTATAAAATTTTTCAATTTTTTGTATATAAAAAGTGACCTTAAAATTGTAATTTGTTTATTAGTAAATTGTAAAATACAAAAAAAAAATAGTATTAAACTAATAAATTACCAATTTGTTTCAAGATTATATGTTGCATGCTTCTAAGAAACTTGAGGTATTAGTAAGAAATACGATGTTCTAAAACAAATTATGAATAGCTATTCCTATGTGTAATAACTGCGATCTGCGTTGATTGCACTTCTATTTGATAAATCAAAATCCCTGAATCCACATTTTTTTTTTAAAATACTCAACCCCTCTTTCAATCTCAGCATTTTGAAAATTCAGTAATTCAATTAAAAATTTAAATCAAATTATAAATTAAAAGGGATGCGGTCAAAATGTCGACTAAGATTCGGAAACTGAGATAATATTCTAGAAAAAGGGACTTCATTGTCAATCGCAATTTTCTCAGTCATTATTTTTTTCACAGTGACATTTTCTCAGGCGACATTTTCACCATTTCCAAATGCCTGAAAACTGAGATAATATTCTGTAAAAAGAGACAAACCTGATTTTGTATCCAACTCTAAATTCAATACTAAAGTTGTAGGCAAATTCGCAATCGACACATTCGTAGTCGGTATTTTTTTTACAGCCGACATTTTCACCATTTCCGAATTATCAGTTAATGTAATTAATTTTTAAAATAAGACTGTTTTAGCTGATTTTATTGTCTTTTGTACATTTTTAGAATCCCTTTCGATCTCTTAAGAGTAATCATTCATTAATAATCATCAATTTAATCCTTAATCAATCTGTTCCAATTTCTTTTATTATTATATCAATATCACTCTCCAAAAAATCCTCATTACCACAGATGAAATATAGTATGCAAAATTCAATCTATTTTTTCCCATATTGCTGAAGGATCCTAGATCATTATTATACGTTAAGTATAATGTTATGTTCAATATTGAGAAAAATTCTTTAAAATTCAAAATTTATTGTACGAAAATGTAATCTAACGATTATGATTACAATTACAATTACAATTAATCAAATACATTTTTTAGCCAATTACGCGGACTATACACAGTACAATATGGTAATTGAATCTGTCGAAATTAAAAATAACATGCATATAATTTGTAATTAGATTATTTGATTACAATTTTAAGTACTCTATCTACTTTGCATTTAACAAGTCCTTGTATTTTATATTGAAAAAGATTCAATTACAAATGCATGTAATTATTAATTACTTGTAATTATAATAGATATTTTTTCATTGCCTAATTTTTTGAACAATAGTTTAAAACGGTCCATTATTTCTATTTCAATTACATTTTTCGATTACCTGTAAACGTTATTAGAAATATTACGAAATAATTACTATGTACAAGTACATGAAACTATAATGGGAAAGACTTATTAATTATTTAAATAAGTTATATTTAATATACTTAAATATGTAAATTAATATTTTTTGAAATTTTTTAATTACAACTTAAATGTATTTAATTTAATTAAAATTATTATAATTAATTAGTAATTGTAATCACCCGCCTTATTTTTATGTGATAATTGTTGAAATGTAGACTAACGAGCCTGTGTTAAGTACTTAAATATTTTGGAACAAATACATTCTTTACATAACTGACAGATACAGAAATATACATTCTTTATACAGAACGTAGTGTACTGACCTTAGAATTCCACAAACAATATTATTACATGCGATAGTACTAAGCCTTATAACATTAAGAAATGTCTTAGAACCAAACACTGAATTTCTACTAATTTTGTTTATGAGTTATAAAGAATGGATATTTCTATATCAATTAAATTATTTTTTTTAAATTTTGTATTTGTTTATATTATTATATTAATATATTTTTAATTACTGATTTAAAATTATTAATTATGCCATTAATTTCTACTCCTCAAATGAAAGGTTGCCGCTCTATTACCATTATTCTCCCACCCAGTCATTAAATCTGGTAACTCTTTTATTAAAAAAAAATCCTCAAAATCTAATACAAATCCCTATATGTATAGAATTAATTCCTAATAAATCATTAATTTAAACATATTTTTAATATCAAATTTAAATCAAAAAAACAAATTTACAATAGATAATAAACCAAAAATATTTGAATATAAACGCATGCATATTTTAACCATAAAAAATCTGTAATTCACAATAGCGCACTTTTTAATATTGTAACAAGATATTGACAAATATACTATTAAGATTTGTTTTTTAACTATCATTTTTGGGTACATACAATAAGACCAAATGAAATAAAGTCAACTAACTTTTATTATCATATTTGAAATAAAGCCAAAAACAAAATTTTTAAATTTTTTGATTTCATATTTATTTTATTTTATACAGCTAATTTTTGAAATACTATTTTGAACTACTATTTTTCAGAAATTTTGTGATAAGTACATTTGTTATTGGTTGTATTGAAAAGCAGGGTTGTTCGCTTATTATGTACTATAAAATCCCTCCTGATTCAGAATCTGGTATCTTCACACATCCACACATATATATATATATATATATATATATTTAAATATTCTGGAAAAAGCGGCAATACTAATTTTGATTTATCTCATGTTTAAAAAATTTTTGGGCTTTATTTCTTTATAATTTTGGCATTATTTCTTTTTCAAAAATTTTTAAAAATTAATTATGATTTTAGTTTTATTTCAAATTTCGTATTGAAATAAAGCCAAAAAAGTACAATTTGACTTTTTATCATTTGGCCTTATTGCATGTACCCTCATTTTGAAACTTTTTTATATTATTTTACATTTAGTTTTTTATAATTCAATGAAAATGTATAATATTCATTATTAACAAAATGAAAAAGAAGAACGCATATAAAATAAAAAAAAACTAAAAAATAGCAAATGTTTCATTATTAAAAATCTTTTAACACAGTAAAAAAAAAATAATAATATTGAATCCAACCCTCTTATTATTTTTCCATGTTAATTTGAAATAAAAAATCCTAGTTTTTGTTCCTTGTTAGAATTTCAATAAAAAACAGCAGTTAAAAAACAAAACAAAAAAAAAAACCAACACACAATTCCAAATAGAGGAGTGAAATTCACCCTCATTTTAATTTAGCTCATTTACAAACATACAATGCACACTATATATATATTCACTTAAATATTAATATATATATAAGTATATACAAAATTATATTTTATCTTATGCAAACAAGACATTCTAGATTTTAGAATTTAGATTAATATTAATATACTGTATAAACAAAATATAAACTAGATTTCAGATATATATATAACTGTAATTTACAATATATTTGTATATATATATATATATATATATATATACAAATTTATCTAATACCTACATAAAGGTCTAAAACTTTACAGAAGTTTAATGAATATTTTTAAATTATTTAAGCTAATTTAATTTAAATTAATTTTTATTAATTACACAGATTTTACGGTAATAATTTTTCAATCAATTTTATAACTCACAGATAATTTTTGTAAAAAATCATATATAATTATACAAAACTAAGATATAGTAATTTAAAATATATCTGAGTTGTCTAAGTAATCAAAGTGGAGGCCTAGAGCCTTTAAAACAGTTCAGTTTTAATAAAGGGCGAAATACTAAAACTGATTAAAAATTTATACTAGAGTTGAGTTGTTTCCTGAGGAATCCAGTTGTTTTGAAGGCGAAATTCTTCCACAAAATTTAATTTATATTTAAAAATATTTTTGAAAATTTTTTTTTTAGCTCTTTTTCACACATCTTATAGACTTATTTGCAAATTAAAAGACTATAACGTAGAAAGTGTCTGAGGGATCGGTTAGAAAATGATTGAGAGTTTGTATATTATTCATCAATTGTATAGAAGCAACTGAGAATCTGACGAGTATCTAAAGTAGAAAGTGACTAAGAGTTTTGTATAATTTATAAAGTTTTGAAAGCAACTAAGAAACTGATGAAAATCTAACGTAGAAAGTGACTAAGAGCCAAGTAATAATTTTGCAAAATAACGTGTAGGTAACTTAAAGGCTTCAAAACATAATTCACAACGATTTCCCAATACTCCAAATAAATTTCAGAAAACAAGTTTTAAGTGAATATATTATATATATATACGAGTATGTATCTTATAAAAATATTACTAAAAATTTTAGCCTATAGTGTACAATTCGCATTCTAAAAGAACAGGATAAGAAAAAATATACTTAATAAAGTATATGCAGTAACGCACCCCATCATATATAGTGATAAAATAAAAAAAAACAACAACAACAAAAAATTTAAAAGGATATATATGTATATATTCTCATTCATATATTAACATATACAATACTTCCATTTCGATTTTTTTTTTAAATTCAACCATCATTCTTAACAAAATAAAAAAAAAAAAAAAAAAATAAAAAAATCAACCATAGTTGGGCTAACCAAACATTCCATAAAAACTACAAAAATTCATTATCATCCTGCAACCAAATTACACATAACAAAGTATTTTTTTTTTTTTTTATATTCTGTTCTATTTATTTTTATTCTAACTTTTCATTTGTTTTATTTTACATTTGCTATTTCCTTCTCTTTCTATTTAAAATAATAATGAATGTGTAATATATAGATTTTGTTAGTATGGTATAGAAAAAAAAAAAAAATGATTTCAAATTTTTAACTAGAGTTCCAATGTTCCCATATTGAGGGTACGTAGTATGAAAATGATACAATTACAATAGAAATAAGAGCAGCAACAACAACAACAACAACAACAACAATTATAATAATGTGTATAATATATTGTATACTATTATAAAAATCACCCTCAACAATTTATTTATTATACTTTATTGTACATATATGTATGTACATACATACATTTTTATAAATTTTATTGATAAACATGAAATTTATATTAACATTAAAAATAATAAAATTGAAATTGTTATAAAAATAATAGTAATGAATGTGTAACACAAAATTTTTTTTTCAAGTAGTTTAAGATATCTATGGCACACACCAAAACACACATTTTGTACTGCAGAAATCATAAGGCACATACTATTATTGAAAATTAAATATATATATATATATATATATATATATGTATGTAGAAATAAATGGAATAATGGCGGGTTTATTTGAAAATAGTTTTGTCTTATTTCCTGACACACATGGTAAATGGTAATGTAACTAAATATGTATGTATGTAGGTATATTTATTTTTTATAAATTTAATGAAAGAATTTGTTGGATGTACTGTATAGAATTCTGGTATAGATTATATGAATTGTAATATCACATATGATCCAAATTTATAGATTGAATAACATTTAAGATTTATTTTAAAAAAGTTTTTTTTAGAAATTGATTTTTATAAATATTAACATATATAGCTAAATAAATATATACTTATATATTAATACATTGCTTTTATTTAAATGACGTTTAAAATAATCCTGGTGGAAGATTAAATAATTATGATTACTTATGTAAAATGAGTAAAATCTACATTAACATTTATCTGCGAATCATGGTTCCCCACTAATTTCATTAAGAATAAATTACAAGTTTTCATAAATAAACATCTCAAAATAATATGCCTAATATTCTGGCCGAACCGAATAAGAAATGCAGACTTGTGGACACTAACAAACAAAGAAGCCACCTGCATTTAATTCTAATGATTTGTGAAGTAAATCACCAGAAAGAAGTGGAAGTGGGTTGAATATACACTGAGCAAAAATTAAGAATGCATAACAAGAATTACGCTTACGTAAAATTCTTTAGATGAATTAACGTCGAAGGGTAGACCCCGAGCAACATGTAGAACCAGCATCGTTGGTTGAATTAAATAGACACGAAATATTCTGAAACGAAATAGTAGAAAAAGCTATGGATAGTATGAAACAAACCGAAGTCGTAAGCTCCCAAGTGGAGTAACAGTAAAAGAAAAATGTGACTTAGAAATGACGTCACATTTTATTAAATTAATTATTTACGAAGTAAAATGTAGATTTATTTTCGAATGATTTTTAAACTAATATAATTATTTACCTACCTAAATAAAGATAGCTTATAATAGGGTTTCCAATTTCACATTGGTTTGTATAAGCTGAACTGTTGGTTTTAATAGGCACATCGGCTGCATTATGGCATGAAACGAGTTGTGCAGTGCAATTATGTACTTTGGATGCCTTCTATAAACCAAGAATATAAATGTACGCAAGTAAGTTCAATTAAAATAAAACAAAGTAGCATTTAACCTTAAATCTAGAACATGGCAATTATTAAACCCAACTTTTTAAAGAAACCTTTTTATTGAAGAATTCTTTTCTCTTTACCTACATAACATACATCCTACATATACATAATTCTCAACAAAAATAATTTCAATTAAATTTTTAAAGGTTTAAAAAAAAATTTCAAAGATTAGAATTTATTTAAAAATTCAACTAATGCTTTTTTTTCTCTTCTGTTGTTTTTTTTTTTTTCGTAAATCAAAACAATCCACTACACATTTTTTTTTTTATTCTCTCTGTCAGGCCAATCATCCAATCTAACCTAATTTTCTAATTATACCAATCCTAACACCCAAATTCAATGGTACCCAATTTTTCACAATAAAAATTAAGACAAAACAGTAAATTTAACTTATTATGTATTTATGTCCCCTTCTAAAGTGCTCTTAAGAGAAACAATGCAAAAAGATGTGTTTAAGAGAAAACTTCCTAAATAAAAAAAAAAAAATTGAACCAATTACCAAAACCCTGAACTAGTTACTTGATTACTTCTACGTACAGGGCTACAGGAGTAATATGCAGTTACCATAAGGATAAAAAAATTCGCTGATCATCATTCACAAATATTCGTTACTACCACTAGTATATAAAAACGCTATTTGCTCAAAATTTATCTTTTCATACCTTCAAAAACTCTCTTTTATTTCCATATATCTTTATAAATACTATGTATGATGATATCAGATATCCTTGTATTTCATATGGAAAACACGGTGTTTGTTACTAACACCAACACCAATTTTTTTCCATTTTATACCACAAAAAAAAATTAAATTTTTCCACCAACACAATCAAAAGATCATCAAAAGCAAAAAAAAATCCTTTACAAAAAAAATTCAAAAAAAAACTACTCAAAAAAAAAATTCTCTCAACAATTTTTTCTTCTCTTCAATCTTCATTCCTTTTCTTCCATTCATCGACACCATCTCACCATCTC